>QEPC01013045.1:577446-774846 GCA_003113815.1 Sphenodon punctatus
GGGAGCGCACTTTTTATACTACAGGAAAGTGAGACCATCATGTGGCTATTATTTGAACAGGGTGAGCATGCACAACCCAGTTGTGAGAATGCTGGTAGCCATCTCGAAGAACCTTCTTTACAAGGTAGCAACCTTCTGATCAGCACATGGGGAGGAGCTGTTTGTAAACAAACAGTCTTATCTCCCAGCCCGATCAAGTGTTCCCGCTTCTGCAGCTGCTGCTCTACTAGGAGGCAGAGGCAGGTGACGGATGAGGTCTCGAGTCAGGGAGGGGAGGAAGAATCACTTATTGTGGGAGAAGCTGGCTGCAGCCTGCTGCCCAGCCAGGCAAGTGCGGGGCCCCAACTGACTGCGGGGCCATGTGTGGCTGCACATGTGGCACATGCCTGGGCCAGCCCTGAAGGCACCCTTAGTTCCCTGATCGAGCGGGGAAGGAAGCTGGAGGGGTTCTTCAACCCCGTGTGAAGGGCAGCGAGCTCCTCCGGGAGAAGCAGGATGAGCAAGGCTCCCCAGGGCACCAGCTGGTCCAGGATGTGGCCACACAGTGGATTTCCACCTTCCTGATGCTTGAGCAGCTTCTTAAACAGAAAGCCACTTTGCATCAGATGCAACCGGAGATGGACTGTGGGGCACCAGAAGGGTTTAATGGGGTGGAGTGGGAGCTCCTGGCTTAAATGGTCTTCATCCTGAGACCATTCCTGGCCATGACGAAGACCATGAGCAGCTCCACCACCACCCTCAGTCAGCTGAACCCTCTGGTCCGGAGTCTCCAGAGAAGGCTGGACGAGATTCTCGGGGGGCGGGATTGTGGCCCTCTGGGCAGGAAGCTGGCCGATGAGGCCCTGACCTGGTGTGGAAGCTAAAGTCAGAGCTGGAGGTGCATTTTGATGCGCTCCTGCAGTGGGAGCAATATGTCCTGGCAACAATGCTGGACCCTAGGGTCAAGGGAAGCATGGCATGCCAGACAGCGCTCTATGCCCTCAAGAAGGATGCACTGCTGGAGAGGGTCTGACAGGCATATCAGGCTGTGCAACAGAACACCCCTAGGGATGGTGGAAGTGGGAGCAGTCACCCCTCTCAACCAGGTGGGTCTATCCCTTCCCCCAACTCTAGCAGTAGCAGTAGCAGCAGCAGCACCCCTGTTGCCAGCAGCAGCAGAAGCAGCTCGGCCTATGTGCAGGCCACTCTAGGGATCATGGCACCGTTCACAATACGGCAAGCATTGTGGCAGAGGGCAGTGATGGAGGTGGTGCCCAGGCAGAGCTATGAGAGGGAGTTCGACAGTGCCGCACCAGCCATGGAGACCTCCCTGGAGAAGGAGCCATGCATTGATCCCAGCAGTGATCCCTTGGCATACTGGGCCAGCAAGGCGAACATGTGACCAGCCCTGTCGAAAGTGGCCAAGGGTCTCTTGTCCTGCCCACCAACCAGTGTCCCCAGCGAGCGGGTTTTCTCCGTGGTGGGGGATATTTGCTCCCCGCACCACCTGAGACTGGGGGCCAAATTGATGGAGCAGTTGCTGTTCATTAAGGTGAACCTTCCGCTGCTGGATTTCCCTGAGCTGCCCCTGGACAAGGATTGATGGTGAAGTGGCACACGCCATCCCATGCCAGGGGCATTCATGGGATGAGACTCCTCCTCCTCAATCTGGGCTAGGGCTACTGCTGCTGAGGTGCTGTCCCTCCCTCCCAAAATCGGACAGCAGCCCTCCCCCCGGCCTCTCTCTCTCTCTCTCTCTCTCTCTCTCATATACTAGACATCCTCGGCTGCCTTATCTGACTGACCTCATGACACAGTGTGGCATTGGAAAACTGTAAGCCTTCCAGCCAGCCTATGGCCACATGATCTCAGTCTGCCAATGTGACACTGACTGGCTCTCACTCTCTCATGCTGCACAGTCTTTGCTAGCCTATCTGAGTGCCCTGCTACCAATGTCCCAGCCTGCCTGCCCTACTGTCTCTCATGCCACTCTGCCTGTCTGCCCGCCCAGCTTGCCGAAAAGCTCAAAGTATCCCTCTGTCCACCTTCCTGCCTCCCATACCAAAGTACCTGTCTGCCCACCCAGGTTGCCTAGCTCAAAGTCTGCCCATGTCCGCCTGCCCTACTGCCTCTCATGCCACGCTGCCTGCCCACCCACCCAGGTGGCAAAGCTCGAACCCTGCATCAGTCTGCCTGACTGCCACTCATGCCACACCGCTTGCCTGCCTGCCCTGGCACCAATGTCTGCTGCTGCTGCTTCTTACAATGGCTCCCAAGCCTATATGCTGTCTGTGCCAAGGGTTCTGTACCCTGGCAACCAGTGTCTGCTGCTGCTACTGCCAATGGCCCCCAGGCCTATATGCTGTCTGTGCCAACTGTTCTGTACCCTGGCTACCAGTGTCTGCTGCCAAGGGTTCTGTACCCTGGCAACCCACTGTCTGCTTCTGCCTATGGCCCCCAGGCCTATATGCTGTCTGTGCCAAGCATTCTGTACCCTGGCAACTGATGTCTGCTGCTGCTGCTGCCAATGGCTTCCAGGCCTATATGCTGTCTCTGCAAAGGGTTCCGTACCCTGGCAACCAAAGTCTGTTGCTGCCAATGGCCCCCAGACCTTTATGCTGTCTGTGCCAAGGGTTCTGTACCCTGGCAACCAATGTCTGCTGCTGCTAGTGCCAAAGGCCTCCAGGCCTATATGCTGTCTGTGCCAAGGGTTCTGTACTCTGGCAACCCACTGTATGCTACTGACAATGACCCCCAGGCCTATATGCTGTCTGTGCTAAGGGTTCTGTACCCTGGCAACCCACTGTCTTCTGCTACCAATGGCCCCCAGGCCTATATGCTGTCTCTGCAAAGGGTTCTGTACCCTGGCAACCAAAGTCTGCTGCTGACAATGGCCTCCAGGTCTATATGCTGTCTGTGGCAAGGCTTCTGTACCCCAGGTTGCCGCCAAGCTCAAAGCCTGCCTCCGCCCACCTTCCTGCCTCTCATGACAAGGTGCCTGTCTGTCTGCCCAGGTTGCTGCTGAGAGAGAGAGCAATAAGAGAGAGAATTCTCCCCACTTGTAGAAGGAGAGACGGACACGATCCCACCCATGCTGTCACCTGCACTATTTGGCCACAGAGAGAGAGAGAGGGAGGGAGAGCGAGAGAGAGGCTCCCCATTAGAACAAGAGAGATGGGGTGGAGGGGAGGCCAACTCAAGCTTTCACCTGCCAGAACCAGGATGAACTCCCATCTGTGTCCGATGCCCACATGCAGCAGTAGCAAACCTACCAGAATAAGATGAAATATAACAAAACATGAGACGTATTATGTGCCTGCCTGTGTGTGTTTCTATACCTACCTATTGCACAATTGAATGAAGTGTGCCCAACCATGCACTACTTCTAGGGACATCATTCAGCTCCCATAGGCTGTCACTCCACTGTACCTGAATCAGTCATGCCTGCCCATGCCAGGAACCTTCAATGACATTCTGGGACCATCATTTCAGTCACTGGGGACTGAATTCCACTGCATCCAGAAGCCCGGTACCCGGTCTGCACGCCAGATTCCCCTGCCTCCCAGCCTACTCCTAAGCACCCACCCACGGATGCCCGCTGAAGCTGCTGAAAAAAAAGCCCCTCTGACCACCAGCACCTGCCGCCAAGGAGTCTCTCTCTCTCTCTCTCTCTCNGCCTCCCAGCCTACTCCTAAGCACCCACCCACGGATGCCCGCTGAAGCTGCTGAAAAAAAAGCCCCTCTGACCACCAGCACCTGCCGCCAAGGAGTCTCTCTCTCTCTCTCTCTCTCACACACACACACACACACACACACACACACACACACACACACACTAACCCTGCCATTCCTGTGGGGCTGTCTGTAAGTTGAGATCCTGCTGTTGGCACAACTTTGGGGGTAATACCTTACCTATGCTACATGTGGAGGTGCCAGCCAGGTGCTACTGGTAGGAATCAACTAGCTATATGAGATTCTGCCACCTCCCAGAACTTCAGCACAGAGGAATAAAAGATTGGGAAGGTCAAACAAAGCTTGTAATGACAAATATAACCTTTATAAACAAATTTTATATAATAATAATATCAACAGTATAAAACCAAAACCAAACATATATACAAAGAAAAGAAAAGGGTCTAGCCTACTTGTCTTTGGGCCTGTCCCCTGGAACTTGGGGGAAAGGCAAAAGGGGCACAGGACAGGAATGAGGGGTGGGTACCCTGTGCTCTGGCATATCATAGCCATGGGCCGAGGCGAAGTCCACGGCCCCTGTCACAGCTTCATGCCACCTGGAGACCAACTGGTGGAAGAGTTCCAGGAGTTTCGTCTCGGTGGAGACGTACTGGGCATACACCTCCACCTTCTTCTTCTCATACTCGAGCACCTGGAACTGTTCCACCAGGCGGTTCTCCATAGTGGCTGCTGTCTGATGCAGGCCGGCTATGAAGTCCCGGGTGGGCCTCTCCACCTCGGCCCGAAAGGCTCTTGCCGCTGTAGACTCCCAGGGCCTGGGGGACTCCACATCAGAGCTGGAGGAGGGAGAAGGGCTTACATGACGTTGCTTATGCCGTGCCTTCCCCCCTTCTTCTGGTGATGAGATTGCTCCACGGCCACGACGCCAGAGTCCTGCTGCTGCTGACTCACCATCAGCCTGTGAAGTTTTTCACTGTGGGATATCAGCCCTGATGTGGTCCCCTCATGCTGCTGCTGGAACTTTTTATGGCAGACCTAAATAACATAAAAAGATAGGAACATAAGAAGTGCCATACTGCGTCAGACCAATGGTCTGTCAAGCCCTGCCTGCATTATGTCTCCACAAGAGGGTAGGTGGCCAATCTCTCTCTGCAGGGAACTTCCTTAGAGGTCATAGGGCAATCCATTCCCTGTTGTTCCAGCCCCCATGCCTTACCTTGCATTCTGCAGAGCCATCCTCATGCCTCACGTACCAACACCAGATATCAAACTTTGTCAACACAGTGTCTGAGGGTGACACTGGCAACCTCTGTCTTGGTGTCCTGAACCTGCCCCTGGCACCAGCATTTGAGGATTCTGAATCCTCATCCTCTCTGAAACAGGAACACATAAACAACACCTAAGTATATCATGAATTTATGATGATGCCTCTAGTCCTCTCTCCTTGGGGTGCTTGGGATGGCAACTGGAGACAATGACCTGGGCTGGCTGGCACGTGAAAATCCTGCCTTTCTTTGGGTGCTGGGGAGGGATGGCAATGTGGAGACCCTGGCTTGCTGGCATGTGCAAATCCTGTCCTTATTTGGATGCTGGGGGGATGGCAACTGGAAAGACCCTGGATGGCACGTGCAATTAATCCTGCCCTTATTTAGGTGCTGGGGAGGGATGGCAATGGTGAGACCCTTGCTGGCATGTGAAAATCCTGCCCTCCTTGGGGTGCTAGTAGCAATGGCAACTGGAAAGACCCTTGCTGCCACATGAAAATCCTGCCCTCCTTGGGGCACTATGGCGCTGTAGTCCCCCACACTACAGTACCCTCTGTGGCAGGCATCTGCTGCCACCAGCTGATGGCCACTGTTTGTGCCTGACTGCCCACCACCCACCCACGCACCCACCCA
This sequence comes from Sphenodon punctatus, assembly GCA_003113815.1. Classification (NCBI taxonomy): domain Eukaryota; kingdom Metazoa; phylum Chordata; class Lepidosauria; order Sphenodontia; family Sphenodontidae; genus Sphenodon; species Sphenodon punctatus. The sequence continues at coordinate 583,017 of QEPC01013045.1, forward strand.
CATGCTAGTGAGCTCATTCTAAAGGATAGTATTCTTCTTGTCCTCAAAGTAAAAAAATAATAATTTACAAACCTGACAGCAGTGGCAGCACCTCCTGTGCCCACCGGCTCTTGCTCCTCCTCCACCACCAAAGATCCAGCAGCAGCGGGAGGAACCTCCTCCTCCTCCATCACCAGCTCTGGGAGTATCACCTTGGGCCCCTGGTGTTTAATTAGAACAACAGTCTTCTTCATTTTTTTAAAAAAACAACACACAGCCAACAGTCACCCACCAATGCTCACCAACCAGCCAAACCAAAATCAACAGTCACTCTGCTTTTCCCTCCCCTTCCCCAGGTACTAACTCCCAGGATGAGGCCCTGTGGGCGCCAGCCTGAAGGGTGACACCTAAAGGGTGTCGGCCATTGGCTGGGGCCGTTTGCTTGGTCGGGGTGCCCAGGGGCCCTTCTGCCAGACAGACACCTCATCAGACACCATATCCGTCATCGTGCGGCCTGTCATTGTGTACCATCTTGTGTAGATTCATTATACGAGGAAACAAATTGACTTGCTTTTCTGTACAAAGAACTTGGACTTGATGAAAGAGACATCAAGGAAGTGGAGGTTTCTTGGACATGATTCAGAACACTGGAACCAAGACGTATATTTTTGACCGGTTGTTTCAGGACATGGTGATATATTCCAAAATACTTATTTGTGACATTATCATAATCATTACCCACCCCATTGTCTGGGGCTGGGTGATAAGGTCGATATTGTGAGTATCTGGTGGGAAGGGGAGTTGGTACGTAGAGGAATCTTCCCCCTGGTTAGAGCAGGGGGAAGGAGGAGGACCCCACACACCGGGCAGCAACTGGGTGGGTGATGGGAAGTAATGATAGTGGGTAGTTGGATACTGAATTGGTATTGAGAAATGTGGGGAGGGTGATATTTTTTCTGTATTCTGTGATTCTTTTGTATTGTAAGGGGGTCGTTTTGTTTTTATTAAGAATTTATGATCTACTGTTTGTATTATGTAATGTATGAAGGGACCCCCTCCTCCTGGTGAGAACAGGAGGATGGGGGGAGGGCTCCCCCTGGTGGCAGCTGGGTAGGGGCGGGGAGGTAAATGATGGCAGGTGTTATATATTATGTATAAAATGAATGTCTTAGAATATATTTAAATTGTGAGGGGTTATTTAAATTGTGAGGGGTTGTTTATTGAGGATTATATTGGTTTTTGTGGACCTTATTTTTGTATTATTGTATGTTGTAAGCCGTCTCGAGCCGCCTGGCGGGAGAGTGTGGGGTATAAATTAAAATAGAATGGAATGGAAAAACCGACACACCACACAGCCAAAGCACATGAATCAAAGCTGAACACCCAGCCAGCCACAACACACACGCTCTCACCCACACAAGCTCCATACGCATTCGAATTTCCGGTTTCCAGCACGATCACAGGATCTCACGATACCTTTTTCCGAACGACTGAACCGAACTCAACTGAATGACCGAACCCGAACTTGGCGACTGAACCGAATGACCGAATCGAACGACTGAACTGAACCAAATGACCAAACCCTAACTGTGATCTGTTCGCACATCCCTATTAGACAAGCGCCTCCCCACCCATTACCCACCCACCATGCATGTTGCAGGACTACACAGGGTGCCAATGCAGCCCTGCAATATGCATCATGGGTGGGCGATGTATGGGAAGACATGTCTTAAAACATCCTGTGACCCACCATTACTTCTATGCCATGGTTTCTTCTCTCTGATTGCTTCCCCATATATCCTGCTTTAAGTCAACATTGGGGGTGAAACGAAAATGCTAATCATTTTTGTGAGACTCGTGACAGATTCTTGCAAATCCAGCAAGATCTCATGAGATCTTAATAATATGATTTGCAAGAATGTTGCAAGGTCCTTGAATACCCTCTGTACATGTGCAAAATGGTCACTACGGCCATTATGCACATGCATGGCCCTGGCGGCCATTTTGTGTACGTGAAAAATGCATTTGGAGGTTTTTCAGACTTTCGTGAGATTCTCGAAGTCTCCAAAATGCTCTGCTCATGTGCAAAATGGCTGTCAGGGCCCCGTGAATGTGCAGAATGACCATAGCGGATATTATGCACCATGCACAGAGAGTTTTTTAAACTCTCAAGAATCTTTTGAGAACGGGTCAAGAATTGGGTGATTCTTGACTTGTTCACATTCTCAGAAATTTCATCGAGATCCCAGTTCTCAATGTGATTTGCACATAATTCAAGGGCAAGTTTCAACCCTAGTCAATATGTCTGTCAATCATCACATCAATAGGAAACATTCAAGAAAAACATTGACTATGTAGGACACAGCGTTTTTTCTTTTACCTGTTTGGTTTCTTCAGTTTCTACAGAAGTTAATGGAAATTGAAGGTACTCAGAATTTACCAAAGAACAGAGTTTCTTAAGAGGACTAACATTAGAACTGAAATTAATTGGCTAGTTTTTATACATATATTCAATTTTGGCATTTGTGTGCCTTAATGAATTTCCAGTTTCAAATTCATTGTCCTTATGAAATTTTCCAAATTTGTTATTTCAAGTCTCGGTTGCTTTGTCAATTCACTCTGTTGCCTAACAGCAAATTGCATGAATAACAAATTCAACTGATGATAAAATTTCAGTTTGCTAGAACTGAAGATCCACTATGGTGACAAGCCAATGTATTCACTTCACGTTGGAACACACAAATATGGTGGATTGAACAGAAATGAAGTTCCTGCCAAATGTTCATGTCAGGACTAATTGCAGCCTTTTGCAAACATCTTAGCACACCTAAGGGCATTTTTAAAATTACAGATTCCCTTTTGAAATTAAATAAGACAGTAAACTCTGCTTTAATTACATGTAGTTTTCTCAGGCAACATTCTGACAAACGGTTAATTCTATGTAGTAAGGCTTTACTTTGGTTTTACTCCTGAAGTGTCTTTATGAGCACAGCACTAAATCAGCATTATTCAGGGGAAAAATCAGGAGAACATCCTCCCCTTTTGTTTGTGTTTCAAAGTAATTGTTTGTATGAACACCTATTAATGTGAGGATGGTGACCAGGCCTGAAACTAAGAACCTCAACAACTGCTGCTTCCTTCAGAAGCAGGGCATTCACCAAGATTTGCACAGCACATAAACTTGCTGTTTTTGCCATTTTTCATTATTTTTCACAAGCTGAACAAGGTTGCCATGGGCTGGTCCCAAGCCCTGTGTTTTCCCCCTGTGCGGTGTGGAGATGAAAGCTTGACAGCTAAGCACCAGGGAAGTATTGAAAATTGCCAAGGAAGTGCTGTAAAACAGTCTTAAAATTCCCCCAAAGTGACAAAAAAAAGTCCTGGAAAGTAACAAAAATGGGGGGGTGGGGTTTAAAAATTGAAGAAACTCAAAATTACTGGAAACTGACAAAGTACAGATAGACACTTGCAAGCACTGCTGAAAGCTCAGTATTTCCCTTTGGAACAGAAACACTTGCTTTCATCTCAGTCCTAATGCTGACCACAGTTCAGCAATGATTACATCTCAGCTGGGGGTGGGGGTGGGAGAGTGCCACTGTACAACTTTGGTTTATAATGTTTTTCTGAATACTAACAATGCAGAGCAGTTATGTCAACTTAATTAAATCAAAGTAGTTACTTCAGTTTACCTCTGTTTGTTGGAATGTGGCCTAAACCATAAGATACAAAACAACCTATAGAGTACGACATTAGGACTGAATCCAAACAGCTATTCTGTTTTCACAGAAATTTGCAAAAATATAATTGCTGTTTATTGTTTTGATCATAATTCTGATCCGAATCCTAACCATAAAATCAAAATTCCCCCAAACCACTATGCATGAAAAGAAAGGTCACCAGCACATCTGAAAACTGGCTACCCCGTACCCAAAATGATAATGACAATTTTGCACATGTGAAAGTTTTTTCTCTCTATTTTTTTTTTTTTTTGCATTTAATATTTAATCCAATTGTAATCAGACTAAACGTTGCTTGTTCAGCTGAAAATCAGAATGGGCGAACTGTCCCATTTCAACTGAAAATCGGAATTGTTGGAAGTCCAGATTCACCAACAGGAGATGTTGTAGAACTGTGAAGGAATAATCATATTGAGCTTGAAAGCTGCGAGTGATCAGAATTCCTATCAAAAGTACAAAAAGTTCAGAGGAAAGTGTCTGGTGCCTGCTAGTGCCATTCTTTGATGTCATTCGGCCAAAAACATTTATGAACTTTCACCAATCTTGGTAGCAAATTATTTAGTAATGATATTCGGATCCATTTTTTTTCTCTTTGAGGATATGAGCAGCTGTTGAGCACTAATATACATCTGGCCCGTGTCTGGGATTGCAAAATGTTCTCCCATTTCCTTTGTGGACATAACTTTTTTTATCTGGTTATACAGGAAAACACAAATCCTAATTCCCCTCATTCATCAACAGAGGTTCAGACCAGGTGCCTTTGAGATGCCAACATCTGCTTATACAGCTAATGAGATGTAGAAAAGTGCATTGTTGTAGATATACTCCCAGGACATCTACCAACTGACACAGAAATCGCAAAAGCTTTGGAAAGTAGCTTAAAAGAAAGCACATAGTGATAACAAAGGGTCTTTTTAAACTGACTGACTGAAAACTACAGGCGTCTGGGCATTAATGGCATTTGCACTGTTAACAAGAATATTCAGAGATATAATAGCAAATAATACAAAATAGTTAGATAGGATATTTAACCCCCTCCCCGCCAAAAAATTCCAAAATATCAGGACAATAAGTAGTGGACAGGAAAGTATCTTTTGTGAGGGGTGGAGGCTGGTTATTTTGGGATAACCTTGGGCCAGTCACAATATTCTTTCAGCCTAACCTACCTCACATAGTTGCTGTGAGGATTAAAAGTTGTGTTATATGTAAAGGGCTCCAAGTGTCATGACAGGGGCGGCACTACAAATAAAGATTATTATTAAGTTGAATAGCTTCTGTCCTCAATGGCACCATGGGTAATTTCAGACGTTATGCACTCCCGAGTCACCACAGTGGATTCCCAACTGTGGCGAGCCGGCCAACCCCCTCCTGTGGTCCAGGAAAGCCCCAAACAGATGTGATGGGAACGGGACCATGGCAAGAAAATGGAAAAATGGACCACAGACCAGGACAGTGCAACATACGTTATGCCGATTCCGGACTGTGGTCAGAACACCCAGAAGACACTGGGGTGGGTCGGGACACAGACATGGACGACTGAGGGCAAATGAAGCCACAAGCACCAAAAGGCAACGCCCACACAAGGGAAACCAGAAGGGAGGGGGAGGAGGGAGAAGATCCGCTCAGATGGCACACACAAAAGGCACAGGGAAGCCACAGACAAGGCAGAACACAAAACACAAATACACGCCTGGGCGCTAACACACCCAAATGGAAAAGGAAGGAAGGGGGGAGCACACAGGGAAGGCCAATACACACAGAAGCACAGCTGGGGGGGAATGCCCCGGGCCAAGGAAGTGGAGGGGACTGGGCTGGGAACAGACCAGGAATTGCTGACAGGCACCTAGAACCCCACTGACAGCACAGGACACCCAACAGCAACACAGGGGCCCCCACAGGGACAGAGCACAGTCACAAGGGGAGGGCAACCAAGCCGCAAAAGGCACCGGAGCTGTCTGAGGCAGGTCCAGGTGGCAGGAATCCCTCACGCTGATGCAAAGGCATGGCTGGGAATGGAGGTGAGCAGGAACCAGTGAGTGGCACATCCAGCCCCCCCCCCCCAAGGAAGGCAGGAGGCGCTGTTCAGGGGCCCCAAGTACGCACAACCAATGAGGCACACAGGGGACATGGGGGGGAAGGTCACAGACACAGGTGAGCGGACGGCCAGCCACAGGATGACACCACCACTAGGAGGGTCGGTAGCGGGGTCAGGAAGCAGGAATGAGCCAAAGGGTGGACCAGCCATGAGGGGAACACAACAGACAGCGAAGGCCAGGGGGTGCCCATGTAGGGGTCACAGTAACACAGGCTAGCGGAACAGGGGAAAGCAAACTCCCCAGAGCATCTGCAAGACTGGAATGGCAAGGAGCGAGCAGCCAGTGGCTGGAGTCAGAACGGGGGTGCAGGGAGCACACAGTGGGGCTGTCATCCATGGCATGGAAGACACAGGGGGTCTCACAGCCAGCTTCAGGGGGTTACAAAGGGACCTGGGAGGGCCAGTTGCACATAGCGGGGTGTAAGGTTCCGCCGGGGTCAGGGGCTTTGGGGGCTTTGCAGTGGGCGGAAGTGCCAGAGGTTACCCCTACAGCATAGAGGGAGGAAGGGAAACCCCAGAGGGGGGAGCAGCATAGAGCGGCGCTACACCACACACGTAGGGGGCTCCCTGACAGAGCAGCGGAGCAAGGGGGCAGGGGAGGCAGACACCATGCATCACTCCGCACACATCCGGGCACTTGAGGTGGCAGAGCCCAGGCTGTAAAAGAAGGGAGCAGTCATCACAGCGCAAGCGCGGCTGGCCTCCCAGGGCGTTTGGGGCGCTGATCCCCCAAGTGCCGAGGGCCGCCAGGCGCCGCCACTCATTTTTTAAAAAAATAAATAAAAAACTTTGCTGCCGCTGCTTCCCACAGCACTGCAGAAGTTTCACTGAAGTTTCACAAAAGTTTCACTGAAACTGACAACAATGCTGCAGCAGCCTCTGATCTGAAGCAAAGGCAAGGCAGAGGCTGCTGCGGCGCTGTTTCAGTTGACTTCTGGGATCCACTCCAGAGGAGTGGGTCCCAGAAGGCTCAAAAATGCTAAGCCCAACCGCGTTTTCCATTGGAAAACGCGGTTTGGGCGGCTGAGCGCTTAGCCCGGCTGAGCTCCTCCATCTACACAGCACGTATAGGACGTGCTGTGGAGGGAGGAGCTAGGGTTTCCATTGCACTCAATGGGCCCAAGGAAAGCTCTCACCAGGGCGCTTGTTGAAAGTGCCCTGGCGAGATGCCTTGGGCCGGGCAACTGAGGCAGGGACCAGCGCACATGCGCGCTGGTCCCTGCCTCACTTGCTCAAAGAAGAACATGGCTGCCAGTGGCACACTGCAGCCGCTTCCTTGGCACTCCCATCACCAGGTAAGAATAAGATTCCTTCCTATCCTCCTCCCGCCCCCCCCAAGGCTGTTTCCCACCCCACACCCCCCAAGGCAACCCGCACCCCCCAGGGCACCCCACACACCCCCAAGGCTATTTCCCACCCCACACACCCCCAAGGCTGTTTCCCACCCCTTCACAATGTTGGAAATTTTGTGCTTTTGGGTTTATACTTTGTTTATTTTAAGCTTCTGTGCATGTAGACTGTGTTTTCTGATGTTAACCCTGGGAACTCATTGCTGCTGTGTTTTGCCAGTGTGTTCTGTGTTTCCCTGTGTTTTGGGTTTATACATTATTTATTTTAAGCTTGATGTGCATGTAGACTGTGTTTTCCGATGTTAACCCTGGGAACTCCTTGCTGCTGTGTTGTGCCAGTGTTTTGCCAGTGTTTTCTGTGTTTCCCTGTGTTTTGGGTTTATACATTATTTGTTTTAAACATATAGACTGCGTTTTCCGATGTTAAGCCTGGGAACTCCTTGCTGCTGTGTTTTGTCAGTGTTTTGCCAGTGTTTCTCTGTGTTTGGGGTTTATACATTATTTATTTTAAGCTTGATGTGCATATAGATTGTGTTTTCTTCCATCCAATGTTAACCATGGGAACTCCTTGCTGCTGAATTATGTCATGCCACTGGCCTACCATCCCCTGGCTCTGCCTACTGTCCCCCTGGCTCTGCCCACTGGCTTGTCGGCCCCTCCAAACTCAAAACCCACCGCTGCCCCTGTCTCAGCAATGCCGGTGGTCAGCGCAGCTGTGAGACTGGCCCCTTGTGAAGAGAGTAGAGTTATTATATCATGGTTGTGCTTGGAGAGCGTGGATGGTGGAAGTTTGGCAGTGCATGAAGAATGAGAGCATCAGAGTGGGTTGTGCGAACATGGATGCGTGGTGAGTGAGTGGAGTGCGGATTATAGAGAGTGAGAGCAGGTGACTGGTGTGAGTGTGCAGCACATCCCCTTCCTATCCTTCTGGTATTATTGATTTGTATTTCCCTTGTGTGAGTGCTTCCATCCCTCCTCGTCCCCACTATCCTGGGGGCTGTCTTCCCTGGTTCCCCTCACTAGTGAGATCACTTCCTTGTTTTCTTCCCCAGTTGCACTCTTAAGGAACATTCAGCCGATCCTGCAAGACCTGTCCACCCAGGCCTTCGGAGGGGAGGGTGGGGTAGGTAGCGGGGGGCTGCTGGATTTTAAGATGTTAAAGTGATGGGTGGGGTTGTTTTAAAATTTGATAATTTTATGATTGTTGTTATTATTTTTATTTGTTGTAAACTACCCAGAGATGCTGTAGGCATGAGGGTACAGCTAATAAATGTGACTAAATAAATAAATGAATAAAATGAACCGAGCGCTTAGGCTGTACAGCAGGCACTGATAGCAGGGATGTGATGAAAAGAAGAAAGCAGTTGCCAAACGACGGGACGCATGCATGCGGGCCCAGGGCACGAGCCCCCATGGTGGGAGTACAGGTGCACCCAGGGGGTGGGGGTGCCCCTGCACCCACCCATCAACCGTAGGCCAGCCAGCGGCAGGGTGGGAGAGGGCGGTCAATGCAGGTGCATTGCCCCCCCCAGTGCAAGGTTGGGGCATGTAGCAGGGGCAGACCCGGGACATGGGCAGGAGAGTTGCACACCAGACCACACCATCGGCATGCTCCACCATGGACACGGACCAGAGGGCCACATGTTGGCAGCACTCGGTCCTGTGTGTGGAGTGGTACCAGATGCACACCGACCTCATGGCCTCACCTCCGACCTGCTCCACCTAGGATCCCTCATCTGGGAGTACCTGGCCAGGAGCGCAGCATCCACTCGGCGAACCCACCATGGGCGCCAGCCCTCCCTGGCCTGGCTCAGGGCCCTGCGGGCAGCCGGGGCATACCAACGGGCCCTGCGCCTCGCCAGAAGGCACCCAGCTGCACTGCAAGAGGTAGTCGGCCGACACCACTAGTGCCGGGCAGCCATGGGATGAGCCACCATGCTCACAATGCCCATGCAACGGTGGCTATGAGTCATGGAGAGGGCACAGGAAAGGTGGGTCGTGGCCCTGGCTCAGTGGGATGATGCAGCATGGAGGGCACACTTCTTCATGGACAGGCGGTGCCTCCTGCGCCTTGCAGAGCTGCTGGCACCCTGGCTGGAGCAGGAACACACCCCCATTCGCACCCCCATACCCATGGTCTAATGTGTTGCCATGGCTGTCTGGGCACTGGCAACACCTGATTCCTGCCAGTCCATGCAGCAGCATTTCAGTGTTGGAGTGAATACCATCATGGGCATCCTCTGGGATTTCTGTGAGGCAGTGGAGGGCATGCTCCTGGACCAGGCGATCCAGCTCGTAGACCAGGGGGCCGTGATGTCCGGCTTCAAGGCTGGTGGCTTCCCCAACTGCCTGGGGGCTGTGGATGGTACCCACATCAAGATCCTCCATCCCTCCAATGGGGAGAGGGCAGAATACATCAACCAGCATGGGAACTATTCTCTGCAGCTCCAGGCGGTTGTTGACAACTGAGGCCAGTTCATCGACACCTTCAACGACCACTCCGGATGCAATTACGATGCCCAGATCCTGACCATCTCTCCCCTCTTTACCTGGATGTACAGGGGGGACTTTGCCGACATGAGGATGTCCAGGATCGATGGGGTGCTGATGCGCCACCGCATCCTAGGGGACCCAGCCTATCCCCTCCTCTTCTGACTCATGAAGGTGTACCCACTCCCCAGGAGGCACTGTTCAACTCCCAGCTATGCACCTCAAGGACAGTGGTTGAGAGGGCCTTCGGTGCCCTCAAGCAGCGATGGAGGTGCCTTGCAGGTTGTCTGGACTTTTCTGTGGAGACCTCGACCCTTGTGATTGGCACCTGCTGTGTCTTGCACAACATCTGTGAGACCGATGGGGCAGCAATGGCATTTCCCGGGCACCAGAGCCCACTGGAACCCATGCCACTGTATGTGAATGCAGAGAACCCGAGCGAATACCACTATGCCAAGTGGATCTGCGCTGCCCTAGCAAGGCGTATCACCAGTGATGCTGGGGATGAGTCTGCTGGGCATACACTCAGATGGCCCCACCTGTCATCACGCCTCACCCTAGGTGATTCCCCCAGCCCCTTCCGAGAGCAGTTTGTCAGACAATAACTGTTAAGATTGGGTACACCCGTGCTTTTATTTTACAGTTTGTGTGCCCTGTGTCCCCTCTGCTGATCCCTGTCCCACCCTACCTCCTCCTCCCCCATCCCCTTCCCCCTCTTATCCTGCTGCTTCCTGGGATGTCCCCTCAGATGCCTTGTGGTTACCATGGGGCTCTCGGAGCTCCCCTCACCCCCGCTGTCAGTCTCCCCGACCATGTCCTGGGGGGCCTTGGGGTCTGGAATGGCCTGTGCAGTGGGGATAGGGGTCAGGGGCTGTGTTGGAGGGGGCCCCCTGGGTGGCTGCTGCCTCCGGAGGCCAGGTGGGCCAGGGAGGCGGATGCACGGGCCCTGCAGTCATGCTGGTGGCTGGGGTGGTGGTGGAGGCACCACAGGGTCTGGTTGAGGCACTGGAACCAGTAAGGTGCTGGGAGAAGCATCTGCCATGATGTAAGAGCTCATGGTCCCTGCATGCAACAGCAAGGAGGTGCCAATATCCAGCGACCTGTTCATTTTTTTCTTGCATGCTCTGCTACCAGATGATCTATGGCTTGCTGTAGCAGCCCCAACACCTCCATCTGCCTGGTGTGCTCCCAGTGCTCCTGCCTCCTTTCCTGGTGCATTTTCACCTCCTGGTGCCGGTCCCTGACCTCCGCTTGCTGAAGGGCCCTCTCCGTGGCTGCCTCCATATGGTCAATGGCCGCTATTATCTGTTCGCCCTGCTCCATGCTGGTCTGGACAATGTTTTCCGCCAGGTCCTCCCTCCAGCACTGTACCCATGCCCTGTGCTCCCACATCCGCTGTGCCAGGGGCATGGGGTCAGGTAGTAGGGGCACTGCTGTATGCCCTGTTTAGGAGTGGATTGGATACCATTAGTCGGGCACGGTCGCATGCCACCTGTCCCAGAGCAGTGCTGGGGGTGGTGGTTGGCCACCTGGCAGCTTGGCAGTCACAGACCTCCCCCTCAGTGCACCCCCTTGTGCCCCCCTTGCCATGGAACCTCAACTTGCTCCTCCAGCTGATGCTGTGGTTGCTCCCTGTGCCCCCTTGCCTAGCGGTCCTGTGTGGCAGGGCACATGTGCACCTGTTGGATAATGGAGATGGGGAGTTCTGTTACCCTTGCATGGACCCGGTCCCCTCCCACCATCCCCCCTCTCTCTGGCACCGGGGTCTGGCCTGCTGTGCCTGCCCCCCCGTTCTGTGTCCAGGAGGGTCCCCATGCACCCTGGGCCCTTCCTGCATTCCCTGGTACCTGGGAGTCATGGGGATGGGACCGCACCCTGTCGGGGCTCCCCACCCATTGACCTTCCCCCTATGGTCCATGGTCTGACCCAGTCGCTTGTATACCTTCGATGTCCATCTCGGATCCCTCCAAGGCCAGCCCCTTGGTATGGCCATGGTCCTCCTGCATCCACTGGCTGAGGGTGACCAGTGTGCTGACCTCAGATCCGCCCGAGTCAGACTACGGGTTTCCAGTGCTGGTTCACGAGGGGGGCCTGCTGCTCTCCGAGGTCCTGGGTCATTCCTCTTGAGGGTGTGGGTCTCCGGCATTGGTGCCTGCATGCGGGGCTGCAATGGGTGGGGGTACTTTGGCCCATTCCCTTCCCTGGACCACTGTGCTTCCTACGAGCCATGGAGCGACTATGGAGCCCTTCATGTGTAGTATGAAGTCCAGGGCATTGTAGTAGGGGGCGGTCCTTAGTCCATGTCCAGACCTCCGGTTATTGTCATTTATAGCTTTGTACCCCTTTTTTAGCTTCTTGACCTTAGAACGGCATTGGGCCATGGTCCTGTGGTGCCCAGCCACCTTCATGTCCCACATGATCTCTGTGAAAACATGCTCATTCCTTTTGTTCATGGCTAGCCCCACCTGGTGCTCCAGGGACCCCCAGAACTTGATGAAATCCTGGGTTTCCTTGTGCACCCCTTGCCTCCTTGCTGGTACCTCCATCTCCCACGTGTGCCCTCCTCCTCCTCTGGTTCTTACTCCTGCTCCTCCTTCTCCACCTCCGCCGGCCTCCTCTGGGGGCTTCGGCTCCCAGGCCTGTTTTTGGGTCGGTGGGTTGTAAGGGTGGGGGTGTTAGGTGTCTCATTCCATTGAACCCATGGTCCTCCTCCCTGCCCCCTCCTGCCGGGCACACACACCCTCTTCGTGCCACTGTGCGGGGGCCCCCTCGCTCTCCTTACCCATTTCCTGGGTGCCTCCGTCCCCTGGCTGGTTGTCCCCTCTGGGGCGGCCTGCCCCGGCTGCTGCTGCTGCTCTGTCACCGCCTCCTCCTCCTTCTCCTCCTCATCCCTTCCTCGCTCGCCCTCCACTCTCCTCGTCCTTCCACCTTGCTCCATCCCATCCCATTCCCCTGCTGATGTGTGCCCATTAAATCTCCCTCCCTGGACTGTGTGTTGCTCATTGCCAGGCAGTGGTGCTGCATGCTTTCACCACGGCTGGCGATCATTTTATTTGATCCCGCCTGGTGCTTGGCGTTCTGTCATTACTTTTTGCGGTTTCCCAGTGGGAATCTCTTTGACCACTGTTACGGGGATGGTCCTGTCCTGACCTCCAGAACCGTGGTTGGGTTTGACCCCTACGGGTGATTGACTGTGGTGAACATCTGGCGAACGCTGATCAGACATTCAGGGCTATTTGGCCCCACCGTGGGATTGACTGTGGTTGACTGTGATCTCATAACATCTGAAATTACCCCATGAAAGGGGCTGAAACAAAAAGTGCATTTTCTATTTACAAATAGTATTTTCAGAGAGACCTCTGAATAGCAGAATATCATCCACACCCAAAGCAACTATTTGCATATCCCATTTGTTAAAATATCTCTTCAGTTATTTAACCTGTTTTGGTTTTGTTTTCAGTCATTTAAGTTACGTTGCTTCTGCACTATTAGCGCTATTGCATATGTGCGACAGCTGAAACCAAGTAACCTAAAATACCAAAATGACCTAAAAAAGAAACAAAATACTGAAACAAACAAAATAAGCAAACCAAAACATTTGAAATGGATATCTGACACAATGGAAACAAATATAAGTTATTGTCCATTTCACTGGAATCAAAACGGATAGAGCAAATTCAACAAAAATACTTGTTTTGGGGAAATGCTTGTTTCAGCTGTACCCCATGATTGTCTCAGGGAAAAGGGGTTGTAAGATGGCCATAATGAAATACAATGATGATGCTATCAGTGCCAGGGGGAACTGGAACCTACTTTCTTTTGGCTACAGCCAGCTGCACTGGGTAGCTACATTGCCTCATGGATAGCCAGTAGACTTCAGTCCACAGTTTGGGAACCACTACCCTGAAATAGGTTAAACAGACTTTTAAGACACAACACACTGGACTAGATGGACCACAAGCTTCATCTAACTGCTACGAAATAGTGTCTTTACTGCCAGAAACACACAGGTGAGAACAGTAACACAGTATACAATATGTTGTCATACAGCCCTGAGAGATGGGAATCAGCCCAAGCAAAGCATTAGACCAGGGATGAGGAAACTCTGGTCCCAAAGCTACTTCTGACCTTTTTATATACATCTTGCCTGACACAGGTTCCTGTTGGCTGTTACTAATGTGGCCTACTGCCACCCTCTTTTGTGATTCATTCTCGGGATGCACAGGAGGTTGCTGCCCTAATATCCCAACTTCCAACCACTTTACTTATACAGTCAAAGGGCACAGCCGGTGCCAGCACAGTGAGGTTTCAAGTTAACCCACTGGACAATTTTTAATTGCCAGTGCGGTCGTCAGATAGTTTAAAAAAGAGTTCTCCACCCTTGTGTTAATCAGGAAACCGGAGGCTTCTCAAACCAAATGTCAAGAAAATATTTTTGACTCTGGATTGAAGGATTTTATCACTAATCAAGAAATCCCAGTCAGAAGCTCATTTCCAAGAAATCCCAGTCAGAAGCTCATTCTGGAGGAAGCTCTATATTCATTTGGGACACATACTTGTACATAAATAAGAAAAGTGGAAATCAAATAGTGTGCATTTAAGAGACAGCCATAACAATTGTTCACCATACAATTAAGTAAATCCTACCAACAAAAAAATCAAAAACTTTGCAAAACAGTCTACATTTAAATAACATGGTGGCTATAAAAACAATATGAAAGAGAAGGAATTAGGGATAGGTACAGAGATAGCTGGTGGGAGAGGTGCTGTAGTGCTCCACTGTGCCTCTAGGGCTGAGATGAGAGCGAGTGTTCCCATTCTCAAGGGAAATACCAATGTTTGGGGAATGCTTGCAAGTGTCCATTCGTACTTCATCCGTTTCCCTTAATTTTTCTGTCATTCTTGGCACATTACAGGACCTTTTGACTCTTTTCATCACTTTTGTGACTTTCTGGGAGTTTCCATCATGTCTCATAATTTTTGTCACTTTGTGGGACTTTTCAGCACATTCTGGGACTTTGTGTCAATTTCTGGGAATTGTATGACAGTTTTAAGGTAGTTTTACAGCACTTTTATGGTAATTTTAATCTCCACAGCTCTCAGGGGCACACATGGGGCTTGCCGTTGAACTTGTAAAAAATAACAGGAAATGGTGAACACAGCTAGAAAGTTTCTGTGTTGCATGAATCTTGGTGGTAGCCCTCATTCCAATGGAAGCAGCACTTGCAAAGATTTCTTGTTTCATGCCTCCCTGCCTCTGCCCTCTGCCTGATTCATAGCTGAGCTGGTGCCTGCTGCATCTTGCTGCCAGTGTATGCACAAAAAGCCATCTCAGCTTTGAGCAGAGAGGTGGGGAAAGGGACAGGTGGGATAGACCAAGGGGCAGGGAAATATGTTGTTTTTACTGTGCAAGCTCCCAGGGTGGCTCTCTCAGCCTCCCTGGGGACATATGTGCAGTAAAGGGGAGGAGTTTGGAGGCATGGGAGCTCCCTGCAGTTCCCCAAGTAGGGAGCCCTCCAGTCAGCGCTGCCCCTGGGCAGTGATCCATACTGCCTGGAGGCTAATAGCAACATAGCGGAGGGAAGTAGAGGGAGGCAGGCATATCATCTTCCTACCTGTTGCTATGAATAATGCCTCCTCTCCCCCAGAGAACCAAGATGACCAGGACAAGTATCACTGGAAAGTCCACTCCCTGCCTTCCCAGGCACCCTCCATTTCTGCTTATCTCTCTGCTTCCCCCCAACCACCATTTCAACCTCTCCCCTGCTTTCCCGGCTTCCCTTAATCCATCCGTCATTTCTACTGCTTCTCCTTCCCGCCTCTTTCCCCCATAATCCATTTCTATCTCTCCCTTCCCCACCCTCCCTCCCTCTCTCTGTGCTTTCCTTCCCATCCACCCACCTGTTTCTATCCCTCCATGCCTATCCCTCCTCCACATCCCCTTTCTACCCATCCCAGTCCTTCCTGCCATCTACACACCTATCACCGATTTCAACCTCTCCTCCTTCCTTCCACCCACCCACCCCCATTCCTCCTCCTCCTCCCCCCTCCCTCCCATCCTCCCTGTCTCCCCCAAACCCCCCATTTCTACCTCTCTCCCCCTTCCCTGCCTTCCATCCCCCTCTCCATTTCTATTCATTGCTGGCTTTTCTATTCATTCCTTTCGCCCCTGTTTCTACACCTCCCTGGCTTCCCTTCTTTCCACCCACCTCTCCCCTGCCCTGTCTCTACTCCTCCCTAGCTTCCCTTTCATCCATCCCCCTCAACCTGATTTTGCTCCTCCCTGACTTCCCTCCCACCACCACCCGTTTCTACCCTTCCTGGCTTCCCTTCCATTCACCTCCATCCATGTTTCTACCCTTCCCCTCCTCCCTGCCCTCCCCCTATCCCCCACCTGAAAGTCCACCAGCCTCCACAGAATACATATAAAGCAAAATTCAGAAGCAAATCGGTAAACCCAATCACATACACACATACAGAGAGAGCCAGGGGAACATGATATATGAATAAACGGCAGCATATGAAAAGAGTAATTAGAGCTCAAATGGAGTAGCACTCCCAAACCCAGACCAAAGCTTAATCAAAATTCTCTAAGAAATCAAACCCAATTTCTCTGCATTTCCCAGGCTCCCCCCTCCTACAGAATGTCAGGTTCTTATGGCTGCAAGATCTACCAAATCAATATGCCACACATCAATGCAGGATGGAAAGTGACTTTTCCATTGCAGCTATATTAGTCTTTTAGCAACTGAGGTTGCATGGTTCTACAAGGTAATTTCCATTAACATCAGCAATATAGCTAAGAACATAACACAAGGCAGAATTTTTTGAACTAGTGTTCAGCACAGAATTGACCCTTTGGTCCACTTCACACCAAAAAGTTCTATGTGTAGACAATCCCAAATTTATGGGCTCCAGAAACAAATGTTTGCAGACAAAATGTTTTTAACATAATAAAACAATAGTGGTTGACAGAGATAAGTGTGTGTGTGTGTGTGTGTGTGTGTGTGTGAGTTTCAATCCTATGGTGTGGAACATTAGTAAGGGAATGATGGAAAGCAAGGCAGTATTGGCATTCCATTACCTAGTCGGGGTGGTTTTACTGATGAAATTGCAGTTCGGATCAGTTTGCGGTTCAGATCTCATAATTTCCAGATTTAGATACGGATCCTTATTAAATCAATTAAACCCTTTACAATATTTCTTTTAAAAATAAAAAAGGCACTGCACATGTGCAAATGACTACCGGACCATTCTGCACATGCACACCCTCTTCTAAAATGGTGGCAGCAGTGTTGCCACCATTTTAGGAAAGGGCAGCTACTCTGCACATGTGCAAAATGATCGCTGTGCATGCTCAGACCAACTGCCCTTTTCCAAAATGGTGGTGATGCTGATGCCACCATTTTGGAAAAGGGTCCATACGTGCAGAATGATCCAGAGCAGTAATTTTATATATGCAACTGGCTTTCTCTGCAGTTTCAGTTCTGTATAGATTGAACCATAACGACTCGTTATGAGGTATTATGGATCAATCTGAATCTGTAAGACTACCATTATTATCTAGTGAGTGTTGCCAACAGCTTTACATCATCAGGTACAGATGACCATATCAGCAGTGCAGCATGAAAGATACTGAATTAAATTTATGATAGTGAAACAGGATGGACCAACTCTACGAACAAGCCAAAAAAGCATCTTAGCGTTCCTGAATGAACTCAGTCATTAAAACAAAATGACTTCTTTCAAGGATTATCTAGAATTAAAACCTACTCAGCACTTAAAAAAAAAACACTTTAATGACAGTTCACTGCCTGATGGATCATGAATGAGGGTAGCTGCAGACTTCTACAAGCACAGTGGACAAAGATATATAACAGTAGTTGACTGTTTGACATATTTACTAGTGATATTACTCTTACGAACCACATTCTGAAAGGAGGTGATAAACAAAGGATGGCATATCTTTTTCTCAATCAACTAATTTTCTGTAATGAAACTCCGTTTTCATCTGCAGCATTCATTGTTTAGTGACATCTAACCAGGGCCCCAGGGGGAGATTTAGGTGTTTTGTTGACCTAAGCAAAGGGTGAGGAAAACCAGCTTCCGGGCCACAGAGCACTCTGGATCCATAGGGGAGGGGAGGCAGAAGTCACTGGGGTAGTAAGGCTGGGTCCCTGGGGCGGGGGGTGGGGGGGTGGGGCATGCTGGGATGCAAAGAGGCAGAGAGTCAGCCCCTGTCTCCTTCCAGTGGTTGCCATTTCTCCAGGTTTCACTGTTAGACCCGGGGTTTTGACCCACAGTCTCCAGGGTCTGGAGGAAGTCCGGGTTTCTCAGTCAGTCAGGGGCACAAAAAAAGACTCTTTAGCTCACCTTTTCTGACATGGTCCCACACACTCTGGCTTTCCTCTGAGAGGGATGTAGCTATCATACTACCTGCTCATTTAGGCAGATGTCCCAGATTTCCCCACCATGTGTCACAGTGATCTCATCCTTCCCACCCCATGGGCACAGCATGCTCCAGCTCCCTGCCCTGGTGACTGACACCTCTTCACCCTATGACTCCAGAGTGTCCTGCTGGGCCACATCTCTCACTGCCCATGCCCTGGCCTCCACCTCCGATTTACATGCAGCATGCCCTTAATGGGACATGCAGCATCTTCCCTACCACTGTCCTAGGACAGGAAATGTATGAGGAACATCAACTTATGTTTTTAGATTCACTGACCTAGGAGCTGCCTAGGAGTAAAGCCAGTTCTGCCGGTGGCTTCATGTCCAGATGTAGAAAGGAACAGATAGAGATGTTCAAATTGCCAAAAGAAGCCTGAAACCAAATGGCCTATTGCCAGCCAGTTCTAATGGCCTATTGCCAACAAGTTCTGAGCAACATACCAATCCAGCACCTGTCCAAGGACTGGGAAATAATCCAGCAGAGTTAATGGGGTGTCAAAGTCACACCACTTTAACTTCATGCTCCAGAGACCTAGTGCTTTCTTGGCCAGGTTTTTCAGAGGCTAATCATCCAGGTAAAACCACACATGTGAGCGCACACAAAAGGTTTAAGCAATTTTATGGCATTTCACCAGCTCCTTATCAGATGTGACAATGTGACAGTTTAAGTAGAGCTCAAATATAACTGTTCAGAAAAAAATCAGTGATGTGTCCAGTAATACAAATCCACAAATGTAGAAGGTGCATTAAGACCAGGGCCAGAATATTAAAGCAAAGCAGGCAAGATGGCTGCCCAGCACTACAGCAACCTCTCCACATTGCTGCCCTGGACCAATTGGCCCTCTTCTCTCCATGCTGTATCCACGTGGGCATCTGGAGGGCCTATAAAGCTAAGGGACATCAACTGCCCACCTTGCTGCCCTGTTCCATATTCCCCTACCCAACCCCAAGGCATTGTCCTTCCAACACCATCAGCCTCTTGAGTGGAAAAGGGAGAATATGGGCATCACTATGCATGTGCAGGTTCCCTACCTGCCCAGTCATATTCATTAATATTAGTTTCAGCTCTAGTCATGACTCACAACTAGAGGTGTGCAATTCCTTTCTAGCAAACATTAATTTTCCCCAAGGAGCTGCTTTCTCCTGGCTGGAGAAGAGGGGGCAGTGCTGCCCTGTCCATTCCCTGGATGATGATGCTTCCATCAATTGGGAGCAACTGCCCTTCCCCCATAGATTTCAAGAACTCTGTTTTTCTACCATCCTGAGTGAATCCATGCAGCAGGAGATGGAGGCAGTTTCTTTGACACTGTGCCTGGTAGGGGTGGGAGGGCAGGTATCACTCCAAGTTCCCTTGTTCCTCTGTCTCATTGCCCTCAGCATCCCCAACCTGCCTATCATCTCCCAGCAACTCCAACCCCCTTTTTATTATTATTAACAAACATTTATATAGCACAAGCAATGTACCTGGCACTTTACAAAGTAATTGAATAGACACGGTCCCTGACCTAGGGCTTACAATCTGAGAGATGGGGGTGGGGGGGAGACGAAGTAAGGGGAACAGAGGGAGTGACAAGGAGTGTAACATTAATGAGGATGTGAGGTCCCAGGTGCATGCGCTTGGCTTGGTTACATCAAGAATGATGGCTGGTTGGTCCATGTGGTGAGGATATGAGTACACAGACCTTAGGTAACAAATTGTACTGGATGGAGTGTATCAGCAGGAGTTAGGGGAGCGAGGAGTTGGGGAGGGCAGAGTGGAAGAGGTGGGTCTTGAGGAGGGATTTGAAGGTACGAAGGGAGGAGTCGAAGTGGATGTGGGCAGGGAGGGAGTTCCAGGTGTGTGGGGTAGCTAGGGAGAAGGGACAAAGGTGGTTGGGGGAGCAGGGGAGGCATGGGAGGGTGAGAAAGGGGACAGAGGAGGAGTGGAGTTCACAGACTGGAGCACGGAGTGAAATTAGTGCAGAGAGGTAGGGGGGAGCAAGGTTGTGAAGAGCTTTATAGGTGAAGACTAGTGGCTTGTGCAGGATTCGTTCAGGAAGGGGAAGCCAGTGAAGAGAGGAGAGGAGGTGCTGCACGTGGTCGAAGCAACAGGCGAGGTGGATGACCCTGGCAGCAGAGTTTTTGATGGAGATAAGGGGAGAAAGATGACAGTGGGGGAGGCCAGTGAGAAGGAGGTTACAGTAATCGAGGTGAGAGATGACCAGGGCATGAACAAGGGTTCTGGCAGAGGAGACAGAGAGAAAAGGGCGAATCTTAGCAATGTTATGGAGGGAGAAGTGGCAGGACTTGGCAACTGAATCGATGTAGGGTTTAAAATAAAGGGGTGAGTCAAAGATGTAGCCTATGCTACAGCTTGGGGGATGGGAAGGAAGGTGACCCCATTGATGAGGATTGACAGGGAAGCAGGAGAGGAAGGATGAGGGGGGAAGATAAGAAGTTCAGTTTTAGCCATGTTGAGTTTGAGTTGATGTTGAGACATCCAGGTAGAGATGTCAGAGAGACAGCTGGTGAAGTGAGCTTGAATAGATGGAGAAAGAGAGGGAGTAGAGAGAGAGTTGAGTGTCATCAGCGTAGAGGTGATATTGGAAGCAATGGGAGGCAATGAGTTTGCCTAGGGACAGGGTATAAATAGAGAAGAGGAGAGGGCCAAGGAAAGAGCCTTGGGGAGCACCAACCAAGAGTGGAAAGGAGGAGGAGGTGGAGTTGGCAAGAGACTCACTGAAGGATTGGTCAGAGAGGTAGGAGGAGAACCAGTCGAGGACAGAGCCACAGAAGCCAAGGGAGTGAAGTGAATCCAGGAAGACTGAGTGGTCAACAGAATCGAAGGCAGCAAAGAGGTCAAGAAGGACAAGAATGGAATAGACACAGTTAGATTTAGCCACAAGCTCATTGGTGATCTTAGCGAGAGCAGTTTCAGTAGAGTGACAGGGGCAAAAGCCAGATTGGAGGGGGTCACGGGTTGGCAGAGAGGAAGTCAAGGAAGCGGGAGTAGACAGCATGTTCGAGAAGCTTGGAAGCAAAAGGAAGGAGTGAGACAGGATGGTAGCTAGAAGGGTCAGAGGGGTCAAGAGTGGACTTTTTGAGGATAGGAGAGACAGTGGCGTGATTGAAGGCAGATGGGAAGGATCCAGTAGAGAGGGAGAGGTAATAGTAGTAAGTAGCTTTATTAATGGTGTAACCATGTGGTTATTGCCAATCGAACAAAAGAAAATAGAAAATAGAATAAACAATTGGAACATAAATACATACATAAGATGCATAAAATTCAGACCAAAGCACAAATTTATACAAACTCTGATTGTAAATGGTTATTGTTTAATAACCCATAACTAAAACAAATCAACCGAGCCGATGGCCATACGGATTAACCCATCAAAGGGGACAAAGCCAGGGTTAAAAGTTATATTTTCATCTTCCATTACTTCCATCCATTCCCAGCCTTGATCTGCGCCAGACACCCCCCCCCCCAATCTTTAATATTTGGGGGCTATATTGGCACAGTATTTCCCCTTCTCGGGTTATCGTCAATTTCTGCTTGTGAGGGACCCTTTAAAATCCTAACTAAGAATAACCCTGCTCTATTATCCAGTCCAGGGGAAACTATTGGTTAGGCACACAATGAGAAACCACCTATCTCCTGGCCCACTTACTTAAATCTGCTTGTCTTTTCTCTAGCCTCCAGAATTTGAGATAGTATATTAGCTATCTCTCTCACTTGCTCCACTTTCTGAGCTGATAGTAAAAACTGGAGGCGATAGTCACCTGGCCAAAACTTTTTTCCTCCCAATACCTTTTTCAACCGCTTTACCCTCACAATCTCTGTAAACCGGCAGTCAAAAATTATATGGTACAGATCGTCGATTTGATCTAGCCCACAAGGGCACTTACACAAGGCCCATGGGGTCTGTTTATACCGTCGTTCAAGTACTTTGGAGGGCATTAATTTTAAATGACAGAGTGTGTACGCCCTCGTTTTAAAATCACAGAGACTGGTCAGGTAATTTTCCCTACCCCATGACTCTTTCAGCCTGGGATAGAGTGGAGCCACTTTGTTAGAACATGCTTGTGCGAGCTGCTCTTGCCCAGCTACAGCCTCCAAACATTGTAAAATATCCACTCTAACATGAGCAGGTATCGTTTGTGTCAGTAGCAAATATCTATACCCTAAGCTGCTAAGCAAAATGGTCAAGTCCTCCCTCCAAGAGGAACCTGAAGCGACACTCATTGTTTCCAACCAGCAGGCTTTGGGTAGAGAGTCGTCACCCATATCCAGTAACCTGAACCAATACCTAAGTAATCTCCCTTGAGCTTTAGTTTTAACTGGGAGGATCTTCAGTTCAGTTTGCATCAGTGAATTTGGGGTAGCCTTAGGAGACCCCAGCACAGTTCTCATAAATAAATTCTGGAAACCCTCCAAATGTAGATTTGCCTGTCCACCCCAGACCTCGGCTCCATATATGGCCTTAGGTATTAATTTATACTCTAGCAATTTCATGGCCGGTGCCAGCTGTCTACCCCCATATTTTGCCCAGAACTTAATAACCCCATTTACCGCTTGTAGCATTTTCATTCCTGTTACTTCCTAATGTTTGTCCCACTTGTCCGTCGCAGAAAATGTCAGTCCCAAGTATTTATAACAATCAACCTGTTCTAACCGTTCTGATCTCAATCGCACTGGATTTGTCATTTGGAGAAAACGGCAACCTTTGTCTTGTCACAGTTAATAACCAGCTTATTTGCTGTACAAAATTCCGCTAACTTCCCTAACACTCTCCTCAAGCCAACCCTTGAAGTGGCAAAAAGTGCCATATCATCAGCATATAGCAGCGTATTTATTCTTCTGCCTGCCATGTAAGCCAGGTGTAAATTGTCTCCTGCCAGATGATCCACTAAATCATTAATAAAAAAATTGAAGAGCATAGGTGCAAGTAAACAGCCTTGCTTCACTCCCTTGGCTGTGGCTATTGGCCCTGTTAAATCACCTGCATTTGAGATCCAAATTCTAAATTCAGTAAACTGATAAAGCCGTTGAATCAAGGCTAGCAGTCTTACATCAATATCTGCCCATTTTAGTTTATCCCACAATAATCACCTGTCTACTGAATCAAATGCTTGACGTAGGTCAACCAAGACCATGTACAGTTTCATATTCCTTATCTTGATGTACTTATTTAACATGTGCGCCAAAGATGGAGAGGTCGATGATGTGCAGGAGGGAAGGGTAAACAGTGGGAAAAATGGAGGTCAGGAGGCGAGAGGGGATGGGGTAATGTGGAAGGGTTGGAGGAGGAGAGAAAGGAGGAGATTTCCTCAAGGGAGGTGGGAGGGAAGGAGGACAGGAGAGGAGGAGGGAGAGGGGAGGGAGTAGGAAGAGGAGTGGAGTGGGAAGCGATGTCGAGGCAGATCTTATCTATCTTGGAGGTGAAGAAGGAATCAAGATCCTGAGCAGAAAGGGAAGAGGGAGGAGGAGGAGGACAGGGGGGCTTGAGGAGGGAGTCAAAGGTGGATAACAGGCAGCGAAGGTCCTGAGTACAGGACTCAATGTGGGAGGCAGAAGTAAGGGAGGAGAGGCAGACTTTTAAGTGAGGGAAGTCAGCATGATACTGGGATTTGCACCAAAATGCATTCAGCAGCACAGGTGCAGGAGCGGAGGTGGCGGATACTGGGGGTGAGCCAAGGATGGGGGTTGTGGGACCAGGCAGGGAGGGAGAAGTGGGGGGCAAGGGAGTCAAGTGTCGTGGAGAGAGAAGCATTGAAAGCAGAAATGGCAGGGTCTGGGGAGGAGGAGGAGAAGACTGAGGGGAGAAGGGGGGAGAGAGAGTAGCAAAGTCCAGGTGGTTAATGGCCTGCAGGTCATGGAAGGGGAGTGGAGAAGGGGAAGAGGAAGGGGCACAGTGGGAGACATTGAAAGAGGCAAGGAAGTGGTCAGAGATGGGATGAGGATCAAAGGAGATATCAGGTACAGAGCAGTTCCTCGAGAAGACGAGGTCACGAGAATGGCCGTTAGCATGGGTGGGGGAGTTGGTCCAAAGAGGGAGGTTGAAGGAGGAGGCTATAGAGATGGAGGGCTGGGAAGGGACATCAACATGAATGTTGAAGTCACTGAGGAGGAGAGTGGGGGTATCGTCGGAGAGGAAGAAAGTGAGCCAGGACTCAAATTCAGAGAGAAAGGAAGAGAGAGATTGGGGGTGGGGTGGTAGATGACAGTGACATGGAGATGGAGGGGGGAGTAGAGGTGCACAGAGTGAGCCTCAAAAAGAAGGGAAGGAGAGAGAGGGGTAGGAGAAAGTGGTTGGAATTGACAGGAGTTAGTGTGGAGGAGGTCCACCCCACCACCTCAGCCTTTGGGGCCTGGCTGGTGAGAAAAGGAGACCCCCCCATAGGAGAGAATAGATGGGGTGACAGAGTTGGAGGGGGAGATCCAATTTTCAGTAAGGGCAAGGAGCTGGAGGGAGTGGGAGAGGAAGAGTTTGTGGATGTAGGGTGCTTTATTGGCAGAGGAGCAACAGTTCCAAAGGGAGCAGGCGAATGGGAGCTGATCAGGGGGAAGGCAGGGAATGGGGATAAGACTGAGAGAAAGGGGGCAGCGGGGCAGGCGAGAGATAGGGAGGGTGTGGGAGGAGCAGAAGGGGAAGGTAGCCAAGTGGGAGGAGGAAGTGTGAGGAGGTTGGAGAGAAGTGATGGGCTGAGAGGGAGGAAGGAGCAGGGGGAAAAGAAGTAGAGGAAGGAAGAGGTGGGGGAAGAGGGGAAAAGGGGAGAAGGAGGGAGAGGGAAGGGGAGAGGTTAGGGCAGGCATGATGGTGGGGAGGATAGGTAATAGAGAAGAGACAGAGAAGAATGAAGTAGAGAGTGGCTGACCTACTGGCCAATGAGGAGCCACCAGGTGGTAGAAGTACACTTAAGCTTACCCTTAGCTGTTGTTGTTGTAGTATTCTGCTGGTGAGTGATCTTATGGCACGGCCTGTAAGATGAAATGCAACTACACCAGTTCCTGGGCCGCTAGAACACAGGCGGCAGAAAAATCAAGCTCCAGGAGGGTTGCAGCATCCTCCGGTGTTGACAGCCAAGGCAGCTGGGAGAGTATACAGATGAACTGCAACCTCACCAGTTCCTTTTCCCATCCCTAGTGTCCCCCTATCCATCCCTTCTAGCTCCTTGGATGGACCAGTCACATTTCTCCCAGCCCTCAGAATTCCCTCCACCCCATTGATCCTTCCTACCTCCCAGGACCTCAATCTCACTTCTCTCAGACTCTAGTGTCACCCACTCGGCCATCTTTCCCAAAACCCAAGCCCTCCAGTGTTCGCCTACCCGTTAATCCTTCCCAACTCTCAGGACCTCAGTCAGTCCTACTTCTCCCAGTCCCTAGCACAGTGAGTACTTGTAAGATTATATATATATGTGCTATGGACTGTGAAGGACTGTGTATGGTGATGGGACTCTAAATAAAGCTAGGGTCTTTATTTGGAGCTAGGATCCTGCTATGGCTTGGCTTCTTGGGGTTGATCCTGAAGATACTCGCACCCCAGAGAGGCCACCCCGTTACATTCACTCTGACTCACTTGGTACTGGCCTCTTTCAGAGCATCATTGGTCTGACCTGGTATTTATTTAAAAAACATTGCTTAACAAGGTTAATATACTATACTTTACATAATATTTATATTTATCATAAATAGTCTGTACGTTGTCTACAGCAAATGTCTATGAAAAAATACAACAAAAAGATTTAAAAAAACCAACAACAAAAGCCCACTGAAGATACAAAAAGGGGAAAAAGGGAAAGAGACATATGCTTTCTTGTTATCCCCTGGTACACATCCCTACTCACAGCCTACTCCAACTAGTAGTTCAGTGAGATTACCAGAATAATCAGAAGAACTACTTAATGTAGCTGTCAAAAGTGCCATGAAAGGGGAAAAGGAGTAGTTAGTTGCCTCTTCATAAACAGTCATATGTCATTTCTGAAAAGTGAATTGCTTGGGTTTCCAAACCTGCCCCAGAAACCATGTCTACCACCCCAGAACTTCTTAGAGTAGGGGACTGAACTTCAGTGTCCAGCTAAGAACCCAATCACTGGACCACTCTACCTCTCTACAGCCAAACATAAAACAGGAGTTCTTGAGATGTAATATGTATGATGACCAGTGCAGGGGCTGGAGTAGGAAAGCCATTATTGAAAGCCAAATAAACCTTCTAAGGTTTTTCGAACTTTTGTTTCCAACTCAAAATTGCCAATATTTTCACATTTTGGTGAGCATGCCTCTACTGGGAACATTTCCTGGGACTCTGCCCCTCACCCCTTGAATTTAATTGCTGTGGCTGACTCCTCATAAGCCCTGGCAGACTTTCAGTTTCAAACAGAACCTGAGATCCAGGTGGATTGTCAATATATTGTGCCTTTACTTACTGCATCTTGGCCTTTGGACCTGATCCAGAGCTTGATAGCAATAGATGGATTCAGATTGACTGACTTCCTTTTTCTTCCAAGAGTACACCAACCTTTAGCTATGGTAATTCTTCTTTTGATTTATCTGCCTCTGTAATTTGAATGGTTCCAATAATATCTGAGGGCCTCATATTCTTTAATGCAGGAAAGTTCTATTAAAGCGGAGGTAAATATAGAATCAATCACCTGTCCAGGATCACACAAAAACAGTGGCAGACCAGGGAATTAAACTGGCATCTCCCGAATCACACCCTTAGGGTATTAAACAAGAAGGGAACTCCTTGGAGTGCGTGGTTGCTCTGTGTCTCCTCCCCCCCCCCCACTGCAGCCACTACCCACCAGCTCTGTGTGGGATCAAAACAGACAGGCAGACATTCTCCTTCGCATCCCCTGTCCCACCTCCCCACCATTATAGTTGTGGTCACCTGCCAGAAACTCTAGGCTGGTGATAAGTGTTGAATGCTTGTGCACACCCCAACAGACGCCTTCCATTACACAACAGGTCGCTAGCCCGGATTTGCCTGTGCATGGTGGACTTTGTTTTTTCTGGGTTGACACCATGTGGAACAGGCCCGAGATGGCTATGGGTGAGCATCTGGTGGCCCCACAACAAACAAGCAGGTGAATCCAGGGCTAATAAGGATGAAAGTGGGCAATTTCTCATTTGTTAACACCTTTATCGTTATTCCTTAACACTGAGCCACCTCTCCTCCTAGTTTTCCAGTCTTTGTGAGGGTGAAAGGTTAATCCATCCTAGATAAAACCCTTGGGATGGAGACCTGTCTCTAATTAATTATTGTTTGCTGGCACTATATAAATACTTAATAATTAATCGTAACAATAATACTCATTTTAATGGTTTTTTTAGAAATACCAGATGTTAGAATAATATATGTGTATTATAAAAGTCTAAATCAGATTGAATCAGGTAAAAGTTCTGACCCTTTGGGTGTTTTGTTTCACTAAATCACCTAGATAACTAGAAACCTAGGGGGGGTTTAAAGTTGTGTTTTTGTACAACTTTCATTCAAACGTAAAACACTTTTTCTCCTTTTGTTCTCAATTTTGTATGGGTTGTTTTACTAGGATGCTGCTTGATGTGAAAGCTGCTTTTCAAATAGCAGATGTTAAGAGAACTGCTAAACAAAACTCAGACTTAGTGGCAAGAGTTTGGACAGGAATATCCATGTGATTGATCAAATGATATAGTGCTGAAAAACATAATAAATAATGTGGACACCTGCCTTGGAACAACAAAAGAAAACTTACAAGCAACTGTTGTTTAACGTAACACTCTTAGTGCCTATAAAAAGAGTAGCATCAGACAGACTGTTTCTTTTTCTAAAGAATACAACCCTTATTTGCTCCTTTGCTGAAAATGGGTAACTGAAACAGCAGTGTGTTTTTAACCTTTAACTAGCTAAACTTTACACCCATTATGTATCAAAACATTCTGTTGGAATATCAAGTGCTTGAAACCGGAGGTGAATGTGTAGATTTTTGTTTTGGCAAGACATGGCAAATACATTCTGTGAAAGGAAAGATAAATAACAGCTGACAGTTTTAAGACTATATACCCATAAAGCTGCTTTACTTACAAAAATATGATGCCTGTAATTTCATTTTTTAAATGTTCCATTAAATGTTATATATACATTGAATATCATCTAATCAATTGATCTAACTGCACAATTCTCAATGTAATTTAATCCATTTGTTTATGTGTCCATTACTCCAGTGTGTAGCCACCTTAATTACTTTGTACTGTAGCTATTAACAACAAATCTACCAAAATAATCTGCATATCACCACTCCATCATATAAACTACTATTTTAGGAGGGGGTTTTTTTGCCAGCAGTAATCGCTTTTTAGCAAATTGGGGCACATTTTATATCATTTTTCCCCAACTTAGGTTGCACACATGTATCAGTCATGCATGCATACCATGTACACACAGTGCACACATGGTACGTAAGTGGTGCATGTATGTTCTGCACTCAGTTTGCGCACACACTGCATGTGTGCAGTGCATGCATGCACCTTAATTCATTCCCCAAACTTGCTGGTTATTATCCATCCAAAATCACTTCCATGGGTTGGGCAGCTGTGTTTATTAGCGCCGGTTAAAAAAATTGGAATCGTGTATAAGCTACATGATTCAATTACACTACATGTTCACTAATTCACTACATCATTGACTCCCCACGACTACCTGAGCAAAATATAGCTGTACGTTATTTGGGTGGTTAGATCCAAAAAATGAATAGTGCTATTTCAGATATATTAATTTATCTAAATCTGAACAAAATGCTCCATTAACAACAGTAATACATGGATGCAATAAGTAGTCGTATGAAAAATGTCTGGTCCTCCAAAACATGGTGAAAATATGGGAAGGAAGGGTCTTCCCATGAGGGGTACTGCAGAGTCTTCAAGTAAGGAACAGTGTATTCTGGGATACCTTTTGGGATGCAAGTGTGGGTAAGATAACACAATGAAATGCAAGTGTAAATCCTTGCTACTTGATTGTTGGGTATGCAGAAAAGTATGCATATCAGGTATGACCTGGATTGGTACACTTAGAGTGGATTCCGACGTGCATTTAAATCGCACAGAATCCTCGGCGGCATAGTGCAATTTAAAAAAACCCGCACTTCCAGGCTGGTGTGAATGCGCTGAGCGCGCACATTTCCACCTAGCCCGAATGTTTGGAGCGTGGTTTGAAAAGCTGCTCGGAGCAACTTTTCAATCCGCACTCCAAACATTCGGACTAAGTGGAAATGTGCGCGCTCAGCGCATTCACACCAGCCCGGAAGTGCGGGTTTTTTTAAATCGCACTGTGCCACCGAGGATTCTGTGCGATTTAAATGCACGTCGGAATCCGCCCTTACTCTGATGCATCCAGTTGTGGCCAGTGCTGGAGACAGGACCCCAGGCTTGAAGAATCATTGATCTGTACCAGCATGGAGGTTCTTAAGATCAAGGGCGTAGCTAAGGTGCAATGGGCCCCTGGCCAAGAAGTCAAGATGGGCGCTGCTCTTTGTGTCCTGCTGGCAGGCCTATGGGTGCTGCCTGGCTCGGCCGGCCTGCGGGCACTGCTATCAAACACACAAGACACCCAAAATGCAGCCAGATTATTAAGCACATTATGCCATGAAAAGACACATATATATAACCATTTCAGTTGTGCCCCTATAATCAATTCACACTGTCCCCACACATAAAAAGATCATTTGTGCCCCCAACGCAGTGTGAATTGATTGAACTGGTTATGGGGTGGGGGTTTAAAGATGGTATTCCTGTTAGCAATAACTTCATTAAGAAGAGTTAATGAAATAGCAGCCATAATAATCTCAGAACCATATCTGCATATTTTCCAAGGTAGAACAGATATTGCTTTACATCCTAAATTCCTACCAAAGATAGTCTAAGGGTGAAAACAGACATGACGCTAACCACCCTTTAACCACCCTTGGTGGTCATTTATGCATGTTTCAGGGATGCATAGGGTACCAATACAGCCCTGCAACATGCATAAATATCCATCAAGGGTGGAAGCGTCATGTCTGTTTTCACCCTAAGTAAGACAGTTGTGAGAATGTGGCCCTTTTTACACAGGTCTCTCCCACCCAGGAACATGCAGATTTCAGCATGTTCGTGGGTGGGGGAGCCCCGTGTGATTGATGCGGTGCGCGTGCCCATGATGACTGGGTGCGAATGCGTGCGCCCGCCTAACACGCATCCCCACTCACCCCCCACTCGTTCCCATGCATGGAGCAACCGAGGAAAATGATGGTTGTTCCATGAGTGTGGATGAGTGTGGGGTGTGTGTGAGTGGGGATGCATGTGTGGCCATGTACACACCCCACCCATGCACCGGCGCAGCCATGAACTCCCCACCTAGCGGAGCCATGAAAAATGGCCTGTGAGGAGACACTTGAAGAAGAACAGAAGGTTGCTACCTTGTAAACAAAGTTATTCGAGATGACTTCTAATATTCTCACAACACCAACACTTCCAGCCCCGCATGGAATTTTCTTATATTCCTAAAAAGGTTGGAAGGAACTGTCATTCTGAGAGGGAGAGTGCTTTTTATACTAAAGGAGTGTGAGACCATCACGTGGTCTATTATTTGACTAGGTTGAGCATATACAACCCAGTTGTGAGAATGTTAGATGCCATCTTGAAGAACCTTCTTTACAAGGCAACAACTTTCTAATCATGCACATGGGGAGGAGTTGTTTGTAAACAAACAGCTTTATCTCCCAGTCTGATGGTGTCCCTGCTGCTGCTGCTGCAGCAGCAGTGCAAATAGCAGGCAGAGGCAGGTGAGGGATGGTGATACACACATCCATGATGTGGGGGTGCCCTGCACCCAGGCCTCCTCCAGCCCAGTATAGGTGTGGGGCTTTTCCCATGGGGCTAGGCAGCGGCCCCCTGCTGCCCAGGGCCCCCTGGCATTATGCCGGGTTCACTGAATGGACACTATCCCCTGCTTAAGATCTTAACATTACATGTTAAAAAGTGTTCTTAGCTTGGACATTTTGCCTCTTCACAGCTTCAAGTCTGACATTTGCCTTTGTTGTCTGCAGAGGCACCAATTTTTGTGTGTGTGCTCACTAATCAGTAAATGAATACAGAAGGGTATGTTTTACCCTTGAACTGAGCAGAACTTGGAAAGATTTATGGATAAATGTTGTGTGCAGACTTAATGAAAAGTATACCAGCCAAAATCAGAACCATTTAAAATGTTTCTCTTAGATTTACCCTTCTTTTCAGGTGAAAACAACCCACAGCTTTAGAATTCTGTTCCCTGATGGAAGACTCAAAACAAACATCTATGCCTGTTTGTTATACCAGAAGACAGTATCCAGAAATGTTATGTAAAACAAAAGGTAGAAGTTAATTCAGATTTGTACAAACACAGGTCAGATTCAGAAACCACTTTCTTGGAGTAGCCCCATTTGAAACTACTCTGAAGTAAGTAGTTTCTGGATTGCAGATCAGGCATTTAAGCAATAGGGAATTGAAAGTAGCCGCTCACAATTCATAGGATTTGTATATAGCATTTAAGAAAGCAAATCAAAGTGTCATTTGAAAAGTCAATATAATAATACCTGGAAAGAGGAATACCTGCTTTTGTGGAATGATTCAATTAAATTAAGCTTAATTGAGAGCAGCAGGAGCAACAGATGTTATTGCCTACATTTATTTTCTCTTGTTGCCAGATGGGGTTAGAGAAATAAACACAGAAGAAAAAATGAAGCATGCAGATTTGTCTTGCTAGTCTTTCATCTTAGCCGATGGCTGCCCACTACAGAATGTGTTGTGAGGCTTTATTTACTTGCAATTTAATATAGCTTTGGAGTCCATAAGAGCTGCTTTTAAGGGAAAGAACTCCATCCAGTATCTGTCTCCAAGAAGCTGACCTAGTAACTGGGGATAATGGCAAAAGGAATGCTGCCCCCAAGGTGCAAAATAGACACAAGAGGCAAATTTTGACAGGTTGATGTAGGGGAGGAGGGGGGAACTCTAGTCTCTTTGGAACTCATATTATTATTAGGGTTGTAGTAGTGACAAAGGTCCCAGTCTTGGATCAAGGTATTACTGGGCTAAGTACTCTACTATATTTCAAACAAATAGAAGGCAATCTGAGGGCCACTTCCCTGTCCATATTCAAGTCCTGCCTAAAGGTACACTTTTTTGAGATTACTCTGAAATCATGAACCCAAGCCCTATCCATATCATAGCCTTGTGGATTTCAACCATTTTAACAGAAATTAATAAACTTACAGAATACCTGTATCCTGTAACCCATTATTCATAGGAAGACATTTGTAGTTCTCTACATCTGTGTGTCTTAGGCCCTTTTTAGACGGATGCCCCCCCCCCCCCAGTCATGTTTGCGGGTGCGTGAACAGTGCGGGGGGTTTCCATGCTATTGCCACGGTGGGTGGGTGGAGGTGCGTGCATGCTCCCCCACTCCACCCACCTCCAACCATCATCCACGCATGGGGCAATGGGCGCCAATACAGGATGCTCCATGAGTGGAGATGGGTGTCCGTGTGATGGGCCACCAACACACCACCCACCCGCTGCAGCCTCCACCCATGCCCTCTGCACTGCCAGCCCCTGTGAAAAGGGCCTTAATTTGATTATAAGTTCCACAGAGCAGGGACAGTCTGTTGTGTGTTTCTGTACAGCACTGCATATAACTAGTAGTGCTATAGAAATGATAAATAGCAGTAGTAGTAGTAGTTTACAACGTTATCTCAAGGCACAACATGAAATTTTTAAAAAATCAGGATGAAGGTGGGTTGATGGAAGCTTGTCGGACATGAAAAGATAACAGTGGCGCAAGCATGGGAAGTAGTAGTCATTACTGACTTATTTGGGGAGGGTGGGAGGGGAGGGTGAGGGATTTTTTTAACCCCCCCGCCCTATTTGGATTTGTTTTTATTAGTTGTAATTAGCCCTGTTTTAATATTTTATTAATGTTATAAATGTTTTAAAATGTTTTTAGTATTTTATATGTTGTGAGCCGCCCCCGGCTGCGTAGGGTAAAAATTAATTGAAATAAAATAAATAAATAAATAAATAAATAAATAAATAATTTGTACATTGCTATCAGGGTACATGGCATTGAACAGACCTGAAACCAATTCAAATAGACAGGTACTCTCTAAATATCTACACTCTCTACATTTTCTAAACAGATATTCATTAAAAAAATAAAAAATTTAGAGGGGAGGGGATATTTTGGTCATTTTGGTTGTTCATTTAGCTATTCAGTTACTCATTTTCAGTATTTGTGTTGCTTTTGTGGTGTGTTTTGATCACTTTTGTATAAAAAGTGACTGAAATACCAAAAATGAATAAACCAATAACCAGTAACCAAAACAACCGAATAACCCCCAAACCTAGAAAAAAAAAAATATTCAAAATGCTTGAGCAGACATATAGGAAAGCATAAAGTAGTAGAACTGAAATGAAACATTTCAGCGAGTGGTGCTTCCATCAGAAGTAGGGTATATGAGAGGTCATGAGAGGATCTGGCGTGTGTTGTCTTCAATTTGCCGATGATACTCAACTCTACCTCTAGTTTTCAGCAGACTCAGGCCCCGCAATCTCACTGCTTACATGATTTCTGACAGCTGTGGGAGACTGGATGAGGGTGAGCCACCTGAAATTGAATCCCAAGGTGATGGTCTGGAGGATGCAACTGGTGCAGAATGCAGCGGCCCGTCTCGTGATAGGGACGGACTGCCAAGAACACATAACACTGGTGTTCCGTTCTCTGCACTGGTTGCTAGTTGCTTACCGGGTCCGATTCAAGGTGTTGGTGTTGACCTTTAAGTCCTATACAGCCTGGCCCCCACCTACCTGCAGGACCGTCTCACTCCCCATGTTCATCTCGAATGGTCATTGCAGTTGGCAGGCAGTGCCCTTTTTGAGGTCCCCTGTGTTCAGGGGGGGGGGGCACACTGGAGAGGGCATTCTCGGTTGTCACACTTTGACTGTGGAACTCCCTCCCAGCAGAGGTTCATTTGGCCCAGGGCGTTCCCTCCTTCAGATTCAGTGTAAGACTTGACTGTTCCACCAGGCGTTTGGTGAGAGAAACAAGTAGGGGGAGGGTGGATGTGATAGGGTTGAGGGGGGAGGGACTGATGGTTTTATTGTTAGTTTTAAATTATATGTATATTTTATGCTTTTCTATTGTACACCGCCCTGAGCTGCCTTTGGCAGGAGGGGACGGGATAAGAAAAGTTTATTAATAATAATAATAATAATAATAATAATAATAATAATAATAATAAAATGCTGAGATTTATGTGACATAGAAAACTTACCAGCTTGCCCCCTATTTTTGCAATTTTTTACATTGACGCCATGGCCAGCTATCGGCCAGTCTCTAACCTTCCCTTTTTAGGGAAAGTTATTGAACGGGTGGTGGCTCAGCAGCTTCAGGAGCATCTGGACTGAATTAGTTTCCTGGACCCCTTGCAGCCTGGCTTTCATCCGGGTTATGGCATGGAGACTGCTCTTGTGGCCTTGGTTAATGACCTCTCCCAAGACTTGGACCAGGGTCATTCGACCCTGTTGATTCTATTAGATCTCTCAACTGCATTTGATACTGTTGATCATGAGTTGTTGGTGACTTGGTTGTGGGACCAGGCAGGGGTGGGCGGGAGTGTTCTTGAATGGTGCTGCTCCTTCTAGGCCAGAACTCAGCGTGTGGTGCCGTGTGATTATTAATTTTCTCCCTGGAACCTCATGTGTGGAGTTCCACAAGATTCTATCTTATCCCCTCTCCTGTTCAATGTGTATATGCAGTCCTTGGGGGAGGTCATCAGAGGGTTTGGTGTTAGGTGTCATCAATATGCTGATGACACACAATTATCTCTCTCTTTTTCATCAGACCCAGGTCCGGCAGTCTCCATGCTTATCCCGTGTTTGTCAGCTGTGGGGGACTGGATGAGGGCGAGTCACTTGAAGTTAAATCCCGACAAGAGGAAGGTGATGGTTGTAGGGAAAACTGGGGGAGTGATGGCTCCCATCATTGATGAGGTCTGTCCTCCCCTGATATCTGAGTTCCATAGTCTGGGGGTGCTCCTCAATCCACAGCTCCACCTGGATGTCCAGGTGGTGGCTGTGGCAAAGGGCGTATTTTGCCAATTACATCTAGGTATGTCGACTTAGGCCATATGTCTCGAACTCAGACCTTGCCATGATCATCCATGTTTTTATTACCTCAAGATTCGACTACTGTAACATGTTCTATGTGGGGCTACCCCTGGTGATGATCTGGAGACTGCAGCTGGTGCAGAATGTGGTGGCTCATCTCCTTAAGGGGACAAGTCTTCATGAGCTGTTTACTCCATTGCTCCACTCTCTGTACTAGCTGCCAATAATCATCCAGGCCCATTTCAAGGTGTTGGTTTTGACCTTTAAAGCTCTAAATGGCCTGGGCCCCACCTACCTACAGGACCGCCTCACCCTCCAGATTCTGGATTGGCCTCTGTGGTCAGCTGAGGCACCCTCCTTGAGGTCCTCCAGGTTTCCCGTGTGTCAACCATGAGGAGGGCATTCTTGGTGGCCACTCTGTGGCTGTGGAACTCTCTCCTGTTGGAGGTCCACCTTGTGGTAGACCTCCCCTCTTTCCATAGACAGTGTAAGACCTGGCTATTCTGCTGGGCCTTTTCCGAGGGAGATGGGATGCGTGGTTTGGGTTAGGGTGGGGTTTTTATTGTTGGGTTATTTGAATGTGGGGTTATGTTGATTTTTAAAATTTTCTGTGTTTTAAAATGCTGTTAGCCACCCTGAGATGCTTGTGCAGGAGGGGGCGGCATTTAAATGAAATAAATAAATAAATAAATAAATAAATAAAATATTTTTTCTGATATTTTCATACATCGAACTGGGTTGTCACAGGCAAGTCCCAAGCCCTGTGTCTGCTCCGCATACACACCTGGGGGTTCTGAAAATGAAAACTTCTTCACCAAAGGGCAAAGTGCTGTTGGTGGTCCGTTTGTGGATGGAGGCAGCAGAGATGGCCACCATCGGTAGTATCCCTGCTCTGCAGAACAACCCTGCTCTGCTGTATAGTAACAGCAGCTGGATGGTGCCTTCGCCCCCTTCCCCCTTCATGGGCGGGAATAGGAGGATGAAGATCTTGATTGCCTGAGGGGTGGGGTGGGGTCCTATATTATATTCCAGGGGAATTGAGTGGTGTGTGGTGTGGTGGTAAGTGGCCTCCCTCTGGTGCCAGGAGAGGGAGGTCAGGGGTTGGTGTGGAGGGGAACCCCTGGTGTGAGCAGGGGTGACCCTCCAGGGGGGAGGGTTGCCCGCCTGTGACAGAAGCAGAATGGGGGGTTTGGGGGGGTCCCTCTCACCGGCCTGTCGGGGCAGCCCCTGGAGGATAGATGTCTAACAGGGTTCTCTGAGGAGAGGAGGGGTTCCACAGCTATCGGGGCTGCTATGGGTCGGGGGAGATATGGTCCAAAGGGGAGAGGTCTTCCATCAGTGAGGAGGGAGCAGTGCGTTGTGCCCGTTCCCCTCTCAACCCCCCACATGGGTAGGTTGTGGGTCGAGGCCCAGGAGACTCCGGGCCTTGGTTTGGTGCTGCTGAATGCAAGGTCGGTTATCAATTAATCATCTACCATCTGGGAGTTAATCCTGGAGTGGGACGCCGACCTCGTGTGTATTACCAAGACCTGGCTGGACAATGAATCAGGCCCTATCTTGACCGATCTTGTTCTGGCTGGGTTCTCTGTGCAGCATCAGCCTCAGCTGGAGGGACAGGAGGGGGGAGAGCAGTGTGGCCATTGTTTTCAAGGATGCATTGTCTTTTAGGAGGTATCCGATGCAGGCTCCACCAGGTGTTGAGTGCCTCCATCTTGTGTTGGATTTGGCCGGGAACAGATTAGGGGTGCTGCTGGTGTACCATGCACCCAATTTTCCGGCAGTATCCCTACATGTTCTTGATGATCTGGTGTCAGATGTGATCCTCCGGACCCCTAGATTAGTGGTTGTGGGGGATTTTAACATCCACACAGACACCAATCTTGGAGGATCAAGGCATGAGTTCATGGCCTCCATGACAACCATGGGCCTGTCCCAAATCATCTGTGGCCTGACACATGAGGTGGGACATACACTGGATTTGGTTTTCTGCACCAGCCTTGAGGCGGGGGGTCAGTTAGTAGAAGTCAGAGGGTAGAGCCTTTGTCATGATCTTGTCATGGGGATGGGGGGAGAGAGGAGAAGAGCAATGGGAGGGGGAAAGGAAAGAGGGGATAAGGGTGAGGACAACGGGCGACTTCCTCTTCAGTGAGTACTCTATCTGGGTATAAAGATCCCTCAGGGTGTTGAGTGGGCTTTCCCTCAAATGCGGAGGGCAACCCTTCTCATCATTGCGATGGATAAGAGGAAGCCAATTGCCCCAAGGAGGAAAGACACAGGGGATGTTATCAGCTGCTCGGGGAGCAGGAACCGGGGCACCGTGAAGGTCGGTGGTGAAGGAACACGGGAAAAATGGCCCCAGGGGAAGGGAAAAAGGGGAAGGAATCACAGGGCAAGGGTAATGCGAGGGGACAGGGCTTGCATCTGAAAAGAGGAGGGGTGAAAGGAGAGAGGAGGATTTAAAGGACCAAGGGCAAGGAGCTAGGGAACCCAATACCACACCACAATTCACTTATCTGGAATACAAACTACAATGACACAAGACAAAGACAAATCACCACACTTACCACCATTCACTCTATAACAAGGGGGGAGGAAACACAAGGAGCACTCGTTCAAGATTCACTTCCAAGCAAGGATTCAAGCGAAGGATCCAGGGGGCCAGCTTCTCAAAATGATTACCGGCGGAGGCTCATGGCCCCGCCGACATATTATATAGCTGTAAGCCCTGGTGTAAATTAGCGTGCTCAAGGTGGGGCCCCCACCCGCCTCTGAGCCTTACACTAGCTGCGGTACACCTGGAAGCTGGGCGGGGCCTGAATTCCCCATCAGTGTGGAGCGGCGCCGCCCCTTCCCTCCAGCAAGCCTACCACCTGCTGCCTCTCGTTCTTGGCTGTTGCCGGGCAACAGGACGCCCGGCGCTCGTGCTCACTCTGTCGGCGCGAGTGCTGACAGGTCTGACCATTACCTCCTTAAGGCATGCATCCTGGCGCATGTCAACCCCTGACAGGGTGCAGGACCTATTAGATTGGTCCACCCCCAGAGACTTATGGAACCAGATCAGTTCCAGAATGCTCTGGGGGAATTTTCCCTGGACCTTGACACCCGCTCTGTTGATGTTCTCGTAGCTTTCTGGAGCACCTTGTTGGCTGAGACGATTGACCAAGTGGCTCCCAGGCGTCCGCTGCCCTCCCAAGTCTACCACAGGTCTCCTTGGTTTACTGAGGACCTGCAGTGTTTGAATCAGGAGAGCAGGCAGTTAGAGCAACGGTGGCACTGGACTTGCAAACAGTATGATCGATCGCAGCATAAGAGCAGTTTAAAGGTCTATGCTGTGGTGGTGCAGGCAGCAAAGAAGAAGTTCTTTGCTGCCCTTATTGCTTCTGCAAAGTCACGTCCAGCGGAGCTTTTCTTGGTGGTGAAAGGCTTGGTCAGTCTTGCCTGCTTCCACCTGGACCTGGAGCAAACCAGTGACAGCTGTGACCAGTTTATCGAGTACTTTGTAGATATGTTCGCTCGCATCTGTCATGATTTTGGACCGCGGTTATTGCAGAGGATCATCTTGGGGCTATGGATTCCCCATCAGTGTGGAGCGGGGATCGTCCTGTCCTGTTTTGTGGGATCGGTTTCAGATGGTGTCGCCTGCCGATGTGGAGTCCTTGATGGGATCTGTTCGTGCTACTACTTGTGAAGAAGATCCATGCCCGTCCTGGTTGGTGAAAGCCAGCCAGGAGACGTTACAGCCGTTTCTGGCTGGGGTGGTTAGTGCCTCCCCTCGGGAGGGCAGGGTGCCTGAATGCCTGAAGGAGGCTGTGGTTAGGCATCTCTTGACGCTGATGGTCCTGCCAC
Organism: Sphenodon punctatus; assembly: GCA_003113815.1. Lineage (NCBI taxonomy): Eukaryota > Metazoa > Chordata > Lepidosauria > Sphenodontia > Sphenodontidae > Sphenodon > Sphenodon punctatus. The sequence goes on from QEPC01013045.1 coordinate 622,095, forward strand.
TTATCGGCCGGTCTATAACCTCCCCTTTTTAGGGAAGGTTATTGAGCAGGCTGTGGCCTGGCAGCTCCAGGAGCATCTGGACTGCACCGGTTTCCTTGACCCCTTTCAGTCTGGGTTTTGTCCTGGGTATGATACGGAGACTGCATTGGTGGACGATCTCCATCTGGCACTGGACCAGGGTCATAAAACCTTACTGGTCCTGCTAGACCTTTCGGCTGCGTTCGACACAATCTATCATGAGGTGTTGGTGACTCGCCTGTGGGACTGTGCCAGAATTTGCGGAATGGTCTTGGACTGGTTTCGTTCGTTCCTAACTGGGAAAACTCACCGGGTGGTCTTGGGGCAGTGTACGTCTTCCGCCCCGAGACCTCACGTGTGCAGTCCCTTAGGGTGCCATTCTGTCCCCCCTATTGTTTAACATCTATATGCAGTTGTTAGGGGAGACCGTGAGAGGGTTTCAGGGCATGCAGTGTCATCAGTATGCTGTATGCTGATGACACTCAGCTCTACCTCTCTTTTTCCATCGATCCAGGCCATGCAGTCTCCTTATTTTCCCAGTGCCTGTCAGTTGCGTGGGCTTGCATGAGGTTGAGCCATCTGCAATAGAATCCTTACAAGACCGAGGTGATGTTGGTGGGCGAGGGATGGGGGGCCTGGGGGTGGTTGAATCTCCTCTTGTTGGGGGGGGGTTTGCCCTCCCATGGTCTCTCATGTGTGGAGTCTGGGTGTACTCCTCAGTTCACAGCTCAGCCTGGAATATCAGGTTGTGGCTGTGGCGGGGAGTGCGTTTTTGCAGTTATATCTTGTCTGACGGCTTCGGCCGTATCTTTCGGACTCTGACCTCGCCACTATCATCCATGCCTTCATCACCGCGAGGCTGGATTACTGCAACGCGCTCTACATGGGACTGCCTGAGAAGCTGGTCTGGAGGCTGCACTCAGTGCAGAATACCGCAGCCCGTCTCTTTACAGGGGCGGGTCGCAGGGAGCATATGACACCAGTGCTCTGGGCTCTGCAATGACTGCCTATAAAGTACCGGGCCAGGTTCAAGGTGCTGTTTTTAACCTTTAAAGCCCTTCACGGCCTGGACCCTACTTATCTGTGGGACCATCTCACTCCCTGTGTGACCCTTGAGATCGTCCATGGGAGCTTTTATGGAGGTTCCCTGGGTGAGGTGGGTGACCACCGATGTTAGATCTTTTTTGGTAGCTGCCCCCATGCTGTGGAATTCACTACCAGAAGAGGCTCATTTGGATCCCACTCTCCTGCTATTTCAGCATTTATGTAAGACCTGTCTGTTCTGCCAGACTTTTGGCAAGGGGGAGGAGTAGGGTGCGGGGGAGGTCTTCCCTCCCCTCCCCCGTATTTGTATTTTTAACTGTTTTAAATTGTTTTATTTTTATATAATAAAAATAAAACAATAGGAGGGGCGGGATAGAATTTTTATATAAATAAATAAATAAATACCTGCCAGCTAAGCACTGGTAAAGTACTTGAAATTGCCAAAACTGCTGTAAAACTGCTGTAAAATTCCTGGAAAGTGATGGGAAAGTCCTGGAAAGTGACAAAAAAATGGCAGAAGTGCAGAATAACCAGAAACTGATTTAAGTACTGACAGACATACAAGCACTCCTGAAAGGTTGGTATTTCCCGTTGCAAAGGGAAATCTTCCTCACTTCTTAGCCCTAAATAGTAACCCTTTTCCTCTTTGCCAGGATGTGATATTAAATAAGATGTGAAAGACAACACAGAGCAAGGCCATGAAGAGCCTTAAAGGAAGCCACAAATTTTTTTACATTGAATACAAAAGGGAGAGAAAGTTAATGGAAAGCTCTGAGAAGAGGCTTGTTATGAAGAAAGCAGCTGGTGAGATGAATGATCTCAGCAACAGAATGAACAGAGACAAGAGGATCAAAATACAACAAAGGAAAGCCAGTGAGAAGATTTTAGTAATCCAGACGAAAAATGCTAACAGCATGGACCAAAGGGTATTTTCAGATGTTACGAGATCACAGTCAACCACAGTAAACCACGGTCAATCCCGCAACGGGGCCAAAGCGCCCTGAACATCTGTTCGGTGGCCACCAGATGTTCACCACAGTCAATACCCAACTGGGGTCAAAATCAACCACGCTTCCGGAGCTCCAGCCCGGACCATCGCCGAAAGCGTGGTCAAGGCAATTCCCACCGGGAAACAATAAAAAGTAACCTCTGAACGCCAACCACTGGCTGGAATCAACCAAAATGATTCCCAGGGACAAAGCACGCAGCGTCGCTGCCAGGCAACTAGCAACAACACAGGCCGGGGAGGGAGATTTAAAGGGCACACAGCAGCAGGGTAAGGTGGCAGGATGGAGCGAGGCAGAAGGGAGAGGAGAGTGGTGAGCGAGGCAGGAGGTGGAGGTGCAGGCGGAGGAGGAGGTGGTTATGCTGCACATGGAGAAGGTAGAGGGAAAGCAGCAGCAGCAGCAGCAGCACCCGCTGGGCCAGGCCACCCTGGGGCAACGACCGGACCAGGGAAGGAGGCACCCCAGAAACGGGTAAGGGGACTGAAGGGGGAGGGGACCCAGTGGCACAGGGGCACCAAGGGGGCCGGCTGGCTAAAGAGGGGGTACAAGGCCATCTGGGACAACAACTGGCAATCCGGACACGGAGCCTGGACCGCCCCCTACTATGAAGCCATGGACCGCATCCTCCATATGATGTGATCGATACTAGCCCCATGGTCCAGGGCAGGGAACGGGTCGAGGAACCAAATCGCCTCACTGCCCCACAAGAAGGCACCAGCTCCATGGCCCCCGACCACCCAGAGGAATGCCCAGGGACCACCCAGACCAGCAGGGGCCCCCCCAACACCAGCCCAGAGAGCCCCCACCACCTGGCTGGACAGGCTGACTCCGAGGCCAGCACACTGATCACTCTCAGCCAGTGGTCGCTGGGAACCCCCAGCTACACGGAGGGGCCGGCCTCGGAGGAATTGGAGACCGACATCAAGGGTAAGAAGGCAGCTGGGAGGGGAGATGGACCAGGGGTGAGGGGGAGGGAAGAGGGAGCCCCAGGAAGGGGGGTGACCCTGTCCACCCCCGATACCCCGGCCCACGGCATGGGGGCCAGGGGGGCCACCCGGGCATACTTACAGCCCTCTGACAACCCCCCATATCCCCACAGGGCACGGCATGCCCAAGCACCTGAGTCAGACGGACGAGGAGCCCGGTGGGGAGCAGCCCCTGCAGCAGCCAGAGGCCCCAGGTGAGGCACACCAGCAATTAGGGGGGCCCAAGGAGGCCAGGAGGGGGACCTGGGTCATGCAGGGTGAGGCCAGGGCAAGGGGGGGAGGGGACCGGCTGCCGAGGGGGGCCTCACTACCCCCCAAGCCATGCATCCAGACAGCGCAGCCACCCCATAACTGCTGTGTACTCTACAGGCCAGCCCGAGGGGCCCCAAGCAACTTGTGCCCCCAGCAAAACCAATGAGGGAGCACCGGGCACAGGTATGGCTCCAGCGGGAGGACCAGACGGAGAACATTGTCCGGACCACCATGGAACAGGGGGAGTGAATGATAGCGGCCGTGGATCACATGGAGACGGCCACAGAGTGATCCCTGCAACAAGCAGAGGCAAGGGACCGGAGGCTCCAGGCAGAGGTGTGCCTGGAATGGAGGCGGGAGCGCCAGGACCACAGCAGGCAGGTAGAGGTGCTTGGGTGGCTGGAACAGGCCATCAAGGGGATGGTGCAGGAGCATTTTGCTACAATTGGATGGGTCCCACAACATTGGGACCTCCCTGCTCCTGCACGCTAGCACCATGAGTGCCTATGTGATGGCAGCCATCCTGCCGGCCACCCTGCCTTCCATGGGCCCATGCCAGCCCCCCCGGTGCTCCCACCGCCTCCCCAACTGCCCCAGCTGCCGGCCCTCCAGCTGGGGCTGCACATACGCCTCTCGGTCCCTGTAAGCCTCTGGAGGGATAAGCTGCCCAGGGGGGGTCCTTCAGGTCCCCCCTCCCTCCCACCACTGCCTGATCCGCTGGACACTGAGGCCTCCCAGGACACCGTTGTGGACATGGACAGTGGGGGGGAGGGGAGCTCCCAGAGCTCTGCGGCGCCCACAGGGCAGGCAAGGGGGAGGCCCCAGAGATGCGGGGGATGCGGGGGATGGGGGAGGGCAGTCTGAGGGGGGCACATGTACGTGGGTGAGGGAATAAATGCCAGGGGACCACTAATGCCTCCTTTGGTCTGTTAATGGGCCCGGGGGTGGGGATGGGCCAGTGGCCATAGAGGGGCTCTCACAGGGAGCCGGTGGGGGTCCAATGGTGGTGGGGTCGGGGTTGAGCACCCTCAAACCTTGGCCTCCCGACTGATATACCTGGCCAGGGCAGCACGGATGCAATTGGCGTATCGGTACACCCTGCGGGTTCTTTGCGTTCATATACAGGGGCATGGGGTATTCGAGGACAGCCTCATCGGTCTCACACACATTGTGCAGAACACAGCAGGCACCTATCACCAGGGTCGAGGTCTCCACCAGTCCAGCTGGCCAGCGAGGCTCCTCCAGCACTGCTTGAGGGCCCCGAAAGCCCGCTTGACCACGGTTCAGTTTGCACACAGGCGGGAATTGTACAGCACCACCTCTGGGGTCCGGGCGACCGGGTACACCTTCATCAGCCACTGGGTGAGGGAATAGACTGGGTCCCCCAGGATAAGGGGGGCATTAGCACCCCCTCGATCCGGATCATCCCCATGTCCGCAAAGTCCCCGTGGTACATCCGGGCATAAAAGGGGGATATGGATCTCTATTTGGGTGCCATCCATGGCACCCATGCAGTAGGAGAACCCTCCAGCCATAAAGCCGGCCATCACGGCCACCTGGTCCACCAGCTGGATCGCTCAGTCCAGGAGCATGTCCTCCACAGCCTCACATACATCCCAGAGAATACAGGCAATGGTGCCCACCCCAACACCAAAGTGCTGGGAGACTAACCGGCAGGAGTCAGGCATTGCGAGGGCCCATACCCCTATGGCCAGCCACTGGACCATATGGATGGGAATCCTCATGGGGGTGTGCTGCTGCTCCAGCTTGTCCATCAGAAAGTGCGCCCTCCAGGTAGTCTCGTCCCACTGAGCCAGTGTCCGGGATCACTACCCCTGTGCCTGCTCTGTGACCCATACCCACCGGGCACTGGGCATAGCGAGCAGGATGGCATGCTTCATGGTCTTCCTCCACCATTGGAGGCACCCGGCCACCTCGCGGAGCACTGCAGCCCTGTTCCAGCCACAGATCAGGGCCTGCCAGTTTGCCCCGACACCCACTGAGCCCTGATCTGGGCCAGGGAGCACCTGCGGCCATGGTGGGCTCCCTGGGCCCTTGCAGTGCTCCAGACCAAGCTAATTCACAGGCGGGTGCCCAGGTGCAAATCTGCAGTCAAGATGCACAGCTGATCAGTGTGAGAATGGTACCACTCGGCACAGAGCGCTAGGTGCATCCCGCAGGCGTCCAACCTGTCTCGCTGCATAGTCCCTTCTGGCCCGGACGGGGTGCAGCCAGCCCTGTTATAGCCTAGGACACATTGTGCCCCTCTGCCAGGTCACGACCCGGCGATGGCACCCATGTAGCCCCGGGGTGGTCCCCTCCCGGCTGGCCCGGCCGCCTCCAGCAGGGCAGGTGGGCCGGGGTGCCGGAGGCATCCAATTGGGCACACCTGCTATCCCTCCATGGGGCCTTGCTCATGGCCCAGCGTGCGCCCGGGCGTGCTGGTGGCAGCTGCACTCCTTCTGTCATCACCTCCCACGCTTCTGTGCTGGCAACATTGTGTCCTTTCCAGCCTGATTACTGTCTCAGCTGTCCTGTCTGTATGCTCGGTTCCTGCAGCTGTGCAGGGTCCGTGTCCCACACCTCACTCTGTTGCCATACCTTGTTGTAGCCCGTGGCCTTATCTCTTGGCCTTGGGACTCCCCCGTGTCCCCTCCCGCCCCTCCGTGGAATATGGGCCCCCCTGTCTGTGGCGTCAGTGTTCCTGGCTTGCTGGACCATGGCTGGATGCACTTCCACCGAACTCCCGGCCCCCATGGGGCCCCCCATACATGGACCTTCCACGAGACCATGACCCTGTGCGACCTGTGGCATACCCCAGCCGTACATTTGCTCCTGAGCTGCCCGGACAGCCTGTCGGGTGTCTATATGAGCCTGAGCTCTGGCCTACATTACTTTGGCTATGAGGCTAGCACCCACAATTCCAAGCTGCATGCTGAGATGCTGGGGCTGCTTCCATTTTCCAATGGGCACATTCTGGATATGAGGTGTTCGCATGTGGGGTGGTCTGTGGTGGAGACCATGTCTGTCCTCTGTGTGTGCAGCCTGGACACCTACACAGTCTGCCTGGTGGATGGGGGCCCTGCCCTGGCCATATCCTACTTTGGCTGCATTCATGGGGCCCATGGGTACCAGTACTCTTGTTGGACAGTGTATCACTGGCTGTTGGAGCTGGGTCACCTCCCGTGCCACCCTGCTGCTGACTCTTGCTTGTCAGAGCCCTCCGTGGCGGACCTGGTGGTGCTCTCAGGTGTGTGGTCCCGTTCCGATGTGTGGTTGGGGTTCTCCATGTAGAATCCGTTTGAGGCATACTACCTGGTTACCCACCACATGTCCATGCTGGGGTACTGCCGGGACATGCTCCATTGGCCGCACTTCATTCACCTGGCAGGCCACCCAGCCCCTGGCCTCTTAGTGGCCCCCAGCCTCTGGCTGTGAGTCCCCCTATGCCTTCTGGGCCCCAGTTGCTGGCCCCGCTGGGAGTTACCACCTCTGCCCGGCTGCCATAGTCCATTGCCTGCTCCCTCCTTGATGTCCCAGCGGTGCTGCTGTGCTGCCAGCTTCCCGAGGTACTGCTGCCCCTGCCTATGGCTCCAGGCCCCCTCTTCCCCCCCTGTCTTCCTCTGCAACTGGTGTTCCCCTCCATGTCTTCCTCCTTCCAGTGTCCGGGTCCAGCTCTCCGAAGTGCCCCCTGGCTCCCCTGGATCCTGCTGACTGTCCTCGTCCACCTGCGCTCCCTACAGTNCCCCTGTCTTCCTCTGCAACTGGTGTTCCCCTCCATGTCTTCCTCCTTCCAGTGTCCGGGTCCAGCTCTCCGAAGTGCCCCCTGGCTCCCCTGGATCCTGCTGACTGTCCTCGTCCACCTGCGCTCCCTACAGTGTGTGTTTGTGCCTTTGGACCGGCTGCATGGCTCCGGCTCTCCTACCTCCCCTCCATTGCACCCTCACTGGCATTTGGGGTCTGTGTGTGCCTCCTGGACCATGCCCAGGCTGCTGCCTGTTCTGTGTGGCCTCCCCCTGTGCCTGTACCCCGACCTTTCGGGTTCCCCCCATTCTGGGTCTGCCTGTGTAGCTGTGGGGGTGCCCATGTGGGCTGTGCTGATTTTGGGGGTCTGACTGCCGTTCCCTGTGCCCGGTCCTGCGTCTTGCCCATCCCCCCCTCTGCCCTGGTCCACTGCCCCCCCTTCCCCCCCTGTGCCCATTGTGCCATGTGTGTTGTCTCTCCCGCTGTGTGCCTCCTTCCCTTCCTTTTCCGTGTGAGTGTGTGTGCGGTCGGGCGTGTGTTTGTGCTGTGTGTTCCACTGTGCCCTCAATGTCTCTTTGTCTGTTGTGTGTTGTACCTCGGCGACTCCTCTCCCCCCTCCCTTCCCATTTCCCATGTGTGGGTGTTCCTTTTTGGCATTTTTGGCTCCGTTTGCTCTCAGCCGGCCATGTCTGTGTCCTGTCCCTCCCCGGTGCCTTCTGGGTGTTTTGACCAGTATCCAGTATTAATTATTATTATTATTATTATTATTATTATTATTATTATTAGCATTTGTATAACGCCAGTTGTGTACCTGGTGCTTTACAGAACAAATAAGATAGATGCAGCCCCTGCCTACAGCTTACAATCTAATAGACAGAGAGGGGGAACACAAGGAGAGGGGACATAGGGAGAGACAAGGGATAAATTACATTCAAGCAGATATGAAGTCTCAGGTGCACGTGCTTGACTTGGTTGCAGTTAGGCAGGAGTCCGCATACAGACAGCTGTGAGGCTCCGTCCTGCCCAGTCAAAGACATTAAACATCAGGAAACAGGAGACAGGGATGAAATACCGATTCCACGTAGTACTTCCTGCAATGGTGGATTTCACCTCGGCAGTGACGGCTGAGAAAACCCCAATGGTGATGGTGAAAATGAAGCAAACCGAAAGAGCCATGACCCAGATCTTCTTGAATATGTTGAAGACTGAGATCTTCTGGTTAATGGTCTGGGGAACTGTGTCCTGGTGTCTTCTGCTCCACCGTATTGGAGTATGTTTATTGTGGCATTAGCTTCCGCCATAGCCAAACAAAACACTACAACCATAAGGCAGCAGCACAATACAAAATATAACACACAAAACAAAAGCAATAACAATAACAATAGAAAAAATATAATATACATAGTACTTCCAATAGGGTGTTTTGACCACGGCCGGGAACCAGCGTAATGTCTGTTGCGCTGCCCTGGGCCATGATTTTGCGGCCCGATTCCCTGCTGTGGTCCCAATCCCGTCACGTCTGTTCGGGGCTCTCCTTGACTATGGGGGGGTGGTTGTTCGGTTCACCACTGCTGGGGATCCACTGTGGTGAATCCGGACCGCATCACGTCTGAAAACGGCCAAAGTTTCCCTGTACGAATGGAGAGAAAAAGTCAAATGTTAGATATATCATAAAAAAGGAGTGACAAGACATGTCACTGGAATTTATATGAGGGAAAAGGAGAAATGTCAAATGTAACTCAAAGACTGCATGTCTGGACAACCAGATAAATGGTAATATTTTCTACAGAAACTGAAATTATAACAGGAGAATGGAGCTTTGGAGGAAAAATAAGCAGCTCAGCTTTGGACATGTTAAATTTGACAGACCTGTGGATCACCAAGTAGACTAGTCAGAGAGACAAGCAGAAATAAGATATTGAGCAGAAGGAGAAAGACCAGGTGTAGAAAGATATATTTGGTAGGGAAGTACAAACGCGGTTCAGGAATTCAGGTTTCAGCCTGCACTCAGGGTGTTTGGACTGTTCATGAATACCCAGGATCCAAATTTCCCCCTGCCCAAACTGGCTGAACAAAATTCAGATTTTGAACCCATTTGGGCGGGGGACAGGGGGGAACCCAGTTTTCCCTCCCCCCTCCAGGCTGCATGGGTGGAAAGGGTGCCAGGGAGCACCTCTCCCCCCACCCTGCCCAGCCTTGTAATTTTTTTTTAACCCCACACCACACCAGGGATTGCCCAACCTGGAGGTGCTGGGACTCCGGCCCTGGGTCCAGTGGCAGCGGGTCCAGTGGCGGGGGTGCTCTGGAGCACTTCAGGCCACTACTAGGCCTTCCAGGTCAAAACGGAAGGCCTAGTAGCAGCCTGAAGCACTCCGGAGCACCGCTGCTGTCGGACCCGCCACCACTGCCGCTGCTGGACCCAAAGCCCGACCTAGCTGGTGGTGCTGGGGCTCTGGTGCCGGTTCCATCGGCGATAGCAGCAATGACAGTGGGTCTGGCGGTGGTGCTTTGGTGCGCTTCAGGCCACTACTAGGCCTTCCGGTTTGACCCAGAAGGCCTAGTAGTGGCCTAAAGAGCTCTGGAGTGCCGCCGCCACCGGACCCACAGCTGGCGCCGCTGCTGGACCCCGGGCCGGAGTCCCAGCACCACCAGGTAGGTCAATCCTTCAAGTGGGAGGGATAAAAAAAAAAAAAACCAGGCTGGGCAGGGGGAGGGAAGCCCCAGTGCCTCTTCCACCTGCACAGCCTGGAGGGGGTAGGTAAAACTGGGTACCCCCTGAGTGGGTTCAGCCCCCTCAAACCCATTCAGACTGAACAGCCACAACCTAAATGGTTTTGGGGGGACCAAACCCCGAATAGGCCAAACACCGAACCCCCCGGTGTTCGCACATCCCTAATATTTGGATATCATCAGCTAAAAATGATAAAGGAAGATGATGGCTTTTATTGAGATCATCCAAGGAGAGATAGTAAAGAAAGAAAAAGACAAGGACCAAGAATGGAACACTGAGGAACTCCTTTGAAGAGAAGGAAGGCAGAGGAAAAACTATATCTAAAGGATATACTAAGGCCCCAATCCAAAGTTGCATGCACACCATGTGCAGCATGTACGTGTGTACCATGGGGTGCAGCCACACAAGAGAGAGGGGAGGCTACCATGCCTTGGGTAGCCTTACCCCACTCCGGCCACCCAGGCTATGTGATGTAGTGCATCGTGTGGCCAGTGTCTGCCACATATTTACCCACACTAGGGCGGGGGGGGGAGAGAACAGCTGGCTGCTGTGCGACCTATCCTCTAAAAAATGTCAAGGTCACTTTGCTGAGCAGACTTACTCATGTGGATGGGCTGTGCTTGCCCCACCATGGGTGGAGGACTGCAGCTGGGCCTTGAGTGGAAGGGGCTGCCACCCGTCACGTGTAGCCACATGGCCGGGGGTGGGAACTCAGTCAGCCCAGGGCAGGGAGATGGGACAGGGTACCACTTTTGTAACCAGAACTGTGGCCCGCCCTGACCATGGTGGCGGCTCTGACAGGGGCCAGCCTTCCCAACCTCTCTATGACCATCTGCCTGGCTCCCCATGCTGGTTCTGCACTTTTGTAGCATTAATTTCCCACCATGAGGCCATACAGGGATTGGGCCACTGCAGCTCATGTGGCCTCACCCCGTGTGAGCACCTAGTGCACACCACCTGCACACATGGTACACTTCAGATTTGTGCCAAGCACCCACCCTGTGAAATATGTGCATATGCTGTATGCACACAGTGTGCATGTAAAGCTTGGCTTGAGGCAAAAAATGAAAGATTCAATAAGTAAGAGGAGGTCCAATCAAAAAAACACTCCTGTAATCCTAGAAAATGAATAGGGGTAGTGAGTGGTCAGTCACACCTATATGCAGGGCCCCAAGTCAAACACGGGACTGAGGTTCACTGATTTCCTGCAGAAATCTACCTCCCTCTGCACAATCTCCTGCCCTGCTCCTCTCTGTGCAAACTTTCCAGCCTGTGCAGGGGAGGAATGGATCAGGAGAATCCTCGGGGGAGGGGAATGGAGGAAAGCTTGGGCTCCTACCAGTAGACTGGGTTGGGCTTGTGGGGAGGCTGCCAGGGAATTGCCCTCCCCACCCACCCACCCACACACCATCCTCAGCCCAGCAACTCCCCAGGAGCAGGAGAAGCTTCTCCAGACAGCCCTCCTACTTCTCCTGGCCTCTTCTGGCCCCTCCCAATGGGACCTCCCAGGGCAGCTGTGCTGGGCCATGCCAACCTGGGAGGTCCCAATTGGAGGGGTTGGAAGCAAGAGGGCCAGCCGGAGAAGCTGTTGTTGCCACTGTTAGTTGAGTTGCTCGTGGGAAAGGTAGGCAAACTACAGCTGGCCCTCCTGTGCTCCATCTGATGGGGCCTCCCAGGCAGCATGGCTGGATAATGTCATCCAGCCATGCCGCCCTGGGGGACCCCATGTGGCAGGACCAGAAAGTGGCCAGAAGGAGCTAGCCCGAGAAACTGTTGCCACTGCCACCTAAGTAGTTGCTCGGCTGGGGAGGCTAGCACCGGCATCCCCCCACCCCCACTTGTTGGAGGTCTGTTTTAGGGGTGCCTTTGTATTGCCTACAGACAGAGTATTTCTGATGTGTAGTTTCCAATTCCTCCATACCATTTTTAAGAGTAACTGCCCCTGGTGTCCAAGGACATGTACCCGACTCTACAATCTCCCTCATTAAAGCAGATTGCTGATCTACCATTTCCCATTCCACTGGGCAGGTGTCACTAACATCTTTATTTTATTTTAACATGCAAAACATCCTGTATTAGGTTGCGATCCTTTCTACAGGAGGTGGTCTTTCTGCCTCTTATCAATTTCTCTGATCATGTTTCCCTGTCATGTTGTCCCCACTGGGACTTCCACTAAATACACATCCCAGCTGGGGTTCTCAAAATACCCATTCCTGCTGGGACTCTCAAAATTCAATACGGCAAAAATCAGTACTGTGTGTCTTAGCCAATCCTAAACTGAGCAATTAATCGAAGCACCAAAGCATTCTCCACCAAGTGTTGGAGGTCCTTTTTAGGGATGTCTCTGAATTGACTACAGACACAGAGTATTTTCTTTAAATTACTATGCATGTGACTTTTATTAGCAAACAAGAGAAACTCAATTCTATTCAAGAGAAACTTAACAAATCTATTTAAGCTACTTTATAAAAAGGCAAGAAAATCTCACCTAGTCCACAGCACACAAGCCTCAGTTTGGAGGTAGCCAAGTCTCAAATCAAGCAAGCAAGGTTAAATGGGAGATGAGCTGGGTCGGCACGGTTCTTTGTTGCTGCTGTGTGTGTGTCTGTGCTTTGTTCCTGCACTTGCTTTTTATGCACCTTTTTTTCTGAGTCCTCCTGTGCGCATTAATCTCTTGACCAATTCCTGGCCAAGCCTCCAATGGAAACGTACCATGGAAACCCATAGTAACCCATAGCAACTCATAACATCCCATAACTCATGACCCCTGACCAACAGGCACCAACATGGCCTATCAGCCCTTATCGCAGATCAATTATGTTATTGTTATATTTTCATTCGGTTGAGAAGTTATCTATTTCGAAGTTACATCTAGTGTGGTGGCTTCAGCCGCTGGTTTTGGTTCCGGATCTGGCCACAATCATCCATGCTTTTATCACCTCTCGGTTAGACCACTGTACCACGCTCTACGTGGGGATACCCCTGGTGACGGCTTGGAAGCTGCAGCTGGTGCAGAATGTGGTGGCCTGGCTCCTGGTGGGGCTAGGCCGCTGAGAGCACATTACACCAGTGCTCCAATCTCTGCACTGGTGGCCAATAGTCTTCCAGGTCCAATTCGAAGTTTTGGTTTTGACCTATAAAGCCTTACACGGTCTGGGTCCTACCTATTTGTGAAATCATCTCACTCCCCTGGTTCTGGACTGGCCCCTGCGGTCATCTGGGGGTGTCCTGTTGGAGGTCCCCCAGGTTTCCCGGGGGGCCACGCAAGACAGGGTGTTCTCGGTGGCCACACCGTGCCTTTGGAACTCCTTCCCGGTGAGGGCCTGTCTGGCCCCAGACCTCCCAGGTTTCCACAGGAATTGTAAGATCTGGCTTTTCCATCAGGTGTTTGGTGAGGGAGAAGGGTGAGGGTTGGGGGGGGTGTTGTGGGTTTTGTTCTCCCCATTTTAGTGTTTTATTGTATTGTTATTTAATGCTTTTATATATTTTTTGTCTTTTTATTGATCAATTTTGTTAGCTGCCCCAGGCTGCCTGGAAGGAGGGGCAGGGTATAACATTTTAAAATAAAATAAATACATTTCTTACTTAGGGTCATTTTGTTATTTTTTATTTATTTATTTGCATTTGATATCCTGCACAACCTCCTGCCTCAGGTAGTTTGTGGCTAGCAAAGATTAAAATCATATACATCAAAATATATATAAACATAAACATATTAGATTGTAAGCCATAGGCAGGGACCGCGTCTATCTCATTGCTATGCTAACCACCAGGTACACTGCTGGTGCGATACAAATGCTTGTAATAATAATATAAATATAAAATCCATAAAACATGAGCTAAAAAATCCAATCTCCATATACTCAACCCCCCTCCCCACTACTCATCTCCCCCACCAAAGGACTGGTGGAACATCCAGGTCTACAGTGTTGACAGAAGAAGGGAAGATCTGGGGAGAGATGAACCTCGACCAGGAGGACGTTCCACATCCTCAGAGTGGCTACTGAGAATTCCCTCTCCATGGCTGCCATCCATGATATCTGGGGAACCTCAAGGAGGGCGCTCCTGGAAGACCACAGGGGTAAATCCAGGAGCCAGGGAATGAGGCAGTCTCACAGGTAGGTAGCCCCCAGACCGTGGAGGGCTTTATAGGTCAGTACCAACACCTTGAATTGGACCCAGAAGACTATAGGCAGCCAGTTCAAAGAATGGTGATATGCTCCCGGCTACCTGTTCCTGTAAGGAGATGGACCACCACATTCTTCACCAGCTGCAGTCTCCAAACTGTCACCCAACACAGCCCGGCACAGTGAGGGTGGGGATGTGGGACAGAGACTTGCAGAATTGGGTCCTGAGGCCCACAGAGTCCTATGGAATTTTTTAGAAAAAAATCTGCAGAAGAATTGGGGCCCTGCCTATATCAAAAAAGAAGACTAAGAATAGAATAGAGACTAATATTTTTATTATTATTATTATTATTATTATTATTAACAAACATTTATATAGCGCCAGCAGTGTACCTGGCACTTTACAAAGTAATACAATAGACACGGTCCCTGCCCCTAGGGCTTACAATCTGAGAGACAGGAGCTGGGGGAGAGACTTAGGAAGAACAAGCAAAGTGTTGTTAGTAATTTTTGTAAAAGTCATTTCTGAAGAATGATGGGGTAGAACCCAGATTAAAGCATCAAGAGTAGAATTGCAGGAGAGAAAATCCAGATAACAGGAATAAATAATACACTTGAGAAGCTTAGAAGTAAAGTGAAGTGGGATTGAGAAAAAGCTTCTTAATCATAGCATGTTCAAAGTCTACAGGAAAAGCACCTCTTGAAAGGGAGAGACTGATAATACAGGTAACAAGGATGATAATAGTGAGGCGAGATGGCAAAAGAAGATCTGAAATAGGAGCAAGGGAAATTGTAGTAGAGTGAATAGAACGAGAAAGGATAGTGGAAATTTTGGAGAGAGGAGAAAAAGATGAAAGACTTGGAATAGGGAAGAGGAAGATGAAAGATGGATGAAAGGATAGGAAGAGAAGGGGGAATAAAAATAATTCCCAGACGATTACATACATTTTATCTTTATAATAACAAAATTCAAGTTGAGAAGGAGGATGGGGAAGGGAAGGGCAAGCTTCAAGCAAGGTATCAACAATGGAGAAGAATTAACAAAAATGGAATAACAGGAACTGATAAAGAGAGTATTATTGTTGTTTAGCAATGGAGATGGAAGAACTGAAAGAGGAAAATATAAATTTATAGTAAAGAAAATCACTATATAGTTGCTTAGTGGCACAAAACCAAAACCAAAACCAAAATCAAAACCAAAACCAAAGGGTGACAAGAAATGATAGTACCTTGCAGTTGTCAGGATCACAACTTGGCGTGGTCAGGTAGTCCCAGCCGGGCGGGTGATTCCAACATCGTAATGCATGTCTCCGGTTTCTAGGCAACCAGAGAAGAGACAGCAGCCCAATGCAGAGCTGGAAGAGTGGCGCCGGGAACCATGAGGCTCAGAGAACGCTGCGCTCCATGCTCCCCAGGTTGCTGGGAAACCGGGGACGTAATTGCAGCATAGCATGCAGCTAGAGAGCCACAGAGAGGCAGGGCCTGAGGAGGCTAGAACAAGCAGCACCTGAGGGGTTCTGGGAAGAATCACTAAAAGTACCAGTGGGATGTTTCCTTCCCACTGGTAATTGCTTAAAGAGGTTGGCCCTGTTTGTTGTATCAGTTTCTTGTGATTTGTGCTTATCTTGCTCTGTGTGTGTGTGTGTGTGTGTAGGAGTGACTGTGAGGGTGTTTCTGTGCATGTAAGGGATATTCTGGATGCAGGTGCATGGATAGTATGCACTGGTGTTTGTGAGTGGCTGTGTGGTGTGTAACTGCGAGTGGAAGTGTCCCCTTTCTCAGAACTGTGCACCCGTGTAGTGAAGTGGTGTGATTGTCCCCCCCTTCTAGGGGGTATGGCCCTTGATTGGTCAACACCTCTCTTGACCACAAATAGTCCATTGCTAAGGGATTATGATGGGTTCATTAGAGAATTTATATTCTTGTTTGATTATCCCCACCGAATTAGGGATGCCGAACAGGCTATTTTACATATAAGAAAGGGGGGAAAACCCATGTTTTTCAAAGGGCTCAGCAATGAACTGAAAGACCAGTTAGCATATGTAGCAACCCCAGTGCTTAGTCACATTGATCATCCACATTGATGAGAGGTTAACTGAACGGAGGCAGGAGAGGCAACGGGACCATTTTCATGGATCAGGACCCCATTTTATACGGATCATGCTCCCTCCTAGCACCCCCACCACGGAAACCACGGAACCAGTACCCATGCAAATAGGGGCAGTCCGGGGTTCGTTAAACCCTGAAGAGAGAGGGAGAGGAGACTCCACGAGCATTTGTCTTTCTATGGTGGGCAAAGTAAGCACTTCACCCAAGAGTGCCCGGTTAAAACTCCCAGGGTTCGGGGCCCAGAAAATGATGGACACCGGGGCCAGTCAGGGACGTCCTGGTGAACATTGCCCGCCCTTTGACCTTGCCCTCCCTTTTGTCCAATGCTACCTCTCAAAGCGAGACCTTGCACCTATATGTCCCTATAATGTTGATAATCAATATCACTAGATCAGTAGAAGTTAAGGCCTTAATAAATTCTGGGGCTTCTGGTAACTTTATGGTCACCCAATACACCATGCATCATCAGATACCCTGTAAGAAAAAGGGATGCACAGAACTAATAAGTACTGTCGATGGGTCTTCTTTGGCATCTGGTCCTGTTACTTTATGTACCTCGCTACTGTCCTGTACCATAGGTATTGGTAACCACTCGGAACAACTGTGCTTCAATGTAATCTCCTCCCCCCTTTTTCCAGTGGTTTTGGGATACTTATGGCTCCTTTTGCACAACCCTACGATAGACTGGAAGCAAGTCACAGTATTATTTAATTCCCTCTATTGTAACTTGAACTATGACCAATTCTGACCAGCTGGGAATGTCCTTGGGACCACTGGAGATGGTACATCTGTAAACAGAATCCCTCTAGAATATATGGACACAGCAGAGGTTTTTAGTAAACAAGAGGTTGAGGAATTGCCACCCCATCGCCTCTATGATTGCCTCATAGATTTAATCCTTGGTGCAGAGTCTCCTTCTGGTAGAATTTACTTTCTGTCTCCCCTAGAATTGAAACCACTTCAAGAGTATCTAGTAGGGGTGGGAAGTCCGGATTATCCCGTAACCGATACTGCTGGTATTTTGCTGTACCGGCAGTATCAGATTAATCCGGGTATTGGGGGTACCGGTACCGGTTCCCCGTGCCGGATTGTTTTACATTGTTTTACACTGAAATGAATGTCTGCAATGTAAAAAAAGAAAGAAAAAACCCCAACCACTTTTCCCTCCCCCATCCAGGCTGTGTGGGTGGAAGAGGGGACAGCCCCCACCCACCCTGCCCAGCCTGGATTTTTTTTAAAAAAAATTTCTCCCGGAGCCCACACCATCAGGTAGGTACTAGGGTGATCCCTGGGGTGGGGAGTGGTTTAACACACACACCACCCCAGGGATCACCCTACCCCCTCACTCAAGGATCGCCTACCTTTGGCATTCTGGGTGGCGGCGGCTGTGGCAGCACAGTGCTCCGGGTGGCTTCAGCGCTGGCTGTGGCTGCCAGCTTCAGTGCTTACTAGGCCTTCCAAGGAAACCGGAAGGGTGCATCACTTGTGCTCACACCAAGATTCTCTGAAGTCCTCCTGTCGGATTACTGCAAGTAACGCCCATTACCTTCAGGTCCTTGGCAAAAAATAGCGCTAGACTTCATTGTGGACCTATCCACTTCAAAGGGATATAATACCATCTTAGTAGCAATCGATTACTTTACTAAATTAGCACATTTTATACCTTGTAAAGGACAACCATCATCCCAACAAACAGCTGTCCTTATACTACATAACATGATTTGATTACATGAATTACCAAAAGAAATAGTATCTGACAGAGGTCCCCAGTTTATACCTGGGAGCCTGTGTAGGTAAGGAAAGAGGGATTGTTTGGTCTGTAGGGGTAGTCAGGGGCCAGAAAGAGTTGACTGGCCTAGAGAACCTGAAGACACCAAGTATTGTGTATAATGGACACTGTGAACTAATTCATCAGAGAGATTGCATGAAATTGGGCCCTAATCCCAGGGAATTTATGTCTGGAAAGTCCCACCCTGCTACATCAATGATGTTGTGCAGACTATGGCTTGCCCAGCAAGGTTAATCTGGACTAATGTGTGCCCTCCCATATGTCAGGCCCAACCCAGCCCCACTGAAAGGCAAGCCCAACGATTGGGCCTGGAGGAATGTACTCACCCAGGACACCAAACAGCTGATTGGGGGAGTGACTGGAACCTCCGCCAGGCCCCTCAAACCAGCTGTTTGGCAGCCGGGGTGAGTGCACTCTTACAGAACCCCCATCAACTGTTTGATGACCCAGGTGAGTACGCTCCTCCAGGCCCTCCCAACCAATTAATATGCTGCTCTGCCTCCCCAAACAGCTATTTGGCAACAGCTCTTCCTGGGGCCTTGATCCTTTTGTGAAGCAGGTTTCTGGGAGTCCTCTCCCACATGGACGGCTCCCTGGCTGACCCATGGTGTGGAGGGACTTGTGTCATCACACACACACACCCTTAGATTCCCAAGGGCTGCTTGTTTTAACCAAAGCAAGCAGGGGATCAGTCTTGCCCTGATCTCATTTGTTTTCACCGAATGATAGCGAGCTGTACGATTAGACCAAGGGTGTGGATTGGCCATAAGGAAAGACTGAGAAAGTGGGACAAAAGACTTCGGAGTAGAGATGAGAGATTAATCAAAGATAGATACAATACAGCTAAATCTAAAGAACGAGTAGCAGCAATATAGTGTGAAACAGTAGATAGAGCTACAACAACCATGCTATTGATCGACTGTGGACCATAGAAAAGAAATAACTCATTATAATGAAGTTGCACTGTACTACATGACTAGTTACTGTATGCTTTATTAATATAGCCTTTTCTATGGAACTGTACCAACTTACTACATCTATGATTTAGGCTCCTTATTAGGGATGGAAAATCAGATTAAAATGATAATCGGATTCAATTGCTTCGGATTTGAATCAGATTGAAATTGGAATCCGTTTATATTTTTCCCCCATTGACTTTAATGAGATTTTTTTCCTACACTGAAGTCAATTGAAAACTGAACCTATTCATTTCAATGAGCATTGCAAGGTGTATCGGTTCTTGCACTGGAATCAGATTAATCTAAAGCAATAATAATCAGGCGAATTGCATTAATCTGATTTTGATTTTCCCATCACTACTCCTTATGTGGACCCATGTCCATCCTGGTTAGTGAAAGCCAGTCAGGAGGCGTTACAACCATTACTGGCTGGGGTGGTTAGTGCCTCCCTTTGGGAGGACAGGGTGCTTGACCTGAAGAAGGCTGTGGTTAGGTCCCTGCTCCAGAAACCATCTCTTGACGCTGATGCTCCTGCCAGTTATNTTTTTCCAGTGGTTTTGGGATACTTATGGCTCCTTTTGCACAACCCTACGATAGACTGGAAGCAAGTCACAGTATTATTTAATTCCCTCTATTGTAACTTGAACTATGACCAATTCTGACCAGCTGGGAATGTCCTTGGGACCACTGGAGATGGTACATCTGTAAACAGAATCCCTCTAGAATATATGGACACAGCAGAGGTTTTTAGTAAACAAGAGGTTGAGGAATTGCCACCCCATCGCCTCTATGATTGCCTCATAGATTTAATCCTTGGTGCAGAGTCTCCTTCTGGTAGAATTTACTTTCTGTCTCCCCTAGAATTGAAACCACTTCAAGAGTATCTAGTAGGGGTGGGAAGTCCGGATTATCCCGTAACCGATACTGCTGGTATTTTGCTGTACCGGCAGTATCAGATTAATCCGGGTATTGGGGGTACCGGTACCGGTTCCCCGTGCCGGATTGTTTTACATTGTTTTACACTGAAATGAATGTCTGCAATGTAAAAAAAGAAAGAAAAAACCCCAACCACTTTTCCCTCCCCCATCCAGGCTGTGTGGGTGGAAGAGGGGACAGCCCCCACCCACCCTGCCCAGCCTGGATTTTTTTTAAAAAAAATTTCTCCCGGAGCCCACACCATCAGGTAGGTACTAGGGTGATCCCTGGGGTGGGGAGTGGTTTAACACACACACCACCCCAGGGATCACCCTACCCCCTCACTCAAGGATCGCCTACCTTTGGCATTCTGGGTGGCGGCGGCTGTGGCAGCACAGTGCTCCGGGTGGCTTCAGCGCTGGCTGTGGCTGCCAGCTTCAGTGCTTACTAGGCCTTCCAAGGAAACCGGAAGGGTGCATCACTTGTGCTCACACCAAGATTCTCTGAAGTCCTCCTGTCGGATTACTGCAAGTAACGCCCATTACCTTCAGGTCCTTGGCAAAAAATAGCGCTAGACTTCATTGTGGACCTATCCACTTCAAAGGGATATAATACCATCTTAGTAGCAATCGATTACTTTACTAAATTAGCACATTTTATACCTTGTAAAGGACAACCATCATCCCAACAAACAGCTGTCCTTATACTACATAACATGATTTGATTACATGAATTACCAAAAGAAATAGTATCTGACAGAGGTCCCCAGTTTATACCTGGGAGCCTGTGTAGGTAAGGAAAGAGGGATTGTTTGGTCTGTAGGGGTAGTCAGGGGCCAGAAAGAGTTGACTGGCCTAGAGAACCTGAAGACACCAAGTATTGTGTATAATGGACACTGTGAACTAATTCATCAGAGAGATTGCATGAAATTGGGCCCTAATCCCAGGGAATTTATGTCTGGAAAGTCCCACCCTGCTACATCAATGATGTTGTGCAGACTATGGCTTGCCCAGCAAGGTTAATCTGGACTAATGTGTGCCCTCCCATATGTCAGGCCCAACCCAGCCCCACTGAAAGGCAAGCCCAACGATTGGGCCTGGAGGAATGTACTCACCCAGGACACCAAACAGCTGATTGGGGGAGTGACTGGAACCTCCGCCAGGCCCCTCAAACCAGCTGTTTGGCAGCCGGGGTGAGTGCACTCTTACAGAACCCCCATCAACTGTTTGATGACCCAGGTGAGTACGCTCCTCCAGGCCCTCCCAACCAATTAATATGCTGCTCTGCCTCCCCAAACAGCTATTTGGCAACAGCTCTTCCTGGGGCCTTGATCCTTTTGTGAAGCAGGTGTCTGGGAGTCCTCTCCCACATGGACGGCTCCCTGGCTGACCCATGGTGTGGAGGGACTTGTGTCATCACACACACACACCCTTAGATTCCCAAGGGCTGCTTGTTTTAACCAAAGCAAGCAGGGGATCAGTCTTGCCCTGATCTCATTTGTTTTCACCGAATGATAGCGAGCTGTACGATTAGACCAAGGGTGTGGATTGGCCATAAGGAAAGACTGAGAAAGTGGGACAAAAGACTTCGGAGTAGAGATGAGAGATTAATCAAAGATAGATACAATACAGCTAAATCTAAAGAACGAGTAGCAGCAATATAGTGTGAAACAGTAGATAGAGCTACAACAACCATGCTATTGATCGACTGTGGACCATAGAAAAGAAATAACTCATTATAATGAAGTTGCACTGTACTACATGACTAGTTACTGTATGCTTTATTAATATAGCCTTTTCTATGGAACTGTACCAACTTACTACATCTATGATTTAGGCTCCTTATTAGGGATGGAAAATCAGATTAAAATGATAATCGGATTCAATTGCTTCGGATTTGAATCAGATTGAAATTGGAATCCGTTTATATTTTTCCCCCATTGACTTTAATGAGATTTTTTTCCTACACTGAAGTCAATTGAAAACTGAACCTATTCATTTCAATGAGCATTGCAAGGTGTATCGGTTCTTGCACTGGAATCAGATTAATCTAAAGCAATAATAATCAGGCGAATTGCAATAATCTGATTTTGATTTTCCCATCACTACTCCTTATGTGGACCCATGTCCATCCTGGTTAGTGAAAGCCAGTCAGGAGGCGTTACAACCATTACTGGCTGGGGTGGTTAGTGCCTCCCTTTGGGAGGACAGGGTGCTTGACCTGAAGAAGGCTGTGGTTAGGTCCCTGCTCCAGAAACCATCTCTTGACGCTGATGCTCCTGCCAGTTATTGGCCGGTCTCTAACCTCCCCTTTTTAGGGTAGGTTATTGAGCGGGCTGTGGCAGCTCCAGGAACATCTGAACCGCACAGGTTTCCTTGACCCCTCTCAGTCTAGGTTTTGGCCTGGTTATGGTACGGAGACTGCATTGGTGGCCTTGGTTGATGATTTCCATCTGGCATTGGACCAGGGTCGTCAGACCTTATTTGTATGGCAAAATGTCCTTGCCCTGACAAAGACCCCCCTCTGACCTCCTTTTGCTGAAACTATGAACCTGGATCAGCCAAAGTCCAGGCCTCAAGAAGCACCTCTTCAGGACTTCCTCATTCCTGAAATTCCTAAGGGGAGGGAACTCAACACCTAAGACAGGTGATGTGGGATGATCAAATCATAGAAGGAGAGGAACTTCTGGACTGCAGCCAGCTGACCCTCCTGGACAAATCAGAACGAAGGTCAAGGATGTCTCAAAAGTACCAGCACAGGCATTTTTTACTCTCTCTCTGGACTCACTGACTGAGATCTCTAGCAGAAACTGCTAAGCTAGTGACCTCCCTGCCTGGAGGCACTCATGGACTATAACAGTAACTCTGGCCTTTGCCAGAAGAAGAACTTGAACCCCATAGGAAAACCAAACCGTGTGGAGACCTGATCAGAACCAGTGTGAGTACTTGCTAGCTACCTCTTTGCTAGCTACCTCTTTGGAAGACGCTTTGCAAATGGGATACTATGTCCACAGGACTGACTCTGATTGCTCAAAGGGTTATCACCCCCTAGTTCTATGCTTTTACTCCTTTTTATATGTATCAGTAAAGTCTAAGTTTTCTTTTTAGCCTAATATGTGTGTGTGTGTGTGTGTGTGTGTGTGTGTGTGTGTGTTACTTACTGACCATTAAATGCCTCCTTTAGGCCGGGTGGCCAAGCCTCGCTAACTAAGGCAAGGAGAGAGGGGAAAACTCCCCATTTGGCTACAAGCCAGCAGCTTTGGAACCAAGGGAAGCCTCCTGTGGGTAGCTCTAGGGATCTGCCTCCAACGCAGAGGAGGAAATCCCAGGAACAGAATGCCTGGAAAGGGGAGTGCTTTTGGGAAACTGTGAGGCTTATGCCTTTTGGGGTTCATATGTCTTGAGTGGTGTGAACACCCTCTGAATTGCTCTCAAGTGGTGGCAGTGGAATACTAAGGATTTTGGGGGGATTGCCAGCTGTGGGAACCCCTGGTCAGAGATTTGGAGAAAGACAGTGAGGTGAGTGGCTCAACTGTCTAGCACCCCTTAATGGCATTTCACCACAGGTCCTGTTAGACCTTTCGGCTGCATTCAACACAGTTGACCATGAGGCGTTGGTGACTCACCTGTGGGACTGTGCCGGGATTGGAAGGACGGTCTTGGACTGGTTTCGTTAATTACTGGCCGGCAGAACTCACTGGGTAGTCTTGGGGGAGTGTAGGTCTTCCTCCCGGGACCTCACGTGTGGAGTCCCACAGGGTGCCATTCTGCCCCCCCTCTTGTTTAACATCTATATGCAGCCATTAGGGGAGATCATGAGAGGGTTTCAGGGCATGGAGTGTCATCAGTATGCTGATGACACCCAGCTCTACCTCTTGTTTTCTACTGACCCAGGTCACACAGTCTCCTTATTTTCCCAGTGCCTGTCAGCTGTGGGGGCTTGGATGAGGTTAAGCCATCTGCAATTGAATCATGACGAGATGGAGGTGATGTTGGTGGGCGAGTGGTTGGGGGGCCTAGGGGTGGTTGAATCTCCTCTTGTTGGGGGGGTTCACCCTCCCATGGTCTCTGAAGTGTGGAGTCTGGGTGTGCGCCTCGATTCACGGCTCAGCTTGGAATCTCAGGTTGTGGCTGTAGCAGGGAGTGCGTTTCAACCATTACATCTTGTCTGGTGGCTTCAGACGTATCTCTCAGACTCCGACCTCACCACTGTCATCCATGCCTTCACCTCAAGGCTGGATTACTGCAACAAGCTCTACATGGGGCTTCCAAAGAAGTTGATATGGAGGCTGCAGCTGGTGCAGAATGCCGCGGCCCGTCTCCTTACGGGGGCAGGCCGCAGGGAGCACATGGCAACTGTGCTCTGTGCTCTGCACTGGCTGCCTATAAAGCACCGGGTTAAGTTCAACATCCTGGTTTTAACCTTGAAACTCCTTCACGGCCTGGGCCTTGCTTATCTGTGGAACCGCCTCACTCCCCATGTGCCCGTAACACCCCTGAGATCATCTGTGGGAGCCTTTTTGGAGGTGAAGAAAGAGGCAAGATCCTGAACAGAAAGGGAAGAAGGAGGGGGAGGACAGGGAGGCTTGAGGAGGGAGACAAAGGTAGAGAACAGGCGGCGAGGGTCCCAAGAACAGGACTCAATGCGGGAGGCATAGTAGTGTTGTCTAGCAAGGGAGATAGCAGGAGTAAGGGTGGAGAGACAGAATTTGAAGTGAAGGAAGTCAGCGTGAGAATGGGATTTGTGCCAGAGTCGTTCAGCAGCACGAGTGCAAGAACAGAGGTGGCGGATACTAGGGGTGAGCCAAGGACGGGGGTTGTGGGAGAAGGCAGGGCGGGAAGAGAGAGGGGCATGGGAGTCAAGTGTGGAGGAGAGAGAGGCGTTGAGAGCAGAGACAGCGGAGTCAGGGGAGGAGGAAGAGAAGACTGTAGGAAGAAGGGGAGAGAGAGAGGAGGCAAAGTCCAGGGGATCAATAGCTTGAAGGTCACGGAAGGGGCGTAGAGAAGGGGAAGAGGAGGGGGGACAGTGGGAAATGTTGAAAGAGGCAAGGAAGTGGTCTGATATAGGATGAGGATCGAAGGAGAGATCAGCGACAGAGCAGTTTCTAGAGAGGACAAGATCAAGAGAATGGCCATTAGTATGGGTGGGGGAGTTGGTCCAAAGGTGGAGGTTGAAGGAGGAGGCTAGGGAGAGGAAGCGAGAGACTGAGGGCTGAGATGGGTCATCAACATGAATGTTGAAGTCACCAAGGATGAGAGTGGGGATATCAACAGAGAGGAAGAAAGTGAGCCAGGACTCAAAGTCAGAAAGAAAGGAGGAGAGAGGACCAGGGGGACGGTAGATGACAGCAACACATAGATGGAGGGGGAAGTAGAGGCGTACGGAGTTTGGAGGTTCCCCAGGCAAGGTAGGTGGCCACCAATGTTAGATCTTTTTCGGTGGCTGCCCCTGTGTTGTGGAATTCGCTTCTGGAGGAGGCTCGGTTGGCCCCCACTCTCCTATCATTTTGACAATTATGTAAGATCTGACTGTTCCTCTAGGCTTTTGGTGAGGGGTAGGAATTGGGGGGATTTTGGAGGTGGTGGAGTGTTTTGTTTTGCTTTCCCTGCATAAAATGGAATTTTTAATTGTTTTAAATGTTTAATTGTTTTTATAGTTGTTGTTCACTGCCCCGGGCTGCCCTGTGGGCAGGAGTGGCAGGATACAAATTTTATATACATAAATAAAAATAAAATTTCAGTACAGAGGAGTTGATGAAGGCCAGCAGATGTTGTGAAAGCTAGCATAGCTGAGTTTTTAAAAGCAACTAGATAATTTCTTGGAGGATAGGTCGATCAATGCCTATTCGTCAAGTAGGTGAGGGACATAACCTTTGACAGTTGGGAGCATGGAGTGAACAGCAGGGAATGGATCTTTCCATTGTGAATTGTTGGGTACTTCTCAAAAGCAACAGAGGATGACTACTGCTGGAGACAGGACTCAGTGGGCTTGATTGACCATTTGACTGACCCAGCATGGCACTTCTTATGTTCTTGATATCCATAGTTTTAATCACATAGATGAGCCTAGTATTTTTCTGATAAGCTCAATCACATATTCAGCTGTTAATGACTCATTAATTATGCATGTAGAAGTGCAGCTAGCTATAAGCAGGTAATAAAAAGACTGAAGAAGACATCCTAAGAGAAGTTGGATCCTGAAGGCAAATCACTATCATCAGTTATCCTTTGAAAGAAAGTTTTGGGTTATATATATTATTGTTGTTTTGGAAGTACCAGTAAATTTGGATAGTAATTCTGGAGTAGGTGCTTAAACTGTTCAAAGCCCTTCGCATCATGTTACAACTAGCAACATCTTAGACTTTTCAATTATCATATTTATTATGTTTCTTGCAGAGGATTATGATTTATTAATTTCAGTTTATTGTGTCTTGAGCTGACAAGAGTGAATGGATTGCAGTACAGGTCATTCACAGTCTCTGGCGCAGTCCTATGGAAAATATAAAAATCTTTGCAATTAAGTACGTGCAGAAACAGTCATTATGGGAGAGGAACAGTTCCCCTAGTCTGCAGAGTACAGCCACAAGGAAGAGCAAAATAAGAAACAGAACCATATGTATTAATGAGACAACTCCAGCTAATCAAAACCCATTGTCTTCTGTCACTTCAATCAACAAATTGTTATAGAAGATAATGTTACACTTAGGCACTTTAAGTGTTTATAAACAACTCCAATTACTATAATACAGCAACATGTCTTCTCAAGCAATCAGGTTTAATACTTTATCAGAAGAACAGAAGGAGAAATGTGTAGAAGATCAAGCAAATCCAAATGTATTGAGAAAGACATTAGCCAATATAAAACGTTGCATAAAATGTTACTTATATTTAATGTGTATGCATTTCCTTGGCCCCTAATAATTATAAATAAAATAAAATGAGTCCAATCTACCATTTCCAGAAAAGCTGTTTAGAATTTCTTAATGATAAAACCAATAGAGTTGGATTTCTTAGGAAATGGTGGAAAGTACTCTGAAGCTATAGAACTGAGCTGAAACTCTTATTATGGGATTTTTTTATTTGTTTAAAAAAATCATAATATTCTATAGATGGGTTGACCTTCTACAAAGTGGTTAAAAACAAATAGTTATCTACAGCAAGCAACCAAAATAATGCAGCTTGACTTACTAAGACAATGCTCAGTGTATGTAAGTGTAATTTTATTTTATTTTTTGCTACAAAAGGGGTCATCTGTCCCATCCTCTCCCCAAGAAGTTCGGTTGAAATTGACATTTTGGATCAAAAGTTATTAAAGGCATACACACAAAAACTTATGCTGTCTACATCAGTGACCTGTATACACATTAATTTCACACCTCCAGAATGTCTTGTAGTGTTCTAGAACATCCCAGAGTGCCACCAAATGAGCTGGCCATCCAGACCCGGGACACTGGCCCAAAGTGGAGCTGCTATCTGTCTGCTTGGTGGATCCACACCAGCCTTTGTCCTGGAAACATTGTAGAGTTGTGGGCAATTGATCACATGGAATGTCGGGTGATCACCCACAACTCTATGGTGTGTGGGGGGGCATCATGCAAGCAGACGATGGTCAGAGGTGTCTGCTGGGTTCATCCAAAATGGACACAGTGTGTGTGTGTGTGTGTGTGTTTGTGTTGCATGTACAATGTGCCCTGTGCATAATTTGTGTATGTACCTTGGATAGGGTGTTTTGCTTCTACTAGCTATTCGGATATCAGTTAGGCTGATTCGGATTGCAGAGGCAGGCTGCACTCCAGAGTCTCAATGTGTGGATGAAACAATGCTGCAGGGAGGAGGGCTTTAGATTCAATAGGAACTAGGGAACCTTTGTGGGAAGAGGGCACCTATTCTGATGCGATGGAATCCATCAATCCACATTAACTGCAATAGAAACTGGCTGCTGGTGCTAAAATTTAAAAAGAAGACAGAGTAGTTTTTAACCCTCATTGTATGTCTTGGGATGGATTCCTATCACAAGTGCATATCTCTTACTCAAATGTGCAAGTTAGTGGCTCTCCAAGTGGCTCTCCAAGGACATTGTCATTTGCATTTGGTAGACAATATCCCCAAAGAAAAGTTGGTTACCATTAACCAGTTGTTTGTTTTGTTTTGTCTTAACAAAAAAGATCTGGCGTAGAAATCTAGTACAATGTATTTTGCCATGGGGTAGCTTTTTACCCCAGCGTGGAGTAGAAATCTACCCCATCACATTTCATGTTAGTTTGCACATTCAAGCAATGCAAGTGCCAAAGGACTAGGGTAGAAATCAGTCCCAAGACCCATTTAATGTTGGGTTTTTTCCCCACACAGAAGATGAAGATTAAACTAGACTGGGGGAAAGCTGAAAAAACCTGAGAAATGCATGGTTCGGTCCAAGGCATCTTCAAAGAATGCCATAAATTCAGGGGAATTAGACTACCCTAATATAGAGGATAGGCAAGAAGCTAAGAGGAAATCTATGCAGAACAGACAAACTTAAATGATTCCAAAGTAACTGAAAGAGGTGTTCATGTTGTTTTTGTTATTACAATAACAATACTGAAAATTGTCATTTTTGTTATTGGTTTTGAAATAATGATAATGACAAATAATAATGAAAATAGAAATGAAAACGACATTTTGTTTTTTAAATAAAGGGAAAAAGCTGAAAAATGTATTTCTGGCTATAACATTTTTGTTTCTTCTTCAATTCTGCTGAAGCCTGGGGAGGTTGTACCCATAATGCAGGGCACTAGGTGTACCATGTTTTGAAATGATTAGATAAAGGAAACCAATTTTAGAAGCAATTGAATGTTGTGATTTTAAGAAAAGCTCCATACACATTCATGGCTACATCTTTATTGTCCATCCAATTTGCATGAAACCTGGGAATATTATGTCCCTGCACAAGCTTAACATTCCTGCCAATTTTCAGAAAGATTGGATAAAGGGTCCTGATGGGATAAGACATTAACTTTAGAATACCTTTCTAGCTGTAACATGTTTATATTCCATCCTGTTTACAGGACATTTGGCAGGAATGTATCACATACCCTCCATGTCATCTCTGTCAAATTACAGGACAATTTGATACAGTGACCCAATTTTATAAGCAATTGAAGTTGTCCCCTTGAAGACCATTATTCAGATAAATTGAAGTACATGCAGTGCCAGTCAGAGGCAGGCACCTGGCATGGCAGGGGAGGGAAGCTGTAGGACGGAGGATGTGGAGCAACCCAAAAGACTGAAAGACACATTCACTGGCCAATTACTGCATGCTTCCAGCTTTGCAGGACGAATTGGTAGTGGCTTCGAGGCAGACATAGGGGACGGCTCTGTGGCGGGCATAGAAGACACATAACTGAGACTTTGGGGATAGCATACCAGCAATCAGGACACATAGTTTATACATCCAGGAGAACCAATTGTCATCACAATCACATCCTGCAGCACTGTGACGGAGGGCATAAGAAAATCTCTATTGGCTCTTTCCTAAACAGATGCTTCTGACTTCCCAGTAACAAGTAGGAGACAGATGGTGGGATGGTCACAGCACAGAATGAGGATATTTGGTTGATATTTCTGCTGGCCAATTGACATTACAAACCAATGTTATACTACAGTGACACATACAAGAATCTCTGTCATAGGCTCTGTCTCTGCATATGCTGTGCAGGCATATAAAATTGGGACACTATCACATCTTTCTGATATTTGGCAGAGGTGATAGTAAAAGTCTGATCTACAGCCCTGCCAAATTCCATGTACACTGGTTGGACTATAAAGATGTTAGTCAGACATACATTTATAAGTTAATTGCTTATACCACAAAGTTCCATCTACATTAAATGTGAGACAAAGAAGTTACAGCTACAAATGTATATGAAGATTTTTGCAGAATAATATAATTAAATTGCTTATCTAATTGGATTCTTTTATCCAATCTTTTTGGAATTTGGTACACTTAGTGCCTTCCATTATAGCTACAACCCTGCCACGTTTCAGCCAAATATAATGGGGGGGATAGTACAGACGAAAATGTGTCTTCCATTAAACTAATGGAAAACAAAAACCAAAGCAAAAACAAGTTGATATTTATGAAAACAAAAATGACAGATTTAAATAACAACAACAAAGGCTGGAGAGCAGACACCGGGCCTGCAATTTTCAGAGTCTTACCTGGCACCTGCGACTGGACCGGAGGGGGGGTGGAGCTACCGACCTGCCGAGACAAGAAAGCAGAGAGAGAGCACACGGCAGCGTGGCTGGAAAGCAGACAACAGGCCCGCAATTTTCAGAGTCTTACCTGGCACCTGCGATTGGACTGGCGGGCGACTGAGCTACTGACCTGCCGAGATGCGAAAGCAGAGAGTGAGCACACAGCAGCACCGTAGATGCACCCTTTGGCGCTCCCTTTGGCATGACTCGGCCTGGGACTCAGGTAAACTCTTGCTTTTGGTGGCCTTGGTGCTGGCCCAGGAGACAGTTTTTTCAGAGAGGACGGACTTATATCCTCCAGGGTACTGGTTTTCTCTTACTTTTTCTTTCCCAGTAGAGGTACTCTGCCAACCCTCTTTTACTGATTGAGTTTTATATCAATTGTATTTTTTATATTTTTATTTTTATTGCGTTTAGGCTATTTCCTCAGTAGATGAGCTGTGGGCGCTGGAAAGTATAAGTCCTAAGACTTGGGCTTTGCTGTGCTAGAGCATTATCAAGATAATCCGTAAGGAAGTCCACTCAACTAATTCAGTTCTGTGGTCAGGGCTAATGATTATGGATCTGAGATCATGAGCAACTGGGCATAAACCATCACTGGCCAAGGAAATAGCGCAGGCTGCTGGTAATTCCGGTGGCATATTTCCTCTTCCCTTTAGTCAATTCAAGCTTACGCAGTTCTTTTAGCCCAATACCAAGAGGAGAGGATTAGAGGAAGCCACTTTGGGGACACCCCCCACCCCAATGTACAAGAGGAAAGGTTAAAATTAGGCTGCCCCAACTCTATTGAGTCAGGGCTGAAGCTGAGTATGGATAATATGGAAAGGTACCTAAATTTATTACATTCCAAATTCGATGATCTAGCTGTTAGGGTGGATCTTGATGTGGATACTCATTTTAAGGAATTAGAAGATAAACTCAATTACACGCATGAGCTTCTCCTTGCAATGAAGGTCCTGGTAGGAGGGCTTTGGTTGGAATTTGAAACATGGACAGGCAAAATGGGAGTGCTCCAGGTTAGAGGAATAATCCAAAGAGTTGTTTCCACTAAAACACCATTCCCACAGATGGAGCGAGAACCTAAGCCTAATGTTATAGAAAGTGATGGTGAGAGAATAGAATCTTTGACGCTATTCGTGGTGGGGCAGAGGGAGGAGCAGAGATGCCAGGAAGTTAGTTGTTCTGCAGACAGGATAGGTGGGTCGTATCCCATGTTTTCGAAGGAAGCGGAAGTGACTGAAGCTGAAATATTGGGTAGACCCCAGAAGTTAACCATGTCACGCTTTAGCCCATGTAAAATCTGGCCCCAGGAAATGAGTAAGAGGTGGGCGCTGGTTATGCTCTTCCATTTCAATGCAAAAAGGAAATTTGGTTTCCTTTAAAATGGAGCATTAGATCTTGTGAGTCTTATGGAATTTCTGCAGGAGAAAATGGTGATGGCGATGTGTCCTGAGGAGGTGACTGAAATTACTCCCTTGTTTAATAGAGGTAGGTTCTGCAGATGGGAACTGGGATTCGACTTGGTATCTAAGACACAAAGAACATGGAGGGCTAGATCTAGTTTAAGGAAAACAGTTGTTTTTATGAGCAGAGTCGAAAATACATTAGCTACATCACCCCATTACATCCCCCCAGTCTAAACTGGGGGTAGGAGGGAGCTAGCAAACATTTCAGAGTAAAACACTACCCATACTTTCTGTCCTATATAAATTCCTTTTCCACTCCCCTATGAGACAATCCCACCACCAACTGATTTCCAGAACATTCTGGAATCTCGAATCCGTGCTTCCACGTGGATTTTAGTCCAGAGTTGGGAAGCCTTCACCCTCTTCTTTTCCTTCAACAATTTCACATAATTTCTCCTCAGTTGGATGAATATTACCCATTCACTATCTACCCTATACCTACTCATCTATTCTTTGTCCTGATTAAATCTTTTTTGGATATCCTACATTCCTTATCATACCATCCTGTAGCTTCCTCATATTTCCGACCCTTGCCGATAGAGGGGGCTAACTTGATAAAACAACAAAGCCCCCCTAAAAACTCCTGAAACCATGCCCAATTCATTGACGCCTCTTGCACACTCAAAATATCCATTCTGAATGTATCCCCTTTGGGAGAGAATGACAGCTGTGCAATACAAAGACTTCCAGCCTCGGGCCATCTTGTCACACTTATACATCACCCCTCCTCCATCTCCAAATTTCGTGCCTCTGATTGGGTGAGTTCCAGTAACAGTGGGGAGTGTGACTCTTCTGGCCTTTTGATAATTTGGAGATCCTGAACCAATTCAAACATCTTTGGCGCCAAAGAGACATAATCTATCACACTCGCTCCTAAAAAGGAGTCAAACGTGAAGTCACTCATCGCGTCAGAAGGCGTACGCCCATTTACTATAACAAGGCCCTGCTCCATAAGTAGTTGAACAAATTTCCTCCTGTGGTTATTTACTTTCAAATCACAGGAGCATCTGGGCAGCAAGGCCCAGAGAGAGTAAGTCGCAGAATTCAATAATTCCTCTTCCTGGGGCATCATTCTCGAATTAAAATCACCTACCAGAATAATGTGACTGCGGGGGTATTGTCTCTGGAGCTTGGAGAGTGAGCTTGGAGAGCAATTCACTTAGTTGATTCCAGCAGGAGTCCCCATAAAAGGAGGATCCTTCTGGCTGGATATAAATATTAACAAGAACTACTTAACCGAAAGCAGGCATCTTACAAATGACCGCAACACAATTCTTGAGTACTGTCTTAGTTCTGCTTCTGCACCCATATCTGTAGAAAGCAAAGTGGGTACTCCCCGTGATCTTCTCCCCCTCTGGGTTGTAGATGACCCTGGATCACCCCAAGCAACATAGCCTATAAAGGTAAGGGAGACAGTCTCCACCACTGAGAGCCACATCTCTTGGAAACATATAACGTCATATCTCCTGACAAAGTCCCTCCATTCACAGTCACCCAACTTTGCTTTAAGTCCTTCTATATTCCATGAGATACATTTCAAATCTGGTCCTGCCAATAGTCATTACTGAGAGTTGGGGACCAAACTCCCCTCCCATAGTCTCGAATTTGCCCCCACCTCCATAGCATCCTGAAACATGGTATGGCGGTTCTCACCTAATGGCAGCTCACTATAAATAACAGTATCCTCCAGATTTGAGGCTTCAAAACAATTGGAGTTGGGGCTATCCCCCCCTTCACTCCTTCCCAACCCCTCCCTCTCCTCATTGGGGGACAGGGCTGTAACTTTCGGTGAGCCCATCGGATCTGGGGAGCCTACCTGCTCTAATACTAGCCACTTCTGGGATATAGAAATCAGGGTCAGTTTAGACAGCTCACTACATCCAGGTAGTGAGCTGAATCAAGTAGTTAGAGGAGGGGATAATTTCGTGTTTACACCCTTTGTGGCAGAAGAGGAGGTTACGGTGGCAGTAGACAAACTGGTGTTGGCTAAAGCAGCAGGGATCAATGGGATCCCTCCAGAATTCTTTAAGCACTTTAGCACTTGGTGGGTTCCTATCCTGGCTCGGTTTTTTACTATTGTGAATACTAATAAACAGATACCGCCAGAATGGGCAGTAGCCGTGATAGTGCCGATTTTCAAACAAGGGAGCCCATATGACCCGGCCTGCTATAGGCTGATCTGCCTTTTGCCTATTGTGGGCAAATTGTACACAAGAGTATTGTGTACTTGTTGCTTTCCCAATGTTTGGAGGCCGTGGCGGAGTGGATGCGGCTGAGCAGACTGAAGCTCAACCCCGATAAGACGGAGGTGATGTTGGTGGGGAGAGCGAAGGGGGGGGTTGCCCCCCCTAGTTGGGGGGGTTCGCCTGCCTATAGCTCAGCAGGTTCAGAGTCTGGGGGTGATATTGGATGCAGACCTCCATCTGGAGCGGCAGGTGGAGGCAGTCGCTAAGGCTGCCTTCCGCCAGCTATATCTAGTGCATAGGCTGCGTCCGTATGTCTCCGGCCCGGACCTGGCCTCCCTCATCCATGCCTTCGTCACCTCGAGGCTCGACTACTGTAACGCGCTCTACATGGGGCTTCCCTTGTTCCTGGTTCGGAGGCTGCAGCTAGTGCAGAATGCGGCGGCCCGTCTTCTCATGGGGACAGGCCGTCGGGAGCATATTACACCTGTGCTCCGAGCTCTGCACTGGCTGCCGATAGCATGCCGAGCCAAGTTCAAGGTGTTGGTGATGATCTATAAAGCCCTACATGGTCTTGGCCCCTCATACCTCAGGGATCGCCTCACCCTCTGCGCCCCAGAGCGGCTCCTGCAGTCTTCCGGGGGTGCCTTCTTGGAGGTCCCCCGTGTTAAGCGGGGGGCCACAATGGAGAGGGCATTCTCGGTAGTTGGGCCGCGGCTTTGGAACTCCCTTCTGGAGGAAGCTCGCCTGGCCCCTAGCCTGTTGACATTCCGGCGAAGTTGTAAGACCTGGCTGTTCGCCCAGACCTTTGGAAGGGAGGGTGGGTAGGGAAAGGTGGTTTTAGCTCCCCCACCTACTTTGGTTGATATTGTTCCTTAGTCCTGTTTTAATATTTTATACTATTTATGCGAATTTTATTGATTTTATTGTATTTTAATGTTGGAAGCCGCCCCGAGCTGCATGGCAGGAGGGGCGGGGTACAAATTTATGAAAATAAATAAATAAAATAAAATAATGAGCCAACTAAAAAGAAAAAGAATATGTTTAAATGTCTATATACAAATGCTAGAAGTCTTGAAAGTAAGATGGGAGAATTAGAGTGTTTGTCACTAAATGAAAATATAGACATAATAGGAATCTCAGAGACTTGGTGGAATGAGGATAACCAATGGGACACTGTAATACCAGGGTATAAGACATATGGAAACAACCGAGCAGACTGGTGGGGTGGCACTATATATTAATGACAGCACTGAGTATGCAGGATTAAAATGTTACAGGAAGTGAACTGTTCTCTGGAATCTTTATGGATAAAAATTTCATGTGAAACGAGGTAGTGTATCATAGTGGGACTATACTATCGACTCCCTGATCAGGACAGTGAGACTGACAAAGAAATGCTAAATGAAGCTTAGAGAGGCAACTGAAACTCAGAAACATGATAATAATGGGTGATTTCAATTACCCTAATACTGACTGGGTAAACTGACACGCAGTGTGATGCCAAGGTAAAATGTATAGATGCCTCAAATAACTTCTTCTTAGAGCAGCTGGTCATGGAACCAACAGGAGGACAAGTTACCTTGGATTTAGTCCTAAGTGGAGTGGAGGACCTGGTCCAAGGGGGAACAGTGGTGGAACTGCTTAGCAATAGTGATCATAATATAAATCAAACCCAACATGCTTATAGGAGGAAAAATGACAAAAACCTACCTCAGTAACAGTTAACTTTAAAAAGGGGAACTATGTAAAAATGAGGAAACTAGTTAGAGAGAAACTAAGAGGAGCAGTTGTGAAGATTAAATATCTAAAAGAAGCGTGAAGTCTAACTAAAACACCATCTTGGAAGCCCAGATTAAATGTATGCCACAAATTAAAAAGGGTAGCAAGAGGACCAAACGTCTGCATGTGTGGCTAAATAATGAGGTGAAGAGGGCTATTAGAGCCAGAAAGGTGTCACTGTTCTTTAAAAATGGAAAACTAGACCAATTAAGAAAACAGGACAGAGGATAAGCATTGCCAAATTAGATGTAAAATACTAATAAAGCATACCAAGAAGGAATTTGAAGATGAATTACTAAAGATGCCAAAAGTAATAATAAAAACTTTTTCAAGTACATTAGAAACAGAGCGACTTACTAAAGTTGCCAAAAGTAATAATAAAAACTTTTCCAACTACATCAGAAACAGGAAGTCTGCTAGAGAGTCAGATGGGCCATCAGATGATCAGAAAAAAGAAAAAAAAGAAAAAAAAGAAAAAAGAAAATTCCTAGTTTTCCACCCTTTACAAGATTTTTTCTCAATTTTGTTGCCGGAGTCACATGTATGATTTAGTTACCTGTGCCAAGTCTCATGTCCCATGTCTGTCTTTCCTTCTCCTCTACCAACAGCTAGAGACCAACAGCCAAGAACTCCACACTTGAGGTAAAAACATGAAAAAGAACTGCCCATGCACAAAATGATCACTGAACTGTTCTGCACATATGCATCCCTTTTCCAGAATGGTGCCTCTAAGGCTCCTTGATTCTCATGAGAACCAAACGGATTCTCATTTCAGCCCTAGGACAGAGATGCTGAATGAATCCTTTGCTTTGGTCTTCACTGCAGAGGATGTTGGGGAGATACCCACACTGGAACTATTTTTTGTACATATTGAATCAGAAGAACTGTTACAAATCAATGTGACTTGGAAGAGATTCTAGAGCAAATTCACTAAATAATAGTAACAAATCACCAGGATAAGATGGTATTTATCCCAAAGTTCTGAGGAACTTAAGTATGGAATTGCACACCTACTTTTGGAAATTTATAACCTATCACTAATATCTGCCACTGTATCTGAGGGTTGGAGGATAGTTTATGTAATGACAATATTTTTAAAGGGTTCCAGAGGTAATCCTGGAAAATACAGATCCGTGAACCCAACGTCAGTGCCAGACAAACTGGTGAAAATGGTTGTTTGTTGCCTGGAAAAAAGGTGGAGATGATTATTAAGAACAAAATTACTGGGCAAATAAGGAAGAGTCAACATGGATTTAATAAAGGAAAGTCATGCCTCACTAATCTACTAGAATTTTTAGGTGCAAATAAG
The DNA here is from genome assembly GCA_003113815.1 of Sphenodon punctatus. NCBI lineage: Eukaryota > Metazoa > Chordata > Lepidosauria > Sphenodontia > Sphenodontidae > Sphenodon > Sphenodon punctatus. The sequence goes on from QEPC01013045.1 coordinate 658,751, forward strand.
CATGTGGATAAGGGTAAGTGAGATATTATAGTGTATCTGGATTTTTTCAGAAGGCATTTGATAAGGTCTCTTATGGGAGACTTGAGGAAATTAAATAGTCATGGGATAGGAGGCAGTGTCCTGTCGTGATTCAGGAACTGGCTAACGGATAGGAAGCAAAGAGTAGAACTAAATAGTTTTTGGAATGGAAAAAAGAAAATAGTGAAGTGTCCCATGGATCTGTACTAGGCTGTTTAATATGTTCACTAATGATCTGGAAAAGGGAGTGAGAAATGAGGTGATCAAATTTGCAGATGACAAAAGGTTATTCAAGGGAGTTAAAAGCTGAGTGGACTGTGAGGAATTGCAGAAGGATCTTGTGAGACTGGCTGACCGAGCATAAATGGCAGATTAAATTTAATGTTGACAACTGCAAAGTGATGCACATAGGGGCAAATAATCCAAACTATATGTACACAGTACTGGGCTCTAAATTAGGGATTACTACTCAGGAAAAAGATCTTGGATTCATTATGCATGGTGAGGCTAACCCAATAGCCAGTGGATTCTCCACCCATGTGCTTATGCACAGAGTTTCCACCCAACACAGGGTGCCAGCAATGGAGGTGTGCACGTTTCCTGCATGGGCATGCACACGCGTGGGCGCACATGGGATCTGCGGACCATCGGATTGGCCCCGTTACATTGCAATCCTCAGCTCAATGTGCAATGGCAGCCAAAAAAGCAAACAGGATGTTAGGATTTGGAATTATTCAAAAAGGGATAGAGAATAAGACTGAAAATATCATAAGACGTCTATATAAATCTATGGTGCAACCACACCTCAAATACTGTGCAGTTTTAGTTGCCTTATCTCAAGAAAGATATAGTAGAACTAGAAAAGGTACAGGGAAGGGCAACAAAAATTATACATAGTATGAAACAGCTCCTGTACAAAGAGAGGCTTGATCGGTTAGGGCTCTTCATCTAGAAGAGACAACTGAGAAGGGAATGGGATATGATAGAGGTGTATGAACAAGTAAAGTTCATGTAAAGTGTATGATAGAAGCGTATGAACGAGTGGTGTGGAATGAGTAAATAGAGGACAATTATTTTCCCTCTCTGATAGTACTAGAACTAGGGGACACTCCATGAAACTAACTGGTGGCAGATTTAAAACAAATAAAAGAAAGTATTTTTTCATTCAACACACAATTAACTCGTGGAATTTGTTGCCAGAGGATGTGATCAAGACCAGTTGTACAGCTCGGTTTAAAGAAAGGATTGGATAAGTTCTTGGAGAGTAAGTCCATTAACTGCTATTACCCAAGTAGGTTTATGGGATGTAACTTCATACTGTCGAGGATCTGGGAGTGAACAACAGGGAATGGACTGCCCATTGGGACCTGCTGGGTACTTCTCCCAAGCAACCGAGTTTGGCGACTGTCAGAGACAGGTGGTAGGTTGAGTTCTATGGACCATTGGTCTGACCCAGTATGGCATTACTTATATTCTTATGTTCATCACTTTGAAAATGCACTTCACTCTGCAGTTCTCAAGTATTTTTTTATTTATCATCATTATCATCATCTATTTAATGAAGCTGGCTTTATTTATAAGAGTCCCCAAGGCATCCTGAGGGTAGAAAAAAAACAACTGGAAACCAACTTTGCATTTATTCCAAGTAACAAAAGGCCAAATGTCTTTCCTACTGATTTGCTTAAAGTTATTATGATTAGTTGGGTCTATATTTTTATATAAAATTATTATTAGCTAGTGCTGGTGTGACACCAGAATATTAGGCACTTATTCCCAGAAAGGGGATTTTAGAATCATTATTCTAACTTTGTTCCCACTGATATTAATTAGGTGTGTGCAATTTTTACTAATGATCTCTATTCTGGTTTCAGTGCAAATTTCTGTGGGTTTTATGTGTTTCAGAATTCTATGACTAGTTTATGATGAAAAATCTGCAGTTGGTTGAGGAGTCAGTAAATGGGGGTGGGCGGGTGTACAGCCTGCATGTGTGTCTGTGTGTATAAAGGAGTAGAGTCCTGTGTGTGAGTAAGGTGCTGAAGTTTGTGTGTGTGTCAGCTGACTTCTCATCTCAATAGTTTCAGGTCTTTCTCAAAAGAGAAGTACCGTTGAATGACAACCCGGCTTTCAGAGCAATGTGGAGTAGTTCCAGTCATCACCAGAAGCCCCACCAATTCTCCACAAAAGCACTATGGTGTTACCTGAAGTTACCACACAGTTAAGATTTCTATGACTAGTCTCTCAATGGAGCTACCATGTTATGACTGTGAGGTGATCTAAAGTAGAGACACCACTAAAAATATCTGGTCATCATGGAAAATATTAGTGTATGGGAGCACCGAGCCAACTCGTTGATGCTTCTGTGGGTTATAAAAGCATCTTTAGACAGCTGATCAAATTAATGGGATTTTAAGACAGCACCATCTTGTAAAAGTTTGCCAGACCAATTAATACTTTGAGATTGTTTTAAAGAAAGGTAGCAGATCTATTACAATTAGGCATTTGGGAAATGATTAAATGGGTCGATCCCATGCTTTTTAAAAAGTGGAGAGAGAATTTGGGATTTAAAACAAGGTTTGAGTTCAACCGGATGCATTCTTATCTTTTTTTCTGGAGCAATTTACCACTGAAAATAGACATTTTATAATTGAAACACCAGCAGGCCTATAATTCTCGTAATATAACAGGCGCTGCTATAATATATCTAGGTTTTCGATTGAAAAAAAATAATTTTACTGTGCTGCCAAATTCTAATTTACTGTACATCTATAAATTGTAGGAAGATGATAAATATGAGTTACGTATCATGCCACAGCTAATTATCAAAGAATAAATAATTAAATAAATAAAAGACACGCCTTTTGGTATTTTTTCCCCCCAAATACTTTTAAAATATCTTGAAAAGTAAGGCTAGACTGACACAATTGGTTCACAGAGCACTGGATTTATGTGCTTGGAAGATATTTGTATTTTTACAGTATTTCTATGTACTGCCTTTCCCCAGCTGTCATGGGAGGTTCAGTAACACTTCAGATTTTGTGACATTAATTACACCTAAAATGCTTGTGTAACTAGTATGCAACTATATTGTAAGTTCTAAATAAACTTCCAGAAGATTTTCTGTGCTGCTTCATTTGCAAATGATGTAATTACAGCCTGACTTCATTTGATCTTACATTTTTTTAACATACTGTAAAAAACTATGTGTTATTTTTAAAGTACACACAGTGCTAGAGGTTTTTGCTTGTAGTTTCCTTTGCTCAAAGTTCATAGAATAACAGAAGACTCCTATTAGGATTTCTTCTCCCACACTCTTATGTTGTTCGAACAGAAACTTCTTTCGCTCCCTTATGCTATATATGTGCCACTATATAAATCTCTCATGTGACCACACCTTGAATATTGTGTGCAGTTCTGCCTGTCTGATCCCAAAAAAGGTATTCAAACATAAAATACCTGTCAGTTTAACACAGAACTTAAGGTGGTTACAAATTCAATCATGCAACAAAAAGCATGGCAATTGTAAGTTAAGGCTTCCACCTTAACTTATGTGCCATTTAAGCAGTAAAGATGTTGTAGAGTCTCACATATTGTGCTCGCTTACAACTTAGATTCCATGGACCCACACTTTACTTGCAGTATAAATGCTTAATTAGACTATAAAGTTGTGTGCGTCCTGAAAATAATTACATGGAATGGCCATTGAAAGGAATGGAGGCAACAGCAATGTGAATGTGCAAAGAAATCCTATTGTCATTAGCAAATAATGGAGGCAAATACTTAGACTAATGTTTCACATTAAGTGCCTGTGAAAAAATACAATGGAACTGCAACTTTGAGATTGTGTGGAAGGGCAAGAAGATGTGGAATAATGAGGAAGCCATCAGGTCTTGGAGGAATAGGAAGAATGGCAAGTACGGACAGGGTTTAAGGGCCACACCAAGGAAATGGGTGAAATGACAGGAGCAAAGCCATGACAAACAGGTAGGTTCAGTTTGAAGAAACGGATTCAGAAGACTGATAGGATACCATGGAAAGCACTCCTAGCATTCCACCCAGTTTGCATAGCTCACTCCTTTTTGTTCCAGTGCCTCTTTCCTCCATCCCTGTTAATCTACCGCCCATGCTTTTTTATTTCATTAACTCCACACACAACCCCTTACTCCTGTTCCCTAACAAAGAAACAGCTCATAGTAGTTAACACAACTCATGGGTTCTAAGTGAGGGAAATGCAAACTAATGCAGTACACATAACTGAGTAACTGTTTTTTGAGACATTAAATTAGAAGGGGTTACCTCCAATTATCAGTCTTGCAATACTTTTCTGCCCTCTCCCCATAAATACAAGTACCCCCTATCCTTGTGTACGCCTCAATTTTGTGAAAGCATTGAGAACACCTACTTCCCAACACTGTCCTCCATAAGCACAGCACAACACCTCACTTCCTCCTCATGAGGAAAACACTTCTCCAACTGACCCCACACATGTCTGCATTCACACATCCCACACCCAGCAACCTTCTGGACTCCACATACAGCCTCCCAGTACTCAGTAGAGGTGGGAATCAGGGGCCCATGTCAGTTTTTATTTTTGTTTTTTGTTTTCATTATTTAAATCTCTTGTTTTTGTTTTCATAAATATCAATTTTTTGTTTTCACTTTCATTTTTGTTTCCTATTGGTTTAAATGGAAAAGACATTTTTGACTGCAATGTTTTGTTTTTCATTATATTTGGCTGAAACCTGGAGGTATTGTACGTCCAAGGGAAGGCATTATGTGTACCAAATTCCAAAAATATTGGATAAAGGAATACAATTTTATAAACAGTTGACTTATATTATTTTGCAAAAAGCTTTATATACATTCTTAGCTGTAACTTCTTTGCCTCACATTTAATGTAGATGAAACTTGGCAGGTTTACACTCCTTCCCATATTTACTACCTCTAACAATATTCAGAAGGATTGGATAAAGGGTCCTGTGGTATAAGCAATTAACTTATAAATATATGTCTGACTATAACATCTTTGTAGTCCAACCTGTGTACATGAAATTTGGCAGGGCTGTATATCACACTTTCACTATCATCTCTTCCAAATATCAGAAATATGTGATAAAGGGTACCAATTTTATATTCCTGTACAGCATATTCAGAGAATGAGCCTATGTCAGGGATTCTCTTACATGTCACTGTAGTATAAGATCGGTTTGTGATGCCAATTGGCCAGCAGAAATATCAACCAAATATCCTCATTCTGTGCTGTGACCATCCCAACATTTGTCCCCCACTTGTTACTGGGAAGTCAGAAGCATCTCTTTAGGAAAGAGCCAGTAGAGATTCCCTTATGTCCTCTGTCACAGTGCTGCAGGATGTGATTGTGATGATAATTGGTCCACCTGGATATGTAAATTATGTGTCCTGATTGCTGGTATGCTATCCCCAAAGTCCCAGCTTTGTGTCTTTTATGCCTGCCTCAGAGCCACCCCCTATGCCCGCCTCGAAGCCACTACTGATTGGTCCTGTAAAGATGGAAGCATGCAGTAATTGGCCAGTTAATGTGTCTTTCAGTCTGTTGAGTTGCTCTACAATCTCCCTCCTACAGTCTCCCTCCCCTGCCATGCCAGGTGCCTGCTTCTGACAGGCACTGCATGTGCTTCTATTTATCTAAATAATGGTCTTCAAGGGGACAACTTCAATTACTTTAAAAATTGGGTCCCTTTATTTAATTGTCCTTTAATTAGACAGAGATGATAGGGTAGGTGTGGGATACATTCCTGCCAAATATCTTGTGAACAGGATGGAATATAAAATGATACATCTGGAAATGTATTTTCAAATTAATGTCTTATAACATCAGGACCCTTTACTCAATCATTCTGACAATTGACAGGAGTGTTAAGCTTGTGGAGGGACATAATATTCCCAGGTTTCATGCAAATTGGATGGACAATAAAGATGTAGCCATGAATGTGTATAGAGCTTTTCTTAAAATCACAACATTCAATTGCTTCTAAAATTGGTTCCCTTTATCTATTTTTTTTAATAGTGGTACACATAGTTCCCTCCATTGGGGGTATAATCTCCCAAATTTAATCAGAATTGAATAAGAATAAAAAAAGTTATAGCCAGAAATATGTTTTCCAGTTTTTTCCCTTTATTTCAAAAAGAAAGAGTAGTTTTCATTTCTATTTTTGTTATTATTAGTCATTTTATTATTGCAATAACAAAAATGACAATTATCATTATCGTTATTGTAACAACAAAATGACATAAACACCACTCAGGTGTCCCATTCGTCACAATCAAAATGGTAGGATGAAAAGAAAGAAGGGGGTTTCTGCCTTCCTCACTCCCTCCTACCCCCAGCTTCAGTGTTTCTCCAACCAGAAGAGTATTGGGGCTGAAAAAACAAGGCAAAGTCTGGGTGCATGGAACCTAAGTTTTAAGCAAGCGCAATATGCAAGACTTAGAAAGTCTTTACTGCTTAAATGGCACATATATTACAGTTTCCATGCTTTTGTTGCATGACTGAATTTGTAACCAGCTTAACCTCTGTCTTAACCCGACAGGTTTTTTATGTTTGAATTTCCCTGGTTTGTGACTGCCAAAAATACCTTCTGCTACCGCAGTGCAATGCTAATCAGGGTAACCATTATGTAGAAATATATATATATATACACACACCATCTCCATACACTTTGGACTTCCTAACCAGATTTAACTTTAATTCTTCCTTTTATTCAGTGGTCATTTGCTGTATCTTGTATATTTCATGTCCGGCACAATGCTTTTCTGTATCTTCTTGGGACCTAGTTCAATGTCCTGATCTTAAGGACCTGCCACAGGGACACACACAGGGGGAGGGGCTTAAGCCCTGCCATAGGGAGGTTCCATGATTTCCAATGAAAATGTTCTCCAACAGTGGGTATTTTCAGACATTACGTGATCACAGTCAACCACAGTGAATCCCCACATGGTGATCATGATCACGGAACGTTTGTTGCGAGGAACGGAAGTCCCCCCCCAGATGTTCACCCCCATGAATCATGGGGGGAAAATCACATTCACCATGCGAACGGCAGTCCCGGCAGGACTGGCGCCGTTTGCATGGTGAATGTGATTTTCCCCCCCCATGATGAAGGGGACCATAACGTCTGTCCCCAGACCATGGCCAGGAATCAGCGGTGGGATTCCAGGCCGTGGTCAACACGGGCAGGCCCTGCGGCCGCATTGGCAGCAGCACCCGCCCATCTCCTGGAGGGCGGGCGATTGGGGCAGCATGGGGGGGGAGGGCTGGGTGGCCACACATTGCATCGTGCAGCCCCGCCCCCCCCAGATTCCCCACCAGGAGCAGCCACCGCATCTGTGGGTGATTTCAGACGTTATGAGATCACAGTGAACCACGGTGAATACCCACCTGTGGTCACTGTGTCTCGAACGTCTGTTTGGCGGCTGCCAGATGTTCTCCACGGTCAATACCCGCATGGGGTCAATTTGAACCACGCTTCCAGGGGTAGCCGTGGGAATGTCCTGGGTAGCGTGGTCAAAGAGATCCCCAGTGGGGACCAAAAAAAAATAATGTCTGGCCGGGCGCCACAGCCCGGGATCACCAGCGGGATCCCGGTGCATTGGCCCCACCGCCCGCCCGTCTCCCCAGAGGGTGGGCGGTGGGGAGCGTGGAGGGGTGGGGCCATGCGGCTGCACGTTGCGCCGCACGGCCCTGCTGCCTCCCAGATTCCCCACCGGAATCCCCCGGCACGTCTGATATGGTGTGACGGGGTCACTCCGGCAGGGGATGGATTCAGTGTTTTCAGTACGGGGTCAAGCGGCCCTGTAACGTCTGAAAACACCCTGTGAGACCATTATGCAGTGGCCCCAGTGGGGAATCAAAGGGTTGATTCCATGCCGGGTCCAATAGGCCCTGTCATGTCTCAAAATACCCAGTATCTCAAGATGTGGCCCATTGTACTGAATTCTTGAGAACTTCCCCCTCAAAATGTGATTCTACATATTGCATTTTTGCTTACCGCTGCAATTTATAGAATGCAAGTCTAAGAGGCAGCACAGATCACAAACTTAAAAGACTGCAAGAACTTGTATACTTGAAGATGCATGAAGTCTATATACACTTAATATTGAATCTGAAATAATGAACACCCACCCATGCTTCATTAAGAATGCTTCAACTTCATTTTCTTTTCATTTGTAAATTTGCAATTATCATCTTGTCTTTATTAGCATGGGATGCAAGTTTAAATATCATAGCTTCACATGACAGAAATTAGACCCCCCTGGAACTACAAGCACAATAGTAACAAAATTTTACATCAACATTCATTGAGGGATTTACGCAGCTTAGCAATACTGAAACCCTCTTCTCCAACTGTACAGTTAGGGTGATTTCAGACATTACAAGATCATAGTCAATCACCCTGAATCATAGTGGATTCAAGGTGGTGGCTGTGATCCCATTCACATCTGTTTGAGCCCCTCCAGATGTTCACCACAGTGAATCTCTGTCAGGGGTTAAACCTAACCACGGTTCTGAGGATGGTTGTTCCTGTCTCAGAGGCTGCAGCTAGTGCAGAATGCGGTGGCCCGTGTCCTTACGGGGTCGGGTCATTGGGAACATAATACACCTGTGCTCCAGACTCTGCACTGGCTGCCAATAGCATGCTGAGCCAGGTTCAAGGTTTTAGTGCTGATCTATAAGGCCCTGCATGGTCTGGGCCCTTCATACCTCAGGGACCGCCTTGCCCTCCGTGCTCCAGAATGACTCCTGCGGTTGGCTGGGGGTATCTTTTTGGAGGTTCCCCGCGTAAAGCGGGGGGCCACAATGGAGAGGGCATTCTCAGTGGCTGGACCACGTATTTGGAACTCCCTTCTGGAGGAAGATCGCCTAGCGCCAAGCCTATTGTCATTCCGGCGGTGTTGTAAAACCTGGCTGTTTGCCCAGGCCTTTGGGGGTGGGGGGTGGGTTAGTGTTATGGTTGTTTTTGCCCCTATCCTGTCTTATTGTTTTAACTTCCGGTGCCCTGTTCTAAATATTTTTATTGTTGATTGTTTTAAAATTGTTTTATACTGTTTTTATGTATTTATATTGCTGGAAGCCGCCCCAAGCTGTTCACAGGAGGGGCGGGGTACAAATTGCAGAAATAAATAAATAAATAAATAGTGCCAGCCCCATCCCCAGAATTGTGGTTAATTTGGCCACGATTGAGGATGGGGATGGGAATGGCCACAGGTAACGACTGGTATCCAGCCCCGTCCCAGAATCAGGTCCCAACCACAGGATGGGATCAGGCACAGTAGCCTGATTGGCCACTGCATCCACCCATCTCCCCGTGAGTGGGTGGCTGAGGGAGTGCAGGGGGATGGGGCCAAGTGGACACACATCGTGCTGCTCAGCCCCACCCCCTCCAGGATTCCCCACAGTGACCAGGCACGTCTGATGGATGGTCAGTCTGATCATGGACTGGGATCTAAGATGGATCCTGGTCCAGGGCTCAGCAGAGTGGGCCAAAAGGCCTGTCACATCTGAAATTATCCTTAGTCAAGTGTATGCCATTGAGGATTTTAAAGCTTCTCAAACAGGAAGGCATTTTGAATAAGTTTGAGGTGGCAAAAATGGCCACACATACAAAATGGTCAACCGGGGAAGATACAGTGTGGAGCGGAGAGCGCATGACACAGACAGCTCTCACTTGAGCAAGGTTCCCTGGGGTCACTCACCTTTCTGATCTTTGGCCGTTTTTGCTGGACTGTGCGGTCAGCCAGTTTTTGCTGTACAACTGCTCTCTACCTCCACTTCCTACAACCAGGGAGGCCAAGGTACCATGGCCCTTTTACTTTCACTGCAGAGCTACCAAAGATGGGGTACCTCTGGAGTGGAGGTGTGGACCTATCACCCCCCACCTTTTGAAGGGCTCCAGCAGCCCTGTCTCCACTTATCTCCTTGCTGGGTTCTGTGCTAATGCGGGCATGGAGGGGCGAAAGGGGAGGGTGACAAAATGGAGAGAAGATCCCACCCTGTGTGGGTAGGAAGGAATGAGTGGCTGGAATCAGGGAGAAGGGAGGGAAAGGAAGCACAACCTCAGGAGGACCTTGGTGGTGTCTGTGGCCAATGTGGTGGTAGGATCCAGGACAGGGAAGCCCTAAATCTGGCACAAGTTCCAAGCAACCCCACTGATGTGCCTGGGTTTTACGCAAACAGAGAAGTACCTGCCCCTGCTCCACGGCTGTCAGCAACAGTTGTGATCCACTGACACCAACCACAGCAGGCCTCAGGGGGCATCTGTGGTCAGTGTGTGTTGGCACTACACTTCCCAGTATGCCACAGTAGGAAACATGGCTGTGGCCCCAGCTTGGGCATGAGTGCAGGCTGGTGACTTTGAAATTTTTAGTGGCAGCAGCTGCAGCAGGCAGGCAGGCAGGCAGGCAAGCAGAAAGAGACCAGAGCAACAGGTAGGCAGGCATCCAAGAACCATGCACACCCAGGTGCGTGAGGAGGCAGGTGGGTGTAGAGGTGGCATTAGTTCCTCCCCCCACCCAAGTGGCTTCAAAGGGGGGGGCTTGACAGGGGAGTATATTTTAAACTCCCCGTTTAGCTCCCTGCACCCCCACCAGCAATCCTGACCCCCACCCCTTATCCCTGCATCCAGCTTTACTGCCAGACATTATCCCGCCTACATACAGTCTGCCATAGAACGTTGGGCATAACTCACTAGCCATAGGGAAAAATGAAATATACTAAGGCATATACCTCTGAATGGAACACATTAAAGTAACATTAAAAGGGATCTGACCTTATTACACACTCAGCTATAATTTTCAATGTCAGTCCCACCAACATATACCCTCCCATTACTGAGGAGAGCCCACTACAAATACAGTTGCCAACCTGGAAGTAAAGTGACCAAGGGTATTTTCAGACATAACAATACCATGGTCAACCACAGTGAATCCCCTGTGGTGGTCATTTGTACCGTTACGACTGTTGTGTTTCACACCAGATGTTCACCCCAGTGAAACACTTGCCAGAATCACAATGACCACAGATCTGGACGTCCGGCCGCCCGTAGGTCCAAAATCATGGTGGGATCAGGCCCCAACCATGGTTGGATTGGCCACGATCCGGGATGGGCCACAGTTAACATCTCTTACTTGCAGCTCGGCCAGATCGTGGTCCAGACCATAGAACAGGATCGGGCGCAGTGGCCAGATTGGCCGCTGCACCCACCTGTCTCCCAGAGGGCGGCCAGCTGGGGGAGCGTTGGAGGGCGGGGCTGTGCAGCCCCTCCCACCCCCTTCCCGATCTCTAAAGGATGGCCAGCCTGATTCCTGACCAGGATCTGAAACGGATCCCGGTCCGTGGTTCAGTGTGGCGGGCCTGGCAGCCCGGTACATCTGAAATTACCTCAAGCACTCCAATGCAAGTGAATATGCACGATTTCATTGGAACCCCCACCTGACTTAACTATAGAACTTGAAAAGGTCCAGAGAAGTGCAACAAAAATGATCAAGGATATGGAAAACTTCCATACAAGGAGAGGCTCAATAAGTTAGGGCTCTTCAGCTTGGCGAATAGATGACTGAGAGGGGATATGACAGAAGTTTATAAATGATGAGTGGAGTGGAAAAAACAAATAGGGAGTAGTTGTTTAGCTTCTCAAATACTACTACAACTAGGGGACACTATAAAACTGGAAGCAGGCAAAACAAATAATTTTTATTTTATTTTTTCACGCAGCAAACAATTAACTTGAGGAACTTGTTTCCAGATTATGAGGTCAAGGCCAGTAGCACAGGTAGGTTTAAAGTTACAGTGTTACTTTAACCACCTTGAGCTTTAGGGGATAGGGCAGTATAAAAAGTGAAATAAATAAAAGAGGATTGGATAAGTTCATGGAAGATAGTTCCATGAATGGCTATTGGTGAAGTCGGTTGAGTATATAACCTCTGACTGTCGGGAACTGGGAGTGAACGACAGGAATTGGATCACTCCATTATGACCACTCAGGTATTTCTCCAAAGTAACCAAAAGTGGCCGCTATCAGAGACAGGATGCTGGGCTTGATGGACCATTTGTCCTACCGAGTATGACACTACTTATATTTAAATGTTCTTATGCCAGAATCTTCAAATCATTTACACTGTTTATTTCGCTTTTGGAGGGGAAGATGGGTGAAGGGCGGGGGAAGTGGGTTGCGGGGGTGGATTTTTCTTTTTATGCTCCTTGTAATGAATGGTTTTATGTTTTAATGTTATTGTAAGCTGCCCCGAGCTGCTGTGTCAGGAGAGGTGGGGTATCAAGTTTTTATAAATAATAAATTGATGAAGCAGAGAATTGTCTCTATTTATTTATTTATTTATTTATTTTTTGTTATGATTATTTCACTTAATTTGGTATTTTATTTTGGTATTTCAATCTCTTTTTTGGTCATTTCATTATTTTGGTTACTCTATCTTGTCATTAAGGGTGGTCTTTCAGTTTAGATTGTAGTTTCAGATCCATATCAAATCCATATCTGCAGATCCATATTTAAAATCAATTAAAAAATAAAAGATTTATTTTGAAGAAACATCCAGATGACCAAATCATTCTGGTATAATGTTATTCAGATATTTGGAGATCTATTCAAAAGTGGGAATAATATTAACAGCTAGTGAATCCATTATTTGATTCAGTCCTAAATTCAATATTCCAGATAAAGCAGTTTGAGGACTGCAGCCTTAGTTATTTGGTAGTATTATATATTATATGTGAATGGTTTCAGCTAAAATACTATTGTTTACACATTTGTAGTTTATAAATATATGAAATAAATTTTTCGGTGGAATCTTAGGGTTGAAACAAATATGACTTTTCAGACATGAAGACAATTAGCATATTCATTCCCATGAGCAAATATCCAAGTGACTATCACTGCTGCAAAATTTGCAACTTTGTTTATATGTTTATTGCATATTGTTCATTCATTACTTCATTTGGGGACACACCTGCCCATATAATTGGCCGCTGCCCCGCTTTTGCAGGCCTGAGGCACAAGTTCCTGGGGAAGTTCCCCTTAGGTGACGGAGCCCCTGGGGGAGGCTTGCGGAGACTCCTGTACCCCACTGATTCTAAAACATCAAGGGCAGTGGCTAGGTTTTGCTGGGCTGCTATCCAGATTAGAATGCGGGTTGTGTCCCCTCCTCCCGGTATATGAGTGTGGAGATTTTTATGAGGCTCTTCCTGACTTTGATGTATTGACATTATTATTCATGATTCTATTTGTATAGTTCTTGGATGGGAACTCCGGGTTATTGTTTAGGGTTATAATGCCGGGCGCCCCCCGTATATTTGTATACCAGCATATTTGTAATTTGTATATTTGTTTATTTTAGTTTTGTACTTGATTTTATATTTGGTTTATTTGTTATATTTGTTATGGATATTTGGCTGAACAATAAAACTTTACTACTTACTTCATTTTCATTCACTTCCTTCGCTTATTCAGTACTTCCTTTTCCAGCTATACAGTTACATCATTTATTTGGAATTTTGTTATTCAGTCACTCGTTCACTTCAACACTACTATTAGGCCCAAGAGTCAATAAGTCAGGAAAGCAAGCAAACCAGTCCTTTCAAAGAATTCAGGAGGCCCACAATAAATGGAATTTTTAAGCCTTCCTACTTCCTCACACAGCCTCAGGGGAGGAAAATATCATTCCTCTCCCCACTGTTGTCCTGAACTTTCATGGTCTTTAGGTTGTTCAACTGACAGCATATGGCTTCTTTCTGTTCCAGCAACTGATTCTCCTAGAGGGAATGGCTCAGGATGGATCATGGTGACTGGATATCTCAGCCACCATCTTTAAGAAGCATAAGAGCAGAGCAGAATCAGAGTCTACATTGGTTGGTGGACTCAATTCCCCATCCCAGTCTAAAAAGAAGAGTCTGTAGGATACAGTCACCTTTACCTGGTCACCTGAATATGTAAACAGCTGTCCCTTTTGCTGCACCCTACGTATGTCCATGCAAGCAAGAATAAAGTGAATATTTCAGTCATGGTCATGGAATTTCCTGACCACATCATTAATAATATAGTTAAAATACTGATTTCAGTGTACAGTATTATTTAACATACCCTGTTAGACATTTCTGTATTTCCATACAATTTTTTTAGATGACTTGTTGGAAAGGAATTGTTCTCAAAGTACATAATGGTTTTGTCAGTGTTTCTGAAAACATTTTGATGTAATATTTTTTTCTTATATGAAGTTAAAATCTTGATGCTGTTGTTAAAAATAATTGGTATGTATCAAGGGAGGAACACCTGTCAATTACTCAGAGTAAGATTCCCAGACATGAGTACAACATTGATTATGAAATCCTCAGAACAACATTATTGCAAAGTGAACACACTGTTCTCAATTTCTTGTACTTATATTGTATGACATCTGGCCCCATGTGTTCTGTAGAAAAGAAGGCCCTATAGAAATGCTCTCACTCGCAGTAAAACAATTGAAACTTCTATCCAGAGGATTATGAATATATCAGAATTGTGTTACAATTGTGTGTTTAAAATATTATAAAACAGGTGAAAGGACTCAAGGAAAAGTAAGGGAATTTGGCTGCATGATCAATCCGAACCTACTTTATGTGGCCGAATTTTCAGACATAAACATTCATTTTCCTGCTGTTCAGAAATTTACTTAATGTAGCGTGATATCTTGTGCCAGCACCACATTCAAAGACATTTCATCCAAAACATGGGAAATGTTTGTTTTGCACACATGTGCACATGTATTCAGAACTGCAGTTACTAGAGCTGAAATAGGTACCTACAAAAGTGGGCATACCAATCAAAGTCACACTATCTGATCCATCATTGGATGGATCAGGTACCATGGAGTGCCTGAACACAGTATCTGAATGCGTACCTGTTTCAGTTCCCCTCTCCTATCCCCTAACTAATGTGGAAATGGCAGAAACACTGGTGTGATGAAAGTTGTGATGATCTTCCAGGGCCGAGGGATAGCAGTAGCAGGGGGAGGCAGTAGCACAGACACAGCTGTAGTGACCCAGAGGCTGGTTCTGAGGCCTGGGCCAATCAGAGCATGATCAGGCTTCAGAAATGCACCAAAGGTTCCTGAAGAGGTGCCCACATGCGTGCAAGGATATCCATGGGTAGCAAATCCACCATGTGGTAGGCCTAATGGAGCTCTGCAGCCTACCTTAAAATTTTGTGTCACAATAGTTGTTTTTTGATGGATGTGGAGCCTGGCCAACTGCGGATCTTCTCCAGGGTTCACCCCCGCATATGCCCACAGACAGCCCTACCTTGGTCTGCTACAGATGTACTGGCAGATTCCCTGGGCCACAGTTTGCCTGCATGATGCCTCCCCACACAATACATTTATTTAGGCTGGTGCCCACAACTCCATAGTATTGAATGGGACAAGGGACTGCCAGGCATTGAGCTGCAGCATGGGTCCAGCGAACCAGTGACGGCAGGTGGGTTCTAAGGCTGGTGGGGTGGAGTGTGAGATCAGAGGTAGGTGGGCCCAGGCCAACAATGGACAAAGCCAAGTCAACAGTAAGCAAAGCCGATCAGGGTTTTTAAATGAATATGGAATTATACAGCCTCAGTCCCCCATGTGTAAATAAATTATATTAAAAATGGGAGTGTCTCTTTCTCTGTAGAGGTAGTTGGTAGTGCCAGCATAAAAATTTCACACTTACATGATAAATGGAATAGAAGAAATATAGCACCAGCAGTGTACCTGACTGGCTCTAAATGCTTGATAATGATATGCAATCAATAAAAAGCCCACTCTGAATACAGACCTTGGAATCAAGGCAAGGGTTTATTGAACTGCAACCAAACACGCTTTTCCTCAACCTAAACTACAACCAAAGGCCACACACACATAAACTAGACCCCATACCAACAACCATGCTGTGCACATTTCTGATGCAGGGAAAATGCAAACGCTATCTGCTGCAACCAGGCAGCATAGAGTACAATAGCCATTAGCCAAGCCAACATATGGCCTTGTAGAAAAGCACCACATTCACACCCAAACTTCAAAGGGACCATTTTAAAATGCAGGGCGAACTCAAGAGAAAGAACAGAAAATCCTCCTTCCACCAACCCCCCACCATTTAAAATTAGAAAGCAGACAATTAGGGTTGAAAAACTGCAAAGGGACCATTGTAAAGAAGAATAGCCATGCTCAGTCGGTCCCACCAAATTGCCTCTACATGCCTGGGAGAGGAAGTGGGGAAGCAATGCATGCAAACATACACAGCTGAGCAAGGAAAGCAAGTCATCTGAATTTAAGTTTGTTCTACCAAGAAAATCATAACCAAAGCAAGTGGAAAAGGCACAAAAACCCAACAATATTATGCAAATTCCTAAAATGCACACCATAGATTAAGTATGAGGGTTTCCCCAAGACCCTAACCATGCTGCACAGTTCTGCAGGGTAAAAGTCAACAGCTGAAGCCAGGCAGGGTAGAATAGCCGAACCATTAGACCCAACATGGGGTTTTCTTGCAGGGGAAAAAGCCACATTCCACCTACACCAAACAACTGCAAAGGAACCATTTTAAAATGCACTGCAACAATAATTCAAGAGGGGAAAAAGCAAACCCTTCCACCTATCCATCCCCCCCCCCCTAAAATTAGAAAGCAGAGAGTATAGGGTGGAAAACAGCTTGTCCATAGCCAAGCTGGCCATTTTAAAGAAGAGCCAAAGCAATCTCAGTCTCAACCATGCCCAGTGGGCCATTGCCCCTGCCCTGCCTGAAAATTTTTGCAATGCTTTCCCAGGGCAATGGGGGGAGGGGGAGAAGAAAATTAGATTTTTTAAGAAGTTGAATTTGGATCAAGTCAGGGGCTGAGATAGGGCAGGGGAAAGTTCCAGCAGCTGCTCAGAGCTCAAAATTAATGAATGGAAGGGGAGAATTGATTAATAGAAAATGAATCCATTATTTCACTGCCCACAATATTGCCTCTACCTTGCCTGCAAAAACTCTGTGATGCATTGCTCATGGAAGGAGGAAGAGAATATTAGATTTTTAAACAGTTGAATTGGGATCAAGCCAGGGGCTGAGACAGGGCAGGTTGCAGGGGAATTTCTGTCTTCTTACCAGGTTTCTTCTGGAAGCAACTGCTGAGCTCAGATTAAGGACTCATATTTATTCTCTCTCTTTCTTCACCAAGTCTTCTCCCCTGTCCCAAATCCAGGCACATGGCTATTGTGGAAATTTAGGTTTTCTGGGCCTTTTGCTTTGACCAAAGTCTTGCTCTTTACAGGCCTACAAGAGGCAGCTGTTTGAACCTTGTACGGCTAAAGAAGAAGAAGAATTAAGGAAGAAAACTTGGCCTGGTCATTAGTATTTAGTCTTGCAGATTATCAGAATCTCCGGCTTCCGCTTTTTAGTTGGGCCATATATTTGCTTTGCTATGACATATAGGAGACAACCAGATAGGGACGTTTGGTCAGCTTGGTTTGGACTCATGATGAGACAGGTAATAGAAGACGTCTGGGTCAAATGTCTGTACATCCAATATTTTTGCTAACGCAGTTGGTTTTGGCCTATGACAGATGGCCCGAATTGGAAAGAGGAACAGGAAATTATCATATTTAGGCATAGATGAGCTAATTGTCTTTACTTACCTAGTGATTGCTGATGTAAGCATGTTTGATTTTGAACAACAGTTATGAAAACCTATAAAAACTGCCTGTACTCTTTGTTCGGGGTCTCACTCTGATGGAGTGACACCCGCAGCTGTGTACCTGAAATAAAGACTGAGTGACTCTGAAAACGGCATGAAAGTTTTATTTCTACACCATGCAGCCTGAGCAAGTTCCAAGGCTCCTTCTTCCTCAGCCTGCTCTGTCCACTTCTGCCTAGTGCCTGTTGCCTTCCCTTAGCTCTTCCCACAGGCTTAATTCCCTTCCTCCACTCAGTCCCTCTCCTTCACTGACTCTGCCTAGAAGCCTGCCTTCCACCCGAATGGGCCAGGGCACCAGATGGAATGCATTACTGCCCAAATTACATTTTTTGGGGCTGAGTTGAACTCAGCCTGGGGACCACAACACCCTCATCTTGCTTTGACTCCTTCTTGAGACAAAGCCATGCTATAACCAGGAATGGTGCCCAGAGCATGCTCTGTCTCTTTCAGTGGCCCTGCCTGCGAATCCCACACCTTACCTATGATTGGCTCTTTGGTGGTTGGGGGCTGGCTTGAAGAAGCAAGCATATGATGACAGTGCTTACACCACCCCCAGGCCCCAGCTCCTTCGTGGTGTGCATGTCATTCAGGGGGAAGGGAGCCTAGCCTTCTAATTTAACTTTACAAAACAAACCAACAACTTGTGAGTTTGGGCACATGTGTAATAAGTGCAGGCTGATGCCCTGCACCTGAACTCACAGTGCTGCTTTCACTGCACATGCACCAGACGTTACTTGTTCCCCAGCACTGTCTCCATGGCAGCTAGAAAGGACAGGAATTGGCTCAGTGAGAGGCCCAGGGATTCTTTAGTGGCCAGGGAGGTGGAAAATGGTTCGAGTGAGGGCAGGGGCAGCCAGGTTCAACAGCCAGGCCTGTCAGCCAATCATGAAGCATGAGAGATTTATGTATATGCACACATGCGTGTGTCTTATATTTTTTAGCTATATGGTGGATTTTACCTGGTATGTGGATCTTTATTTGGGATACTTTGGCACTTCTGAAATATGCATTACACCCCCTCCTTCTTCCCATCCACAAAGATGGATGTGGAGCCAAACTAATGGCAACAAAAATGCACTTATCTGTAGCCACTATGGGTTAAATAGGTTAGTGTGTGGACCACTTAACATGGCCTCACATTCTATTATTGGTCTGAGTGCCACAATTTGTTAATCTTTATGCAATGGTGGCATACATCAGAAGTAAATATCACTCCCTGTGTAATGCATGTAACCCCACTCTCCCAACCCTTTGGCCTCCTTGCCAGCAGGAGGGTGCTTTGGGGGTTAGGTTCTCTTTAGGAGTTCTAACAGGTGGTGCCTCCAGCTGGTTACCTCCTGAGACAAAAAGGGGGAGAAGGGCTTCACCAACAAACATAAACAAAACCTGAGGTAAAACCCAAAGAAGGCTGAGACCCAGCCCTCCCTCACAGATCCCAATAAGGGAACTACACACCAGTAAGTAAAGGAGGCGGAGAGTCAGGTTGTATTATAATAACAGGGAAACAAACAGGGGGAAAGGGAAAAGAAATCAACAAATTAGGGAAAATGGAAACAAGGCAAATGGTGCTGAGGAGGGGGACAAATTACCTCAGCACATCAAATCGGCTTATTGCAGTCTGTTTTCTCTCTCTGTCAGGGGATGCTATCACCGACGGCGGGGCCGCAGCCAAACGGCACTCAGGACCCCTGGGGATACCCCGAGGGATAGAACCCCGCCCACAGGAAGGGGGGCGGAGGCAGAAGCAGACACGTCGGCCCCATGCCCAACTGTAGAGGCAGAGGAGGGGCCCCGACAGGAACCGCCAGAGGACAGAGCCCTTCAACACTCACGCACAGCTACACACGCAAAGGGGCAGGGCTACTAGCATTTAAGGAAAGGCCAGTGTGCACAACATTGCCGGAGATCAGCAACGCTGTGAGACTGGCCCTTTGCATGGATATGAGCTTGACAGACTTGGTGATATTGTGAAGTGTGGACAGGTGTGTTGAGTGTGCGGGATTTCTGGGTCCACATCACCCCCTTACTCCCCTGCCCCTAACACCCTCTCTCTCTCTGATGGATCTTTTTCCTGTTCTCTCCTCTCTGATGTTCCTCTCAGCTCTCTCTCCTCTGGTGTCTTTCTGAGATGATGTTAGCTTCCTCTCTCTCTTGCTGTTGATGTCTCTCTTGGTTCTCTTCATTCGTCTCTCTCTTTCTGATGGTTCTCTCACTTTGTTCGTAACTTAACTTTATCAGCTTTCTTTCCCTTTCACTCTCTGTTGCTCTGTCTCCCAGTTCTCTCCCCTATCTAATCTAATCTAATCTAATCTAATCTAATCTATCTATCTATCTATCTATCTATCTATCTATCTATATTCCCTTCACAGCTCTCTCAGTTCTCCTCACAGCTCGTCCCTCTTTTTTCTATTCCCCCCTCCCCTCGTGGAGTATCTCTTCTCCTATTGGTTCATCCGACTTCTCCCCCGGGCATCTCCCTCATACTATATCCCCTCCCTTCCCCAAAGGGAGTCTTAACTGTCAGTGCTTGCCCTGCGGATACATGCAAATAAAGTCCAGCTGGCACCACAGAGAGAAGTACTGCTGCCTCTCCAACAGAACCGTGAAACTATTGTTGCACCCCCTGATTGCAGATTATATCCCCTAAATAGGCTAGATGACTAGACTAGAGCTGAAAAAGAGTCTACCCGCATAACTGAGTAACCCATCAAATTTCCAGTACCCGATTTAACCTGGTAATGATCAGATACAATATGGTACCTGATTATGATCCAATGTCCCTGAATGTCAACTTCCAGGACTGATTTTTCAACATTTTTGTTGATATACCAGCTCCCAGCATCTATTTATTGGGTTTTCCTAGAAGTTCCAACAATTTTTCAGCAACTTCCAGTCCCGAAAAACTATTTTTGGTTCCAAGTTGTTTTAGTCCCCGCCCTCACTCCTCCCCCCATTTTTCTGCTTAAAACACTTGGGTTTTCCATCCCAGAAAATGAAGTTTCCTGTCCTGGAAACTCAACTTTTGATACCAGGAAACTACTTTTAGTCACTTTTTAAAAAAGATTTCATGCCATTTTCTTGGTTTATTGACTCAGTATACTGATTGGTATACTGATATGCTGACTGGGAATCAGTAAATTTAAAAATCTGTACTGGAACGACCCAATTTTGGGGTTGGGGGGTACTCAATTAGTGCCCAGGAAACATTTTAGGTATCTATTTATTTGGTCTTGTACCCTGAACCCTCCTGCTCACAGAGAAGTTTGGGGAGACCATTGTGGTACCTGAAAAAGCAGGTATTACCAGCAGGTACTAAATTTAGTACCCATTTTAGCTTTACACCAGATTGTGATTCAGAATTAGGGCTGAAACAAAGTCTTCAGAAAACTTCAGAATTTTCCAAATATTAAGGTATTTGGTTGAGAAAAGTCGAATTCTGAAGTTCCGAGGACCAAAGCCATTCTTCGGAAAACTTCATATACTTCGGAAACCTCTGTGCGTGTGGTGGTTGAGACTGGTCGACAGTTGAGCTTCCCTTCTTCTGGAAATGAAACTTAGTGCCATATTTGGTAGGAGGGGATATGGGAGCAGGAAATTGAGTGATGGTAAGCCAGATGGACAGTTTTGATTGGATGGCTAAGCCAGATGGTCAACTTTTGATTGGCTGGCAGGGCAAAATAAAATTGTCTGTACTGAAGCCATTTTGTCCATTCTCTTTGGTGAATTTGGCTTTGCTGCATGCTACAGTGCTGCTGGATCTGTAAGTAATCAGCTGAGTTGGGGGGGAGCAGTGCCTGACCTGTCCATAGGTCCAATGCTGGGGCTTATGTTACCCTTTACCATCCCATACAGGGTTTTTGTTGTTTTTTAAAAAAACCAACAATACCTGGGTGCCACATTGCTGCCTGCTGCTTGGTTGGCACTTCGCACCATGAGGAGGGATCTCTCTGCCTGGCTCCACTTCCCAAGTTTGCTTGGGCTCTTCAAGTTACCATTGCCACAATGTCATGCCAAGGAAGAGGATGCCCCTGGAGGTGGAGGGGTGTGAATCTCCGGTTTCTTAATTTTGTGACTGCTGATGGAGCCTGTGCTTGCTGGCTTTTTTTTGGTGGGATTTATTTCTCCAGTTGCAGACTGTTTTGTGGGGATTGTTGTATTCTTCTTGAGCAAATGTCCCTTGCTTGCTTGAATTTTTGTGCACTGCTTGGTTGGCATAATGATAAATAGGGATGGGAGAACACGGTTCGGAGTTTGGACCGAACTCGACCAGTTCGGTCAACCGAACCGAACTTCCGAACCGAACTCGATTTTTGAACCGAACCGAACCGAATATCCGAACTCTGTTCTGTTCACCCAACCCTATAAGATAATATTCCATTTAGTTCAATGGGGTTTGAATTTCTGAACTCTGTTCGGAAGTTCAGAGTTCGGACCGAACTCAAATAGTTCAGTCGACCAAACCAAACTTGATTTTCGAACCGAACTGAATTTCCGAACTTGATTCTGTTCGCCCATCCCTAATTATAAAGTGATGCAGTCACTACTGATGGTGGACCATGCTTTGGGTACACTACTTTTATTATTAATTTTTTATTTATTATTATTATTATTATTATTATTATTATTATTTATTACTGCATGCAGTTGCACTTTTTTTGGGTTGTCTTCTGGAGCGATTGTCCCACTCTTGCTAGCCTGCTCTTCTGGGTAGTGCTTTTCTGAGAAGTGCTTTGCCTGTGGGTTCAAGAACTTTGCAACAACTTTACAAAGTTTTTGAAGTTTTCCGACATTCTGTGCTTCAGTCTCCGAAGTCCACATTTTCAGCAAGAACACCATATTGCCTCTGAGTACTTGACTATTCGACTATTCAAAATTTCAAAAATTGGTCAGAATACCTGGAAGTACTGTTAGGTTTAGCCCTATTCAGAATGCATTCTGTATTTTCCATCTCTGTTGCCTGTGGGAACAAGAGTAATGCCTTTTCAGTGAACTATATGCTTGCAGATGAATTTCAACACTAGTTGGAAAACCTCTTCTATTAAATTTAAATAGAGTTTTGCCATTGACCTCAAAGGATGGAGTATTGTGCTCTAAGTGAGGGATGGCTTGATCAACTGTCTTGATCTTGGAGATACAATAAAAAGCTTAATTGAAATGGAGCCCTAGCTTCCTGTGGTACCAATTCTACAATCTGCCTCTCCGCTGGAACCTGCAATCTTCTGAAGGTAAGAGTTTGCATCAATTTAAACTGAAGCTAGTTTTGATTGCACTGTTGATTTGAATAAAAGAGGTGGGCAGTAAATTCAGTCTCCAGATTTTGTACCCTAATCAGTCTCAGAATAACAACTCTTACTAACAGAGGTGAATAAAATTCACAACTGAGGCTGATAATTAACTGGACTGACTAAAAATCCTGTTCCACAGAGTATAAACATCTTAAATCATTTTCTCAGAACACTTTCAATATATTTGGAATTCGACTACAAGCTTTGTATATTCCTGAGGAGTAAACTCTGAATTATGTGGCATTGTGAATCAATAAATGCATCAGCCTGAAGTTACAGAGCTGATTTATTTGTGTAAGTTGTTTATCTCCTCATATACTCTCCAGGAAATAAATAAATAACAAATTACCATCTAAACATATTGCCATTCATACCTAAAAATTCAGGGTATGTGATGTACTTGATTAGGTAATTGCTATTAATCATTCATTTCACGCCTGTGCTATGAAGTACTATAAAACACTGTCTATAAAGCACTGCCCAAGAATAATAAGGCAAAAGGCATTGAGTTACAATTAAAGCAGGTATCTATTTCCCTTGGGCTACAATTGCAAGAGTCAGATAGCACCTTGACAGAAATCAACTGACTTCTCTGCCTTTCTCTCTCTGTTGGCAGGCAGGTTACTAATAACACAATCTATAAGGAAGCCTCAGAGTGCACACGTCATCTGCACCAGCCATATGAGATCCTTGCAGTGCTGCCCTCATGGACAGATACCCTCAGCATCAGAACAGTGATGAAGCTGAAGTTTAAACACAAAACACAATGTAAGGCTACAGAGAATAAGAGGAAACAACATTATTCATTAATATTGTTCATCATCATCAATCATCATCATCATCATAAAAATAATAAATAATTGATTAATAATTGATTAATAATATAATAATGTGTATGGCACAAGAAATGTGCCTGGTACTGGACAAACAACAGTTAGAAACAGGACCATGCCCTGTGGGACTTACAATCTAGGAAGGAGAAACAAAGGAGAGGGGAACCTGGGGAGAGACATTGATACATTCATGAAGATGAGAACTCACATGTACATTTGTTTAACTTAGTAACAAGGGAGAAGGGAACCTCAAATGAGGGGACATTAGAAGGAGTGTTAGTTAGCAGCCTGGTATCCTGTGCTCAAAAGCAGAGATTTTGACCCCATGTTAGGCCCTATCCCAAAACCATGTTTCTGACGTAAGGGTGTGTAATTTATTTTTGTTATTATGATAACAAAAAGGAAAATTTTCATTTTCATTTTTGTTATTGTAATAATGAAAATAAAAAATAATAATAACAAAGACAAAAAACCCACAATTTTTTGTTTTTTAAATAATGGGAAAATACTGAAAAACGTATTTATAACTATACATTTTATGTTTCTTATTATTTCATTATTCAGATAAATAGCAGCATATACTAGGGATGTGCAAACATGATTCAGAAGTTTGGGGTTCAGCCCAAACTCAGCCAGTTCAGACAGCCAAACAGAATGACTGAACTGAACGCCAGAGCCCCAAACAGATCGACCTAGTTCGGATGAGTTTGGGTGCATTCAGGCAGGAAAAACAGGGCTGGAAGGCCCAGGGAGGGGGCAGGCAGCTGAGGAGCAGACTTCCTGGCCCAAGTGGTGGAGAGAGGTTTGGACTAGCAGCCAGCCTGCCCAATCACCATCCCTCTTTTCCTCAGACCACTGGCGTGGCAGTCTACGATTGGCCACAGGCTAGGCTGCACAGAACCAATGGGACTTGTGGTAAGGCGGGTGCAGCAAGTAACAAAAGTCATTGCCCTCCCCCCTTCCATATTGTTCTGAGCTAGCCACTGATCCTGTCAGCAGGCGTTTTCAGAACTCTCCCTCTCCCAGCAGTTTGTGTTCCTCCCAATCCATTGCCATCCTCCTCCTATTTCACCCATTTCCACACATTTACCTCCATAGTTTCATTTATTTAGATTAGATTAGATAGATTTAGGTGTTATACCTGTCTCTTATACACATCTAGATGTGTATAAGAGACAGCTCACAGGGTGCTGTCATCGTACCATATCAAGAATCAGCTACTCCATCTCCAGGACCCACCATCAGGGCTGTCTCTTATACACATCTAGATGTGTATAAGAGACAGGGACTGTCCATCCACGTCATCCAGAAGCTGCCACTCCTGTCCCAGGACCCACCATCAGGGTTCTGGGGATGTCATTCCACTCACATGGAGCTGTCATCGTACCATATCAAGAAGCAGCTACTCCATCCCCAGGACCCACCATCAGGGTTCTGGGGATGTCATTCCACTCACAGGGTGCTGTCATCGTACCATATCAAGAATCAGCTACTCCATCGCCAGGACCCACCATCAGGGTTCTGGGGCCTATGTTACAGGCATGGCGGGATGTCCATCCACATCATCTAGAAGCTGCCACTCCCACCCCAGGCCCCATCATCACGGTTCTGGGGCCTACGTTACAGGCACGGGGGGCTGTCCATCCACGTCATCTAGAACCTGCCACTCTAGTCCCAGGACCCACCGTCAGGGTTCTGGGGCCATCATTCCACTCACAGAGAGTTGTCATTCCATGGTAGGGATGTGAGAACACCAGTGGGTTTGGTGTTCAGCCCCCCCGAAACCATTCGGGTTTGGGCTGTTCGGTCCAAGTCTGTTTGGTTTCACTTAACCCATTTTGGGGGAGGTTGGGGGAACCCGCTTTTCCCTCTCCCCTCCAGGCTGCACAGGTGGAAGGTGCATCAGGGCTCACCTCCCTCCCCCCACCCTGCCCAGATTGGTAAAAAATACTTTTTTAAAAAAACACCCCAGAGATCGACCTACTTGGTGGTGCTGGGGTCTGGCCTTGGGTCCAGCGGTGGCAGTGGTGGTGGGTCCAGCTCTAGTGGTACTCCAAAGTGCTTCAGGCCTTTTCTAGGCCTTCCAGGTCACCTGAAGGCCTTCTGCCACCACCACTGCCACTGCTGCTGCCACCAACACAGCCACCACCAGACCCTGGGCCAGAGCTCCAGCACCACCAGGTAGGTCAATCCCTGGGGTGGGGTGTTTGTGTTTTGTTTTATTTTTTTACCAGGCTGGGCAGGATGGGGGCGGAGGTGAGCCCCAGTACCCCTTCCATCCACCCAGCCTGGAGGGGGGAGGAAAAACCAGGTTCCTCCCTGTCCCCCGTCCCCCACCTGAATGGGTTCAAAACCCAAAATTTGTTCAGCCTGTTCACATGGGAGGCAGTTTAGGTTCAGGGTGTTCGCAAATGGGCCAAACACCCTGAGTTTGGGCCAAACACTAAACCCCCAAACTCTGTTCGCACATCCCTATTCCATGGTATCAAGAAACAGGCAGTCACTCCAGCCCCAGAACACATCCTTGGAATTCTGGGGCCTATGTTCCAGGCAGGGAGGGCTGTGCATCCACGTCATCCAGAAGCTGCCACCCCTGTCCTAAAACCCACCATCAGGGTTCTGGGATCATCATTCCACTTACAGGGAGCCGTCATTCCACTGCATCAAGAAACAGCCGGCCACTCCAACCCCAGGACCCACCATCAGGGTTCTGGGGCCTATGTTATAGGCAGGGATGGCTATCATTCCACTTCATTCAGAAGCTGCCAATCTAGTCCCAGGACCCACCAAGAGGTTTCTGGGACCATCATTCCTCTCACAGAGAGCCATCGTACCATTTCATCAAGTAACAGCCACTCCAGCCCCAGGACCCACCCTCAGGGTTCTTGGGCCTACATTACAGGCAGAGAGGGCTGTCCATCCATGTCATCAAGAGCTGGGGTGGGGGAAGCTGCAAAATCCATTGGCAGCTCCACGACGTGGAGGGTGGTGTGGCTTTCAACTGAAAGCCATGCGCTTGTTGGGGAAAATGATTGCACTTAATGAGCAGTCCTTCTCAGTGGTAGGGAGCATGGGGTTTAGGCACCTGATTGGCTTCTTGGCCCCCCAGTTTAAGTTGCCCTCGCACACCACCGTGAGTCAGGCTGCCACCGATGCCTGGCATCCTGCAACACCCGACTGATTAGGGGTGCCAGTCACCAAGCCCTGACCAGGCATCTGCTGCTGTTCTGCCAATGCCTGGCAGCCTGAAATGTCCAACCAAGTAGAGGTGCCAGCCACCAAGCCCTAGCCAGGCCTCTTCCGCTGCTCCAACAATGCCTGGAAGCCTGAAATGCCCAGCCGTGATGGTGACTAGAACTGGAGAATCCAGCACAGAGTGAACAGAACTGGAGACCTGCCAGTGTGTCTGTTTAAGATATTAAATAACCCAAACCCCCACTAGGCCTACCCTTCACTTCAGATGAGGCAACATCCACAACAAAGGAAACATACCTGTCCAAGTCCAATTGCCCTGCATGCCACGTTTCTTGTAGCAAAATATTGTCAAAGAATCTAATGAAACAACCAATATCATTATCCATTTGTTTGGTTTTCCAACCTGAAATGTTCTGAGAAAGTATAGAGACAAAAGACTTCCTTAGGGGGCCTGCCCATCATTCCTCCACTTCATCTGTGGTTGCAAAACTCAATTAGTTTGAGTGGAGATAAAATTCCTCCATTCTCAATATTGAGGGAGAGAGAGGAGGTGCACGCAAAGGATCCATCTTAACTGGACATAATCCTGAAGGATTAGAACCAGTATTACCTGGCATGTGCATGACCACTTCCCATGTGCCAAAGCACCCAGGGAAGTGGCCTCATGCTGAATATTTTGTGACACAACTTCTTTTACATGCTCTGTTACTAAGACCACTTCCCCTAGAGGATGGTACCCTTCTAAATAAATAGTAATTGCAGGCTGCCAGGTATCAGTGGAGCTGCGGCAGAGGCCCGGCCCGGGCTTGGTGGTGGCTGGCACCCATACGGAGCCATGCATTGCAGGCTGACATCCTACTTGCCAGATCTCAACCAACTCTTCTTAAAATTGGTCAAGTAGCCTTGCCCGGTGGTGATTCACGTAGCCAGCCAGCTACTGCCTGCCATCATGGCAACTAGAAATGGAGAACCCAGCATAGAGTGAGCAGAACTGGAGGCCTGCCAGCCTGCAATGCTCAGACAAGTAGGGGTTCCAGCCACCAATCCCTGGGCAGACGTCTGCTACTGCTCCACCAATGCCAGCCTGCAATGCCTCTCCCCCTATGGGTGCCAGCCACCAAGCCCCAAGCCTTCCTGGCCTCTGCTACTGCTGCTGGGTCTCTGTCTGAAGGCCATGACAACACACACAACCCCACTTTGGGCAATGGAAGGCACTACTTGGCCAGACATTGCAGGCTGCCAGGCATTGGTGGAGCAGTGACAGAGGCCCAACCAGGGCTTGGTGGCTGGCACCCCTACTTGGCTGGGCATTGCAGGCTGGTGGGCCTCCAGTTCTGCTTGCTCTATGCTGGGTTCTCCAGTTCTAGTCACCATCATGGCAGGAGTGACAGGGTTACAGTACTGCCTGCTGATGCCCCAACTGGTTTTGCGTGTTTTGTCATGGCCTGCAGGCAGAGACAGGGAGCCCAGCAGAACATCTGCTTTCAGCAGCCTTTGGGTGGGCAGAAGCATTGCTCATTTGTAGGACAGGACAGGAGTCAAGAGACACCAGTTCTAATTCCTGGTTTGGAAGTCCTTTGACTTCGCTGCATTTCAACTTTCCTAGTTCTAAACCAGAGGGCTACCATTCTGGCAGCTCACAGGAGAAAGAACCTGTATGGGAACTAGGGTTGGGGTATGCAGTTACAATTCCTGTTGCGTATCCAGCCTCTTTGCAGGGTAAAGAAGAGGACTCTTAAATGCTTCTCCTTCTTCAGAAGAACTTAGGCTCAGCACTTGACCCCCAGGCATGCCCACCTGATTCCCATCGGGATATGGCTGACCATCTGAGACCCACCGTTGCCTGGCAGCCTGAAATGCCAGGCCAACTCTGGGTGCCAGCCACCAAGCCCCAAGCCTTCCTGGCCTCTGCTGCTGCTGCTGCCGCTGGGTCTCAGATAGCCAACCCTGGAGCCACGGGCACCCCAAGGGACCAAGTGCCGAGCCTGCCTGCCCAGGCAACCCAGGGTGCAAAGCGCCAAGCCTTCCTGGTCTCTGCTGCTGCTGCTACTGTGTCTCAGATGGCCTGCCATGCTGCCCCAAGCACCCCTGGGGGTCCCTGGAGTGCCCCAAGCCTCCAGGCAGGACTGAACTTTCTGAACGTTTGGGGGGGGCACGAACTCCATGAGACTGAACCCATGAACCTGAACTAAGTTCTTAGTCTGAACGTCCGAATGCTATCCTGTTCGTACATCCCTCGCATATACAGTGCCAGTCAGAGGCAGGCATCTGGAATGGCAGGGGAAGTGAGGCTGTAGGAGGGAGGATGGGGAGCAACCCAACAGACTGAAAGACACATTCACTGGCCAAGTACTTGATGTTTCCAGCTTTACAGGACTAATCAGTGATGACTTCTAGGTGGGCATAGGGGGCGGGCCTCAGATGGGCATAGAAGGGACATAACTGGGACTTTAGGGTTAGCATCCCAGCAATCATGAGACATGGTTTACACATCCAGGCTGACCAATTATCATCACAATCACATCCTGAAGCACAGAGGATATAAGAGAATCTCTACTGGTTCTTTCCTAAACAGATGCTTCCAGATGGTCACAGAACATAATGAGGATATTTGGTTGACATTTCTGCTGGCCAATTGGCATCATAAACAGATCTTATACCACAGTGACATGTAAGATAATCCCTGGCATAGGCTCCTTCTCTGCATATGCTGTGCAGGCTTATAAAATTGTGACCCTTTATTACATCTTTCTGATATTTGTCAGAGCATATCCTGAAGGTGCAAGATTCAGTCCTACCAAATTTCATGTATACTGATTGGACTACAAAGATATTTGTTAGACATACAGTTATATGTGAATTGCTTAAACCACCAGGACCCTTTATCCAATCCTTCTGAAAGTTGTTATAGACAGTAAAAATGGGGAGGAATATAATCTTGCCAATCTTTCATCCACATTAGATGGAAGACAAAGAACTTACAGCCAGGAATGTATAAGTAGATTTTTCAAAATAACATAATTCAACTGTTTATAAAATCAGATTCCTTTATACATTCTTTCTGAAATTAGCCTATGTTTCATCCAAATATAATGAAGAAAAAACCATTGAAACCAACGGAAATTGAAAAGTAAAGCAAAAACAAAAATGAAATTTTGATATTTATGAAAACAAAAGATTTAAATAACAAACTCAAAACAAATACCGACATGGGTCTCTGGAGCACACCTCTAGGGTTCCTAGAGTTGTAACTGGCTACAGCTCCGTTATTACCTCAGCCTGTCTTAGGCCAAGCCACTGTTCCCAAGAGGCCTCCCTGCTCTGACCTAGCCACATATTACCTGCTGCCCATTGTCAGGCCTTGTCACACCTCCTGACTTCCTGGTTGGCTATCAGCCAATATATATGGCTTTCTGGTAGTACCAGGAATTTGAGTGGAACAACTCACTCCCATCTCCTGTTCCTGGCCCCTGAACTTGTGTTAGTCTTGCACCCTCTGTCCCTGGTACCAACCCTGCTTTATTCCCTCCCTCCCTGTTTCCCCTCAGTCTGTATCCCTGTTCATCTTGCAGCCTAATCTCCCTGCTGTGTCTTCCTGACTTGTCTCTAGAAGTAAATTGGGCAGCAGAAAAATTACATGTGGTTTTTTTCCCCTTCATTTTCACACTTTTGAGCTGGTTGTAGTCAACTTGAACAACATTAATCATGTAGTTTGAGCACCCAATTCTTTGACATTTCATTCGTTTCTGTTGTGTTCAGTTCATTCCCATCATGTTTGATTTGTTCGTTTCTGGTGCATTCACGTCCTCGTCATTGAAATAACATCACCATGCCTTCCCTTTCATTTCCTGGAGGCAGAGCAACCAATCAGAAAATGACTGAGTCACTTTCCTCACTACCTTGCAGTGAAATGAATGAACAGAACAAATGAAATGAATGATCTGAACAGATGAAAAAACATGGAAGATAATTTGGGCATTTGAACATACAGCGGGCGGATTTCTCTTCAATATTTGCTTTGTTCATTTCAGTTTGAAACTTTCAGATTCAACAGGTTTTCCTGATTGGGAGAATACTCCTTTCATCTCTACTTGTCCCCCATCATTTGTGTTGTTCCCTTTCTTGCTCCCTGGTCCCTTCTCATCCTTGATCTCTAGTCCCCTAATTCTCCTTCCAGCTTTCCTCCCTACACTCTGTGTCCCAGCCTGATCCTGATTCCATGTCCATACCTGTGTCTGCCTACATCCCAGATGCCCCTCCTCACCACCCTGACACTCCCTCCAGAAGTTTATGTTCCATGTCCTTCCTTCCCCTTTCAAGGTGGCCAGGCCAGGGGTCCTATATTGTGACAGCAGCAAACACAAAAACAACAGTTCCTACCTCACACACAGGTTGGTTCCTGCTCTACTCAGCACTTCTTCTTAGGGCTTGAACCTAAAACCTTTATTGAGCAAGCAATAGGCTTCAACTTACACTCAGGTTGTGTGCCAAGCACTGCCATTCATAGATATATGAGGTCTGCTGGAGGTCTAACAGTGTCTTATAGCACCTAACTTGGCTCCACCCTCCTATGAATGACTGGTTACAATAAAGGGACTCCTCCATCTCTGTAGTTCCACCTTGTTCCAATCAGTCAGGTCCTCATGGCCCCCTCATAACCTTGTCCCCAAATACGAGTTCACACAGGGCCAGATGCACGCAAGTGTAAACTGTAGGGATGTGCGAACGTGGTTCAGAAGTTTGGGGTTCAGCCTGAACTCTAGGTGTTCAACCCATTTGTGAACACCCCAAATCTGAACCAACCCCCACTCAAACTGACTGAACAAAGTCCGGCTCCAAAGGCGTTCGGGAGGGGGTGGGGGGCATGGAGGAACCCAGTTTTCCCTCCCCCTCCAGGCTGCGTGAGTGGAAGGGGTGCTGGGGAGCACCTCCCCCCCAGCCCAGCCTGGGAATTTTTTTTAACCCCCATCCCCACCCCAGGGATTGCCCTACCTGGTGGTACCAGGGCTCTGGCACTTCAGAGCACTTCAGACTGCTACTAGGCCTTCTGGGTCAAACTGGAAAGCCTAGTACTGGCCTGAAGTGCTCCGGAGCACCACCGCTGCCAGACCCACCACCACTGCCACTGCCACTGCTGGACCCAGGGCCAGCCACCAGGTAGGTTGGGATTCAGGGTTGGCAGGGTTGGCAGCAGCAACAGCAGGTCTGCTGGTGGCAGCACTCCAGAGCACTTCAGGCCACTACTAGGTCTTCCGGTTTGACCCAGAAGGCCTAGTAGCAGCTTGAAGCACTCCAGAGCACTGCCGCCACCACTGCCACTGCCACCATTGCTGCCGCCACTGGACCCAGGATCGGAGTCCAAGCACCACCAGGTAGGGCAATCCCTGGGGTGGGGTGGTTAAAAAAAATAATTCCCAGGCTGGGAAGGGTGGGAGTGGAGGTGATCCCCAGTATCCCTTCCACTCGTGCAGCCTGGAGAGGGTAGGAAAACTGCCCCTCCACACCCGAATGGGTTTGGGGGCCCCCGAACAGTTTTAGGTTCAGTCGAAACACGAATGGGACGAAACCCCAGGGGTTCGCACATCCCTAGTAAACTGCAACCACGCAAGGCCTCATGGGTTAGAGGAGACCATATGGCCCCTAAATATAGGGATTCCATGAATAAAGTTGAAATGACGATGCAACAAGAAAGAACACCATATACATAATATATAGGGTTTCAGGGTCTGCAGTGCATGTGAGTTAGTGTGTGTCCATCAAATACTCCCATGCTAGGAGAGGGCCCACACCACCTTTTTGCATGGAGTCCCAACTTCTGTGAATCTAGCATGGTGTGTATCCCAGCCTAAGAACTTTTGCTCAAAAGCAAAGGGGAGAAGGAAAGCGTGGCTCTAGTTCTTTTAGTGGAGACTTTTGCCTGTCCATTATTTAATCTAAGGTTAGTCCTACTAGGATCTATGCATGCAGCAGCTATAACTCAGCCACAAAAACTGTTGTATATAATCTCTCTTTCTCCCCTCTCCCTCCTGTCCGGGACCACACGCTGGGGTAGCGAGAGTTTGAGGTTCTGGGAAACATGGTGGGAGAGTTGGTGCAAGAGGATGGTCCATGGTCCAGGAAATAGTGCAATACTGAGATCCAAGGGTCATGGCAGGGATCAGCACATGGACCAAGGGGGCAGGCATTGACAAGATGAGGCAGGAGGAAGCACAACTGTAATAGACTGGACAGGATGAGGGAAATGGGACAGAACTGGACAGGACAAGGCAGAGCTGGTGCCAGGTGATGTGGGCTCTCAGCAGTCCTGCAGATGTGCAGATGCCAGGCCTCCATTAAAGCAAACGCATAGCTGCCAGAAAAGCAGATGCTGAGCCCCAGTATCCCAGCAATTAGCTTCACCAGTGGGATCAGAAGGACTGAGTTTTAGAAAGGAGGGTCAGAAGAGCCAGCCTACAGCTGACCCAAAGGACAAAGTGGGTTCAAGCAGTGCAGAACCAGTCCAAGGTGCATGGAAACATAAGGAGGGGACACAGAAGGTGAAAACAAGGACAGGACCAAGGAAGTGACTGATGATCCACCCAGATTTCTGCGGATACTGGCTGGGCTTATATTTATTTATTTATTTATTTAATATATTTATACCCCGCCCCTCCTGCGAACAGCTCAGGGCAGCTAACAATCCAATGTAAAACAATATTTTAAATATTTAAAACATCATAAAACTAACAACAATTAAAACAGGGATAGACAAAATTGTACTAAAAAATAAAGAAGGGTAGAGGGAAGAAAAAACCCCACTAACCCACCCTCCCACCCTCCCCAAAGGTCTGGGTGAACAGCCAGGTTTTATAAACTCGCCGGAATGTTAATAGGCTTGGGGTCAGGTGAGCTTCCTCTGGGAGGGAGTTTCAAAGATGTGGCCCAGCCACTGAGAATGCCCTCTCCATTGTGGCCCCCACTTAACATGGGGCACCTCCAAGAAGGCACCCCCGGCAGACCGAAGGAGCTGCTCTGGAGCGCGGAGGGTGAGGCAATCTCTGAGGTATGAGGGGCCAAGACCGTGAAGGACCTTATAGATTAATACTAATACCGTGAACCTGGATCAGCACACTATTGGCAGCCAGTGAAGAGCCCGTAGCACAGGTGTTATGTGGTCCCGGCGACCCGTCCCTGAAAGGAGATGGGATGCCGCATTCTGCACTAGCTACAGCCTCTGAAACAGGAACAAGGACAGTCCCAAGTAGAGCACATTGCAGTAGTCCAGCCTCGAGGTGACGAAGGCATGGATGAGGGAGGCCAGGTTCTGGCCAGAGATGTACGGACCCAACCTCCGCACCAGATAAAAATGACAAAGGCAGCTTTCACCAGTCCCTGTACCTGCTGCTCCAGATGGAGATCCACGTCCAGCACGACCCCCAGACTCCGGACCTGCTGAGCTACAGGAGGCCGAACCCCTCCCCAATCAGGGGGAATGACACCTCCCTTGCTTTCCTCACCACCATCACCTCCGTTTTATCAGGGTTGAGCTTCAGTCTGCTCTGCCACATCCATTCCACCATGGCCTCCAAACAATGGGATAGCAACGAGACAGCAGGGTCAGCTGAAAAAGAGAGGTACAGTTGAGTATCATCAGCATATTGGTGACAACACACCCCAAACCCTCCCCCAAGGGCTGCATGTAAACATTAAATAATAGAGGAGACAGAATAGAACCCTGCAGAATGCCACAGGGCAAAGAGTGGGAGCAAGATGTTTCAGCTCCCAGCACTACCCGCTGGCTTCTCCCTGAGAGGAATGAGTGAAACCATTCAAGAACAGTCCCGTCCAGCCCCCTCAGGTCACGCAGCCGTCTCAACAGCAGCCCATGGTCCACGGTATCAAAGGCGGCCGTGAGATCTAGCAGGACAAGAAATGTCAAATGTCCTGCGTCCATCTCTCAGCGGAGATCGTCGACCAAGGCCACCAATACTGTCTCGGTACCATAGCCGGGGCAGAACCCAGATTTAAAAGGGTCCAGGAAACCGATGCTATCTAGATGCACCTGGAGCTGGATCACCACCGCCCTTTTAATAACCTTCCCCAAAGAGGGGAGGTTAGAGACAGACCAGTAGCTGGCGAGTGTGTCAACGTCCAACAATGGTTTATTCAGCAGGGGGCGCACCACAGCCTTCTTGAGGCTGGGCGACAACCTCCCCTGCTGCAAGGATGCGTTAACTTGCCTCGCCCGCACCGTCCCCATCGTCTCCCTGGAGGATTTCACGAACCAGGACGGGCATGGATCAAGTTCTCAACAGGTGGCTCTCACAGACCCCAAGACATCCACCGCCTTGGTCAGGGTCACTTCCTGAAACTCCCCCCACAAAGATGGACCAGATGGGGCCGCCATCCCCTCGTGTTCTTTACCTACTGCCTCTAATCCAGCGTCAAAGTTGCTCTGAATCTGAGTGATCTTGTCTGTGAAGTAGATGACAAACTCCTCACAGCAGGCCTGGGACAAGTCCCCATCCAGGCAGAGGGAGGCTGGACTGACCAACCCTTGCACCACCCAAAACAGGTCCGCCAGGTGTGACTTTGCAGATGCTATGAGGACAGCAAGGAACTCCTTCCTTGCTGTCCTCACATCCTCAACATAGGACCACAAATGGGCCCTATGGAGAAGTCGGTCGGAGTCAGATCGAGTCCAACGCCAGCATCGCTCCAGCCTCCTGCCTACTTACTTCATCCCCCACAGCCCCTAAGTAAACCAAGGGGCCCTGCAGTGATGAGACAGAGGGCGTCTCGGAGCCACCCTGTCAATGGCCTTCTCCAGCATGCTATTCCAACGCTGGACCAGCTCATCAACAGAGTGACCATCCAGATCCAAGGTTAACTCCCTCAGGACCTCTTGGAACCACTGAGGTTCCATCAGCCTCCGAGGGTGGACCATCCTAACTGACTCCTTCCCACTCTGGAGGGGGTGCGCTGAGAGACTGGTCTGAAGGAGATAATGGTTCATCCATGACAAGGGCACAGCTCTAACCTCCCCCACAACCAGACCCCCACCTCAAGGCCAGAACCGAAGATCAGGTCGAGGATATGCCCCCCCATGTGGGTCGGGCAGGTGACTTCCTCTTCTCCCTTGCCTTGCTGCAAGGGAGGTTTGATATCTTGGGAAAGATATCAAAGGGGAAGATATCTTGAGAAAGATATCTTGGGGAAGATATCCATGGTTGCCATGGCAGCCATGAATTCTCGCTCCGCCCCGACAAGGCCGGCATCAGCATGAATGTTGAATTCCCCCAGGACCAAGGTCCTGGAGGAGCCCAACACCACCTCCTAGCTTGCCCCCAGCCAAATCAAACACCACATGGAGGGCCTCAATACCTAAAATCTCCCGGACTGGATACCCCCTAACAGGCCAGTCCTCTCTAAAAATAATTGCTACACCCCCTCCCCGGCCGCCCATGCTGCATGACATACCCGGCCGGAACGAGATCAGCTAAAGTTGGTCCAGCCACCTCATCCAACCAGGTCTCCATAATACATGCGAGGCAGGGACGTAGCAAGGTTGAGAAGGGCCCGGGCTCAAGTGTCAGTTATGGGCCCCCTATGTGCATGCATGCGTGCGATGTGCGCGCGTGCAAAGCATGCGTGTGCACTCCAAAACCCCAAAGTGGGCAGGGCTTAATGGATGGGGCGGGGCTTAAGGGATTCTCACCAAACTTCCCCAAGATATCAAACTTATCAGGTTCAGCATGTTGGATACTTTTTGGTAAAGTGATAAACACAGAGAGAATAATATGAGTAACTCATTCTTTTCTTTCAGTCTTTGCACAGTTTTCATTCTCCAAACATTAAGTGCTTATAGCAATCCTGACAACAATGGAACCTATCACATTCACCTGAGTGAGGTAGGTTATGCAAACCTAGATTACCAACCAAAGTGTCCCCTTTAGCAACATGCAACTGCATGAAAGACAGAACCTTGACAAGATACCCAACGTTAATCTTTATACAAAAATTACTGCATGGTCTACTGTTGCATACTGAAGAATTTGTAATAAATGCATTATCTCCACAACAGACAAAAGTAAAACTGTCCCCACTCCAGAGAGTTCACAATCCTAGGCCCTAACCCAATGAACAGATTCATCAATAAGCCTGGGAGGACAAACCAGAGGTCTTACACTTGTGCATTTGCTTGAGACCTAAAAGGACCAGACAGAAGAGAATCCAGGGGGATATGAAAATGCATATTTCAAAACCTAGATATGCAAATGCATATTTGAAAAAGAGAAGGGGGGGAATCCTTAAGCACTTATCTCATGGCAGAGAACATAATGAATTAAGGTACTCCAAAATAAGACCAGATAATACAGAAATAACACTAGTCAGAGGCCACCTCATGCAGTTCAAAACCTTAGGTGGGGAAATGTTGCTATTTGGGCCACAGTCACAAAACCCAGCACTTAACTCCATGGATGCCACAGTTGCAGTGATACCCCTTCCCTTCCAGTAACTCAGAGCTGCCCCAGGAGACACTAGTCTCTGATTGATCCCTCCCGACACCC
This sequence comes from Sphenodon punctatus, assembly GCA_003113815.1. Lineage (NCBI taxonomy): Eukaryota > Metazoa > Chordata > Lepidosauria > Sphenodontia > Sphenodontidae > Sphenodon > Sphenodon punctatus. The sequence goes on from QEPC01013045.1 coordinate 696,358, forward strand.
ATCCCGACTGCCCTAGGGAGACAAGGGAGGGGTTGGTGTGGTGGGGGGGCAGTCCCCCTCCTCTATCCCTTCTCCCTTGCAGCAAGGCAAGGGAGGAGATATTTAAAGAGAAGGGGGACGACTGCCCCCCCAACCACACCAACCTAAGTTGCAAAGTGAACGTTTAGCAGTTAGCAAGCAAGCGCTTTACTAAGGGGGATTGGCGTGACCCCCCTTAGTAAGCTCTCCTCTGCTCCACCTCCGATATCCTTAGCAGCCCTTAGCTGCGTGCGGCTGACCCACTCACCAAGTCACCCCATCCCCGCTTCAAGTTCGAGTCGCTTCGACTGTAAATATCTGCTGCTAGAGTCAGACTGACTGGTCTGCAGTGCTGACTGAGCCTCAAATGCCGGCTGCCTGCCTCGTGGTGGACTGAAGACTCTGGCAAGAACGCCGATGCTGAGGAACGTGCAGACGCAGTACACGCACGCAACGTGCAACGTTGGGCCAGGCAGGTGTGCATGTGGAGGCGGGGATAAGGGGCTCCAGTGACCAGTCCGATGGGTAGCATGGCGTGGACCCAGGCGGCGGCAGAGGGAGAAGGGGTGGGCTGTGGGGGGCATCAATCAGATCTCATGCACAGATGAGATTTTTTTGCCGCTGCTCCACCTGGGCCCCCTGTCTACTGGCAGGGGGCCCAGGTGGAGCCATGGCAAAAAAAAAACCCAACAACCCACCCTCAGATGGGACAGACGTCGCCGGGGCCGAGCGGATCCCTTTCGGGCCCCATGGCTTTTGCGGGGCCCCCCAGAGCAGGGCCCGGGCTCAAATGCACCCCCCCACGCCACGGTAGCTATGCCCCTGATGCGAGGTCCACAGCCCCATCCGAGATTAAATCCCGGACCACTGGGGCTTTGTTAACAATGGACCTCGCATATACAGGAAAGTATCCAACCAGAAAGCTAGGAGCATGGAGCGAGGCTGGGGAGGGGTGTGGCCTGACCTGTGCTTTGGGAGGACCATCAGTGCTAGGCCCTGACCGGAGTACCTCAGTGACAGGAGTACCTCAGTGATGTGGAAGTGCCTGGCACTGTGTTCAGGGTCTAAGGGAGCTGGTTCAAGCCTGGGTCTTTACACTCCCACCAATAAACACCAAGTTCTAATTTAAAGCAATTTCGATGTTATTCATTCCTGTACACAAAAGGAATTGATTATTGTTTCTGTTCTTTGTGACAAATTGATCTGATAAACCAGAAAATTACACTGTGGCTAGAGGAGCCAGACTAAATTCTGTACTAAAATACACTAAATATTAACCAATAAATACTTATTGGAAACAGAGAAGGATTTTGATGAAATTTTAACCCTAACTTATAGCAATGAACAATACTGTACAGCAATCAGAGCAGTATACAACACATTGGCAGGAAAAAAGACATCAGGAAGAGCCAATATAGACTTGAGAAGTTGGTGGGGGGGAGAACCAAAGGTTACGGTTTTGCAATGTAAGTGGGTGGTGAAGCTATTGCTGTAATTACCTCATTTCCTTTCCTTTCTTTTCATTGAACAGGTAGGTAATCTGCTTCATATCCTAACTGGGAGTGCATGGTGGTGGCATCCTGAAGATCAGAAAGGTTGTCCTGTGGCTTTAACAATACATCTCAAACAAAAGTTAACACATAGCAAAACCATTGGATATTCTTAGACTTCATGATTATTACATGTGCACTCCAGAAGCAGTACCACTGTTTTGCCTGAGTTTGTATCCCATGCTGGTATAGCCCAGGGCTATACAGGAATTTTTGGTGATGTCTGGACAGATGTACCCTATGGTGAACTATGTAAAATGTACCACAAAAATATCCAGGATATCCAAGACAACGGAAATGTTTGTTCCTCTCCTCTTGGATCTGGTCAGGCTTCACATGGAGTACTGCATCCAGTTGTGGGTGCTTAAAAAGAATACTTACAAGCTAGAGAGAGTTCATACGATAACAACAAAAACATTATTAAACTCGCAGGGTTTAGGTCAAGTTGTGGGTCATAAGGTCCCTAATAGAGAAACAGCTCTCCTCACTTCTTGTGGAGATCCCTCTGATTTACCATCTTATTCCAATTCCTTTGCACTGGATCTCCACAACAGAAAGCAGACAGCTCTGCTTGTCCTGCTCATCCCACAGCTCTCCTGCATAACTATACCCAGACTCAGGCTGCATTCCCATCTGCAGCGGCAGGTGGCGGCAGAGGGAGGAGCAAGGGAAGACATGGCAGCAGGGAGGAGCCGACTGACAGGAAAAGAACTGGTGCAAACGGGGATCTGCTGTGGTTTCTCTCACGCATGTCAGAGCAGGATTTTGCACCCTGATATGCATAAGAGAAGCCGTGGCAGATCCCTGTTCACGATGGCTCTTTTCCGGTCAGCTGGCTGCTCCCTGCTGCCGCTTCTTCCCTCGCCGTGGATGGGAGTAAGTGTACTTCCCGAAATGCATAAATATGCAGAAAAGCCCCCAATTTGCTACTGCGAAAAACTGTGGGAGGCAAATCAGGTGTGGCTTTTATCACGTGGAAAAACAAAGTCACAGAATTTTGGCAGCAATCCTGCAGGGGATGCAAAGCTGGATTTTCGGGCTTTGCATCCTCCACAATATCGTTGCCAAAGCTGCATGGCTTTATTTTTCCACGTGATAAGAGCTATGCCTGATTTGCCTCTGGCACTTTTTAATGGAGGCAAATTGGGGGGTTTTCTGCCTATTTATGTATGGCAGAAAGCACAATGAATCAGAGCATAGCAGCAAGGACCTTGCTCAGTTTCACCAAATATAAATCTATTCCTAATGGAGAAAGTTGAATGTCATCATCTCTGAACAACTCCAGTCTAACCCATCTAATTGCCCTCTGATCTATCCAAGCCCGCCCTTACTTAACCAGCCGCCAGAACACCAAAAGGCTCCAGATTGGGTAACAGACTGAAGTTTTGAATTCCTGCTCCACTAGGGTTATCTCATTAACTCCCAGAGGCCTACAATCACCTACAGTGTGCTCAGCCCCATTGCCTTGGTCCTATAATGCGAGTGGGGACAATGACCATCTGCCTCCCATGCTGCAGCGTAGTGGGCTGAGACTTTTCAGTGTGAGTGTGAAAATATATATTGTATTATGATGTTTTAGTCACTCTAAATAGAAGTGAGGTGCAATGTATAAATGTAACCCCACAAATGAAATTACATGTAAGTATGTCATTCAAGCTGGGAATGCAAAAAAAAATATTCATTTCTCACAGAAAGAAAATGTTATAACTGTGGCTGTCAGTTAAGGAGAAATGTCTTTGTCTTTTATTGTGGATTTTTCCCGCAGGAGCAGTTGAAGGTCAAGTTATTAAAAGCGCTAATAAATTATAATATTTGTGTTAGTTAATTAAACCTGTCATATCAAGAATTCTCTGATATTCATTTGCAACTTGGTGTTTTATCTTATTCTGTCTCTGCTTAGGTAACTCAGGGGTGACAGCATAATAGACACAACCACCAAATTGGGGAAAAGAACTGAAATTCACTTACATTGGAATGATACTTTTTAATGTTTTAATTAATTTAGATATTGGGGTGCAAGGAAGGACACTTTTCTGTATTTTGTGGCTCACCTTAATGTACTGTGTGGTCTTGCCAACAGTTACACCTTAAAGCAAATTTCAAGTATACAGATCCCAAAATGACTACTAGAGGTGGGACCCCAGGCCAATTACCAGATACTGGATTTACCAGATTCCAGTTTCCAAAAAAACTGGATTCCCGGATTAAATCCGGTATACCGGTACCGGATTTATTCCATTGATTTCAATGGGGCACTGTGTCCCCATTGAAATCAATGGAATAAAAAAATTCCTCCCCCCTCCCCCTCCCAGGCTGCACGGGTGGAAGGGGGGACACCCCCCACCCACCCTGCCCAGCCTGGATTTAAAAAAAAAATTCCCCTCCGCAAGTTCAACCCAGAGCCCCCCCCCCAGCACCAGCGGCCATGGCATCCCAGCAGCAGCCGGTAAGTATGAGACCTGATCCCTGGGGGGGGTGTTTAAACACCCTCCCCAGGAATCACCCTACTACAAGTTCCCCCAGGATCCTACCTTCAGTTCAGCTCCGGGTGGCGGCGGCGGCGGTCCGGAGGCCTCAGCGCCGGCTGTGGCTGCCGGCTTCAGAGATGCTGTAGGCCTTCCGGGGAACTTCCAGGTTTTACAATCCGGCGAACAGCCAGGTTTTACAATTTTGCTGGAACATCAACAGGCTTGGGGCCAGGCGGGCTTCCTCCGGAAGGGAGTTCCAAAGATGCGACCCAGCAACCGAGAATGCCCTCTCCATTGTGGCCCCCTGTTTAACACAGGGAACCTCCAAGAAGGCACCGCCGGCAGACCGAAGGAGCCGTTCTGGGGCGTGGAGGGCAAGGTGGTCCCTGAGGTATGAGGGGCCCAGACTATAAAGGGCTTTGTAGATCAGCACCAAAACCTTGGACCTGGCTCGGCACGCTATCGGCAACCAGTGCAGATCACGGAGCACAGGAGTAATATGCTCCCGATGACCTGTCCCCATAAGGAGATGAGCCGCCGCATTCTGGACTAGCTGCAGCCTCTGAACCAGGCACACAGGAAGCCCCATGTAGAGCGCGTTGCAGTAGTCCAGCCTCGAGGTGATGAAGGCATGGAGGAGTGAGGCCAGGTCCGGGCCGGAGATGAATGGACGCAGCCAACACACCAGACATAACTGGCAGAAGGCAGCCTTAGCAACTGCCTCCACCTGCCGCTCCAGGTGGAGGTCTGCGTCCAATATTACCCCCAGACTCCGGACCTGGTGAGATATAAGAGGGTGAACCCCCCCCCAACCCGGTCCGGTCCCGCACAGAGCACCTCTGGGACAGGTGCCAGGCTGTTGCCCTCCAACACAAGCAGCGTCGCACCTGTGACAGGCTGGAGGGTCAGGCCGCATAGCTTATGGACCTCATGGAGGAGGCCATGGAGACTCTGCGGCATGACCCCCAGTGTGACAGGCACGACCATGTCATGGAAGGAGGTCCTGCAGCCGACCAACACCATGGCGGCTTCCCACTGGTACCGGTGCCCCCCCTTGCAACTCATCGACCCATGGTTCCCCCAGCAGCAACCCTATCAGGACCTGGTCCATGCGGTCCCCCTCCCCTACATGGAGTGGCCGGACCCGCTTATGGGGCCGCCCGTCCAGCCCGCACCCCCCGTGGTTCCACCCTTGCTGCCACCCCAATCCCTCCCCTGGGAGGCAACGCCCACACCCCAAGACCGTGCACCTCAGATCGAGCAACCGCCCATGGTGGCTGCTCCACCCCCACAGGTAAGGCCGCAGCACCTCGGGCTCCTAGGGGTTGCGGGATGCAACATCGGGGGGGGGAATGGGAGCACATTGTGGAACCCACGCTGAGCACACGCAGTACACGGGATGGGGAGTGACAGCCATTGCCAGGGGCATGTGCTCCTGCATGGTACCACAGTACGTGATGGGGCAGGTGCTGTGATACCATGGGCAGCCCGTCCCAGTGGGGGAACCTTCAGGGAGCACCCTATGGCACATGCCATGTTCGTGTGTGGGGTAGGGGGCTTCCTGGACCCCCATGGGGCACCCAAGTGCCCATGCACTGACAAGGGACAGAGGTGAGTGCACACGGTGATCCCTTAACCCATTCTTGGTCCTCCCCACAGGGACAAACGGAAGAGGCTGGTGTGGAGCGGCCAGTGGATGACAGGGAGACTGGACCACCAGCCCGGAGAGCCCTGTGGTCAGCTGCGGCAAGGGCACGCCAACCAGAGAGCCCCAGTGGTGCGGCCAAGAGGGGGAGAGTCCGCTGCAGACATTTACCCCCGTCCCCTTCGATTGTACATGTCCCCTCCAATAAAGGTGTTTGTCAGTGGGAGGGGGAAAAAGCGAACGAGAGGGAGGACAGAGGCAACAACAGACAGCCCTGACTCATGCTGGGATGCTCTGCGAGGAGGAAAGATGCCCGTCAGGATAGTGTGTGGGCCCTTCCATGCACAGGCGCAACTGGAAGTCAGGCCCCTATCATCATAGGGCTCAGAGCATGGGGGAGAAGGGGCCACACATGCATGCCCACATGCACCCGACAGGGGGGAAGGGGGCAACCAGTGCAGGGTGGTGGAGGGAAGGCAGGGACGGGGGCCCTCAGAGAAGGGGGAACGGGACCAAGGGGCTCTTGCATGCTGGGGAGGGGGAAAGGGCTGGAAACTCAGGAGGGGCAGGGCCACACCCGCTGCCCACAGGCTCACGCAACCCATGCAGGCATTCTCAAGAGGGAAGGGGTTCCACACAAACACAATTCAGAAGGCACTAGGAGAAAAGAAGGAAAGGCAGGCGGATGCGAGGAGGGAGCGAGGCAAAAGGGATTCTAGCAGGGGGTTTCACAAAACAAACAACACTTAGCTTTCACATGAGGGGGGCCAGTCCTTCCAGACACACAAAGCTCTGTTCACTAGCACCACCTCTCCTGCGCCGCCGGCTGATAAGGCAGAAACCCCACCCCCAAATGTGCCAGGAGGCGTGCTGAGCATCTCAGTGGGGTGTGTGGCTCTGCGCCATTGCACAAGGGCTCTGCTGAGCCTGAACTATCGGCCCCTGTGTTGGTGTTTGCTGGGGGCTCTGAAGACTGTGCTGTGTCTTCCTCCCGCCCCGCGGTAGGTTCCTCTGTCGGGGGGGTGAGATCCTGGGCTGGTGCGGACACCCGCCACGCTGTCAAGCGGTGGTGGGTGACAGTACCCCCCCCTCGAAGACCCCCCCGTGGGTGCCCCGCGGGACCTGGTTTGTCGGGATGACGCTGGTGGAAGAGGCGGAGGAGGCGTGGTGCTCGGATGTTGGCGGCAGGTTCCCAGGATCGTTCATCTGGAGCGAATCCTCGCCAATCAATAAGATAATGTAACTGTCCGTGTCGTAGCTTGGCATCTAGGATGGCCGGTATTTCATAGTCTGGGCCTGAGTCGATTGCTTCAGGCTCAGGATCATTCTGAGGAGTGCCAGTCCCTGGAGGTAGAAGTGCAGGCTTGAGAAGGGAAACATGGAATGTAGGGTGGATTCGTACTCGTGGGGGAAGTTGTAGGGTATATGTTACATCGTTAACTTGACGAAGTACCGGAAAGGGTCCGAAATATCTATGGTCAAGTTTAGGCGAAGGGCGTTTGGAGGAGTAATGCCGGCGGTCTACCCAGACCAAGTCCCCAGGATGAAACTGCGGAGGAGGGCGCCGGTGCTGATTGGCATACAATTTATAATGCTGTCGGGCCTTCTCTAGGGTCGTTTTAGCAAGGGTGTGAATTTGCTGAATTTGTTGGCCTAGGGCTCCAGCAGCGGTTACTGAAATAGTGGGGTAATCAGGAGAGACCAACTGCAGGTGGTAACCATAGGTTACATAAAAGGGGGACTCCCCGAGAGCATTCTTAGTGTTATTGTATGCGAATTCTGCCATGGGTAGCCATGTGTACCAATAGTCCTGCAAATAGTCAATGTAGCATCGTAAGTACTCCTCAAGGTTTTGATTGACTCGTTCCACTTGCCCATTCGTCTGTGGATGGTAGGCGGTGGATGGTTTTAATCGGACTCTCAAGGCCTTGAAAAGAGCTGTCCAGAAGTGTGAGGTGAATTGTGACACCCGGTCGCTGACGATCTCTGCCGGCCACCCATGAAGTTTCACAAAGTGTCGTAAAAAGAGGAGAGCCGTATGCTGAGCGGTAGTAAGACCCTTGCAGGTGATAAAATGGGCTAGTTTCGAAAAATGATCAATGCCCACGAATATCGTGTTGTAGCCCCTAGAGGAGGGTAATTCGACTATAAAATTGACCCACCCTCTGCCAGGGCCCCGAAGGAGTGGTGGTAAGCTGAAGGAGGCCTTGAGGGAGCTGCCTGGGGATTTTCGTACGTGTGCAAATACAGCAGGCTTTAACATATTGGTGTACATCTGCCATCATCGTTGGCCACCAGAAGGACCGACGGAGAAGGTCTAGGGTTCGTTCCATGCCAAGGTGACTGGCTAGAGTGGCGTCATGGTGGGCCCACAATAGGGGCAGATAACATGATGGAGGGATGACAATCTGCTGAGCCCTCTTGACTAGACCATCTTCCACCGTATAGGTTGGATCTGTTAGAGGTTGCAACTCGTGCGCCGATGCTTGCCAGAGGAGGTCCAGGGGGAGCGTGGTGGCAAGAAAAACCTTCTTGTCTAATATGGGGCCACGGGGATGCAGGTCTTGCTCTTTCCCTTCTTGGTACCTGGACAGGGCATCTGCAAGAATGATCATTTTTCCCGGACGGTACTGTATGACAAAGTTAAAACGAGCAAAAAATAAGGCTCATCGGGCATGGCACGGATTGGTAATTTGCACTGTTTGTAAAAAGGTCAGGTTCTTATGATCAGTCGTTATGGTTATGGGATGTTGTGCCCCTTCTAGGTAATGTCGCCAGGTTTCAAACACGGCTTTGATCACGAGGAGCTCTCGGTCAAAGATAGTGTAGTTCCTCTCCGCCGGTGATAATTGCCGAGAGTAGTAGGCGCAGGGGAGTGGTTTCCCCTCAGAATTATGCTGGAGGAGGACCGCTCCAATCGCAGTGCTGGACACGTCAGCTTCCACAAAGAATGGTTGGTGGAAGTCAGGGTGTTGGAGGAGAGGGGCCTGCATGAAGGCCTTTTTCAAAAATTGAAAGCTATACTCTTGCTCTGGAGTCCAGACGTAGGACTGGTTTTTCTTTAAGAGCAGGGTCAGTGGGGTCGTGACTTCCGCATAGCGGGGAACGTACTGTCTGTAGTAATTTACACTACCAAGAAACCGCTGGAGGGCTTTTACTGTCTTGGGGCTGGGCCACTGTTGAATTGCGTGAACCTTTTTCTGGTCCATTTGTATTCCCTCAGGGGTCATGATGAAGCCCAGAAACTCCACAGAAGTGCAGTGAAATGCACATTTTTCCTGTCTGCATTATAGTTTATGTGTGCATAATCGTTGCAAGACTTGCCGTACGTGTTTCACATGTTGAGCAGTGGAGGAAGAGTAAATCAGGATGTCGTCCAAGTAGGCAATGACGAAGGTATCTAAGATGTCTCGAAATATGTCGTTAATGAAGTGCTGGAAGGAGGCTGGCGCATTTGCAAGTCCGAAGGGCATGACCAAAAATTCAAAGTGCCTGTAGCGTGTTCAGAAGGCCATTTTCCATTCATCCCCTTTATGTACCCAAAGGAGGTTATAGGCTCCCCGAAGGTCTAATTTAGTAAAGAGTCGGGCTCCTTGAAGCCGGTTCAGGAGTTCCAGAATAAGTGGCAAGGGGTACCGGTTTTTAATGGTAACGCTGTTGAGACCCCAATAGTCAATGTAGGGTCTCAAGCCACCATCTTTCTTGGTGACAAAGAAAATGGGAGCCCCCATAGGTGAGGTAGAGTGTCGTATGAATCCGTTCTGAAGCGCTTCATCTAAATAGGTACGGAGTTTGGTTAGTTCTGGAGCAGAGAGGGCATAAATATGCCAAAATGGGGGTTCCTTGCCAGGGAGAAAGTCTATAGAGCAGTCATAAGGGCGGTGTGGTGGCAACTCAGCCGCCTGGGCCTTGCTGAAGATGTCAGTGAAGTTCATATACTCTGCAGGAAGTGGTGAGGTTAAGGTGCTGCACACTCCCTGCGCCTGGGAAGGAGCTTGATGTGAGAGCCTGGGATGTAGGCAATGTCGCTTACAATGGGTCGAGTCAAAGAGAAGTTGTCGTTGGCCCCACCATATCTGCAGCTCATGTAACAGTAGCCAGGGAAGACCAAGAACTACACGAAAAAGGGGAGTGCAAACGATGTAGAAGACTAGGATCTCATGGTGTTGCCCCAATGCGCAGGGTAAGGGGGCCGTTTCCTGAGTGACCGGTCCTCAGACCAAGGGCGACCCGTCAATGGTACGAATAACTTCGGGGTGTAGCTTGGGCCAGATTGGGATCTTATAGGTTTGGACTAGGTCCTCATCTACAAAGTTCCTAGAGGTTCCAGAATAAATGAGAGCCCAAGTAACCAAAGAGCGGTGAGGACCCATAGTGAGGGTCAGGGGCACTTGCAAATGGTGCGGGGGACAGATCGTGGGCAGTGGGTTGCTGTTCATGGCTGAGACGTTCCCAGTGCGTCCCGGCCCCTGGTGTTTCCCGTTGAGCAACGGGGGGACGGCAAGATAGGGCACTCTTGGATGAAGTGAGCAGGGTCCTCACAATAAAAGCAGACCCATGAACGCCGGAGTTTCTCTCGCTCTTCTGGTGTAAGGGGTCCTCGAGAAGCACCCAACTGCATGGGCTCTGGGTCCGGCGCCTTCGGTCCTGCTCCCTCTGGATTTGGCACCACAAGGGGGCCTGGCCTGGTTGGGAAAGTCCTCCCGTCTAGGCGTCATTCCCGATGGCGCTCGGCTAGCCATTCATCAATTTGGAGAGCTAAAGCAGCTAATTGGGCCCAGGTAGCTGGAAGAGTAGTAAAGGCTAGCTGGTCCTTAAGGTCATCCGCCAGGCCCCGTCGGAAGTGAACCTTGAGTACATCGTCAGGCCACTGCAATTCCAGTGCGAGCTGCTGGAATTGTGTGATGTACTCCAAGAGGGGTGCTCTTCCCTGCCGGAGGGAGAGGATGGTGGTTTCGGCATCCCTTAGGCGGTGTGGATGGTCAAAAAGGAAGCGGAACTCTCTGATGAAGTCCTCATAATTAGTGAGGAGCGGGCTCTTACTAGCAAGTAGATTTGCGGCCCATTCCAACGCCATTCCCCCCAGGTTCCCGATTACAAAAGCCACCTTTAGGTTGTCCGGGGGGGTGTCACGGGCTGGGTGGTGAATGTTAGATCGCAAAGGGCCAGGAATGCCCGGCAAGTCTTGCAATCTTCCTGAAACTTCTTGATACGGGGCCCTCGAGGTTCCCGGGGGGATGCTGGTATTGCTGGGTTGGGCAGAGGTACTACCGGGGGTGCCACAGCCCCTGGGTCTGGCGCCGGGGCTGCCAGAGGACCCGGGGGAGCCAGAAGGACTACAGTTGGCGGGGCCAGTGCCTGCTGCTGGGCTACTGTAGCTGCCAACTCTGCATGCTGATCCTGCAGATCTTTGATCTGCATTGCAAGAGACTGAACTGCTTGCACCAAATTCCCTACCTCTTGCGCTAAATCCATTGAGAAAGGTGAGGGGTGGGAAGGGGATAAAGGCTGGTGAATCTGTCAGTGGGAGGGGGAAAGGCGAATGAGAGGGAGGACAAAGGCAACAGCAGACAGCCCTCACTCACGCTGGGATGCTCTGTGAGGAGGAAAGATGCCCATCAGGATAGTGTGTGGGCCCTTCCGTGCGCAGGCGCAACTGGAAGTCAGGCCCCTATCATCATAGGGCTTAGAGCATGGGGGAGAAGGGGCCACACATGCATGCCCACACGCACCCGACAGGGGGGAAAGGGGAAACCAGTGCAGGGTGGTGAAGGGAAGGCAAGGACGGGGGCCCTCAGAGAAGGGGGAACGGGACCAAGGGGCTCTTGCACGCCGGGGAAGGGGAAAGGGCTGGAAACCCAGGAGGGGCAGGGCCACACCCACTGCCCGCAGGCTCACACAACCCATGCAGGCATTATCAGGGATAACCAAGAGGGAAGGGGTTCCACACAAACACAATTCAGAAGGCACTAGGAGAAAAGAAGGAAAGGCAGGCGGATGCGAGGAGGGAGTGAGACAAAAGGGATTCTAGCAGGGGGTTTCACAAAACAAACAACACTTAGCTTTCGCACGAGGGGGGCCAGTCCTTCCAGACACACGAAGCTCTGTTCACCAGTGCCGCCTCTCCTACGCCGCCGGCTGATAAGGCAGAAACCCCGCCCCCCGAACGTGCCAGGAGGCATGCTGAGCATCTCAGTGGGGGGCGTGGCTCTGCGCCGTTGCACGGGGGCTCTGCTGAGCCTGAACTATCGGCCCCATGTTGGTGTTTGCCAGGGACTCTGAAGACTGTGCTGTGTCTTCCTCCTGCCCCGCGGTAGGTTCCTCTGTCGGGGGTGTGGGGTCCTGGGCTGGTGCGGACACCTGCCGCGCTGTCGAGCGGCGGCGGGTAACAATGTTGCACCTATACCTTGCTGTCGCTTCCTCTGTCCGGGGACATGGGGGGCTGGAGGGCATTGTGCAGCGTACAGTGGGGCACCGGCTGGTTGGGGGCTATGTGCACTCCCTGCCCAGCCTACTGGGCTGGAGACTAGGCCAGTGATGCCATCATGTAGGTGAGGTGGCAGGAGCAGGTGTACACTTGACCTTCTCACACAAACCGGTATGTGTTGGCTGCCAGGCATGTGTGGGGCCAGTTCAGCCCGCAGCCGCCAGTTAGGGGAGGACGCTTGCCACCGGGCAACCCATGGGACCCATGTCCTGGACCCAGTAGGCCACACTTGGAATGGAGGGCCGAATGCAGGTAATGGGTAGGGCCCAGCAGTCTGGAAGGGGGTCCCAGGCCTACTGACGTGGGTCTGGGTCCAGCCCTGGACATCCGGTTGGCTGACTGGGCAGAAATGCGGTGGCAGATGCCGGCCCTGTTCCCCTCAGAGCTGGGCAGGGTCACCCCTCCGTGGCCATGTTGGTATGGGGGCACAGGGCCGGCACAGGGCACTGGTGCAGGGAAGCTGCATAGCCCAGCAGGACGCGACATCAGGCAGTCGTCCACCTCACCCATTGCATGAGCGCTGCCCTCCAGAGGTTTTCTGCCCTCTGCCGCTGTGTCCCCAGGAGGGCAGACTGCCAACTCTGCAGGCAGAGCATGGTAATCTGCCAGAGCAGCATATGCAGCAGTAGGAGGCCCGTGCCCAGGAGGCGCAGCAGCACGGCCCTGGCCCGTGGGTCCCCATCCCCCAGCAGCATGCTTCCGCTGCTTCCCACTCCCTGCCACACTCCGCTGGCACATGCCGTGAGCATGGTGCACTCCACTGTCCGGTCTGTGCCCATGGCCCACTCTCCCCTAGTATCGCGGGGGCTCCCCGGTGTGCACCCAGTCCTGGGCCGCTGTTCTCTGTGTGCCGCAAGGTCCCATGCTACCACCACTTTGTCCCATGGTTGGCCAGCTGCAGTGTGTCCCTTATGTACTGTGTAGGCCGGTGGGGGCGGGGCAGCGGGTGGTGAAGTGATAGGAGTGTGCTGGGGCAGCCAGCGTGTGCCAGGGCTGCCTGGACATCCCCACAAGTGGCCCGGGCACATGGCCACTGGGGGGGTGGGATCATGCCCAGCCCAGGGAACCCCTGCCCTCGCACCCACACTACCGCCCCCCCCCGGCCTCAGTCCACCTTTGTAGGCTACAGCAGTGTGTGCTGTGGAGACAGTGCCTGTCTCAGCTCCAAGCACTGGTGCTGTGCCCGACCGTGGTCCCCTTTCATCTCTCAGCACCTGTGCTGCATCCCTCCCACCCTGTTTGTGGGTTGCGGCACCTTGTCCACAGCGGGCCTGCCTATCTCTGGCATGCAAGGGCGTCTGTGGGCGAGGGCATCCTCCAGGTCGGTGCTCATGTCACTTGGGGCCGCTCTCCGTCTCCCACTTGCTGCTGCACTGGAGCGGGCCCTACTGCTGCCATGGCCGGCCATTCTGATTGCCCCTCAGCCAGGGATGTCGGAGAGGGTTGGTCGCCCGGTGCAGACATGCTGTTAGCGGCCCTCTGGCAGAGCCCTGACATGCAGCTGTTGGTGAGCGACCTGTCAGCTTCCAGCTCCTGTCACAGTACATGTGGAAGATGGGTCACCAGGTTCGGGCCCCGGCGTGCCGGGCCCATTCCCTCGAGCTCGCTTTCACCCCCCTGTGCCCACCTCTTTGGGGGCACCCACCCTCCATTGTCGTGTCATGGACCGTGGTGGAGGTGATGGCGGCTCGCCTGCTGACAGAGCTACCTGGGTATGGCCTTGCCTTGCTGTCTGGGGGTCCTCCTGTTGCTGCCCTGTACACCGGCAGCCTCCTGCCTGCCTGTGGCATCCCGCGCGCACCCTCGGACGTGGGGGCCCTCCTGTTGGACCTTGGCTTGCTGGCTCCCAATGTTGGAGGGCCACTCCGGACTGGGGGCCCCACCGCAGCAGAGTTTTCCACCCTTCGATCGGTGAAGGACCTTCCAGCTGTGCAGGCTGCGGCCGCCTGTGCGGAACTGCTCCTCCCGTGCTACCTGGTGGATGCTCATACATGCTACCGATGGGGCCTGTTTTCCTGGGAGGGGCTAGCGCCGGGGTCACCCCCCCAGGAGCGCTCACCGGAACATGCATGAGCAGCCCCTCGCGGCCACCTGCTCGTGGCCACCCCGGTGCCCGGGATGTTACATTGCCAGCCCTCCCCCCGTGGCTCTGATTGGGCCATGCACTACCATATGCATTGCTGCTGGCTGCTGCCTGAAGTCCCTAGACCCCACCGCCCCCTCTGTGGGACCACTGCTCCTTCCCGCTGAGCCTGCCTGGTTCCCTCGCCCACCCTGCGCGTCAGCTCCTGTGCCCTCCTGTTGTGCCTCTCTTGCCTGGACGTGTGTGCCCCTGTGGATCCAGCTCTGCCTCTCTGTGCTTGGGGTCCCGCTTTCCCCTGGCAACATTAAAGAGCTGTTCTGTGATGTTGTGTCTTGCCGTTCCTCTGTTGCTGCTGTGGCGACTGGGTGCCCCTTCCCCTTTGGTGCCCCTCCTGCCCCATTGGAGTGGTTGTGTGCAGGGGGGGTGCTTGGTGTATATCGGTGGACTCTGGGCCAATGGGGTGGGCGCCAGCTGTGTGGTGTGTGTTCCCCATGCGGCTTCCCTGCTGGACGCTGCTGCCTGGGATTGCTCCTGGGGTCCCCCTGGCCTTGCCTGTGTCTTGGTGTGGCCCTGCACCTCCCCTCCACTCCCCTCTGCTATCGCCCCCTGTTGGTGTGGGCCGACTGTGGAGATGGCGATGGATGGGTGGTGGCACCATGGGCGCTGGACGGCTGAGCATGAGTAGGGGTTGCAGTGGACCTGGACTTTGGCCCAACTGATCCCCCTCCCTCATGTGGGGGTGGAGGTGCTCCTTGGGGGGGTGGCTGTCCGTGTGTGGGGTGTTCCCCTGGTGCTGTTGCTGTCCCCGGCCCTCCCAGGGCCCGTTGGTGTGTGCGTTCCCTATGGCCCTCTCCCTTCTCTCCTGCAGCTACTGTTGTCATGCTGCTTGTGATCCTGCATCTTGGGGCGATGGTCCTGCAGCTGGAGCAGGTGGCGTGGGACATGCGGGCGGCGGGGCAGCTTTTCAATGGCATCCGTGAGTGTGCTGACGGCTTGCTGGGCCTTGTCCCTGTGTCCCCCCATGGGGGGTTCTGTTCCTTGGTGCCCGGGGCCAGCTCTGATGGCTGTCTCCTCTCCCTCTGTCCCCTTCATTGCACGCCATGATTGCGGAGCAGACCCAGGAGCAGGGGGAGCTGGTGGAGCTCTTCCCGCTCATCCTAGAGTGGCTGCACCATCTGGACCATGCGCAGGCCGACTGCTGGCATTGGGCGTGGGGTCACTGGCCGTATTGACCGGGGTTCTGTCCCAAGTCTGCCTCTGCTAGCACTGTTCCCCTCTTCTGTTGCCCCATCTCCCTCCCTGCCCTGTTGCTGTTGCCCCCTGCTGCTGGTTCCCCATGTTATTAAAGGCTTGTGTGTTCCTTTCCTGGCATGTCCATGTTGTGCTTTGCTGTGACCTCTTGTGCGTGTGCCTTGGGTGTGTGTGTGTGTGTATTGCCTGTGTTTTGTGGGTGCCTTACCCCCTTACCCCCCCATGGGCCCATCCCTGTGTGCGTCTGTTGCCTGCTGTGTGTGTGCGGCTCTGCTGTGTTTGTGTGTAGGGGGGTGGGCCTGGCGCCGGGCGGTCTGGGTTCTGTGCGGGGGCTGTGTGGAGCCGGCTCCTTTGTAGTGGCTGTCATCCCATCTACCTCCCACCCCACCCGCATGGGTCCTGGTGGTTGTGGGGGCAGGGCCACGTTGCACGGCTTCATTTGCTCTCAACCGGCCATGTTGTGCCTTCGCTGTGCTGGGCAGGGCTTCCCCGCCGGTCCCTGTCATCCATGTACTTGCACGGGTGTTTGCTGGGTGATCCCTGGAATGGGTGTTTGGGTGCTGCATGTTTGCGGGGCCCTCCCCTTTCCTTCCCACAACCCCCCGCAGCACTGTCCATGTAAATGTCTCCCTGCTTGGCACTGCCAGGTGTTCGCTGGGTGTGCTCACCCATCTCCACCCATCGGTGCTACTGCGCCATCTGTGTAAAAAAGGCCTTAGTCTGTTTTTCATATTCTTCTACCTCTATTTACAGAAACCTGTTGGATCAAAGAATTTTCCTAAAAGTAGGTTCATTTGAAGATGTTCATCATTCTGCTTAAAAACTAGGGCTGAAACTTGATCTCATTGTTTTCTCAATTCTCATTGAGAATAACGGTTTTTGACTTGTTTTTTAATGAGAATAGATAATTGAGAAAAACCCTGGCTCTTGGCACTTTCTTGGTTGAGAATTTTCTCAATTTACCATTTACTGTGATTACTGTTTACAGTTTACCATGGTTTACTATATACCATTTTACCATGTACCACGTTCATCCTGTTAAAATTTCCAAAATAACAGCAACGCTCTCAGCGCCATCATGGAAGAGGGCTGTGCATGTGCACAGCTCTGGTGGCCATTTTGCACATGCACTTTACCGGGAGAAACACGGTGCACAGTAAGAAGTACACAGTAACTTGGTATACGGTACACGGTCAATCATGCTAAATGGTAAATCACAGTAAACGGTAAATCAAGGTAAACAATGAATGGTAAATCAAGAACAATTCTTGGCTGAGATCTCAAACCATTACCAAGTTTTTCCCGCGATCTCGGTAATGATTCTTGATTCTCATGAGATTTTTGTGGAAGGGGGAAATTGATTCTTATTTCACTCTTTTTGGTGAATTTGGCTGTGTGCTACAGTGCTGCTGGCTGTCAGGTCGGGGCGAGCAGTGGCACAGCAGTGAGCGCAAGAGGCAGTGGCCGAGGCAGAGCTGACGTGCGGCAGGACACCTGCATGAAATCCCAGGGGCGGGGCCAGAGTCTCACACACACCCGAGGACTGGATTTAAAACCACCTGCTGGTGGAGGCGGAGGTGTCGGGGAGAGCGGTGGCACAGCAGCGAGCGTGAGAGGCAGTGGCTGAGGTGGAGCTGACATGCGCAGGACACCTGTGTGGAATCCCGGGGGCAAGGCCAGAGTCTCACACACCCAAGGCCTGGATTTAAAGCCACCAGCCGGTGGAGGTAGCACCGGAGGCACACGCTGGAGCGGGGCGCCTAAGGGCCCTGCTCCGGCTGGAGCCTTAGGCGCCGACTGGAGGGGCTGGAGGTTAACTGCCCCCCTCCTGCCCTCTTTTGCTTAGCTACGCAATTTATGATCTTCATGCATATTATTGAGCACCAAAAGGGGATTCCCTCGCCACAGGGTGTTGTGGAGAGGAAAGGTCCTCCCCACCCCGTGAAGGACTGTGGCTTGTTGGGAGGGGCCAGGTCCCCCAAGGGGGTTGTGTCTACCCCTGTGTCTCCTCTTGGCCAGATGGGGAAGCCTGTGGGTCACTCAGGAAATTTCACTTTCTGTCACCATGCTATTGTTTTTTCCATATTCCCCTCTCCTTATGGGCATACCCCTCAGTGGTCTACCCCCAGTTTAGTAGCTGTAACTTGGGCAATTTACTTAAATCTCCCTGTCGTCCAAGGGATACCAAGGGTATTAGACATTTATATACCGACCGAGGTGTGCCTAAGTATGTAATTTCTTTTAGGAATAGTCTACTCCCGGACCTTATCTAGAGGGCTAGTCACATTTTCTTTTTCAAAATGGGATTCAGTTGGCTAAGATATATATAAACGAATCCATCCTTGATCTAGGGGAGCCCTCGGAGTTAGGATCCAGGAGCCAGGGGGTTCTTTCCCGTGGGCCTGGGCCAGAACGCTTAGGATTTGGTATGGTTGGCTCCCTTGTGACCCCCACCCAGGATTCTGGTTTTGGTCAGGGAGACCAGCCCCAGGTGAATGCCCCTAAAAACAGAGGCAACCTGATGGCATTTAATTCTGCCCCCTTTGCCCCCTTGGTCAAGGATATGGAGATTGGTCCCTATGCCTCCCAGATTGAAAACCCCATGAGTGGTGCTTCTCTACCGACCCCCCTATCCCCTGTTAGGAACCATGGGACCAGTGGGGTCATAGCCAGGGTGCCCCCCCCCTCCAAGAGGTGATAACCAGCTGCCTGTGGTGGGACACAATATTTCGGAAGGTGGAAAAAGGTGCCTGATAGAAACTGTGGTAACTATTGCCCCTTTCCCCCGACGTTGAGGATGATGTAATTTGTGTGGATGGGTTTAAACATCCTGGAAGGGTGTTTAATGCATTTTCAGATACCAATTGTCCTGTAGTGTCTGCTATGAGTTGGGATACTTTTCGGGTTTTGGAAGACTTTGAATTGGGCAGTCCTCCACCGGCCCCTGGCCAATGACCCATCGAGGGGGATCACAGTTGTGGGATTGATCCCCTGGGTTTCTCTAATCTAACTGCCCGGGAGTATAAGGGGGGGAGGGATCATGAATGTGACGCTGGGTTAGCTATACCATCATCTCATGAACCTCGTTACTCCTCCCTCTTTCTTAATGGGGAGGAGCCCCTAGTAGACAGGGAAGAGGGACGGGCCAGGCCCGGGTGACCGCAGCTTGATTGATGTGGAGCTACTGGGCCTGGGGGAAAATCCAAGATGGATTGACTCTTAAGCACTGGTAGAAATCACGGTTTTTAGAGTCATATCCTGGAATTTGGCTGGTTGGAGGGCCAGATATTTTGGACCCTGATGTAATTTTTTTCCTATCCAACTTTGATTTGATTATGGTCCGGGAAACTTGGGCCAGGGAAGGCCCAGTCCTCCCAGGGTATGAGGTCTTTTTGGCAAAAGACCACCCCTGCCCAAGGCAAGGGCAGACCTAGCAGAGGGGTCGCCTGTCTTATTAAAAATGCCCCGGGGCTAAAAGTGTCAGCGTTGTCTATAGATCCTCCGGCTGGCTGTGGTTGTCTACTGGAAATGACAAACCAACTTTTGTTGGTGGTCTGTGTCTATATTCCCCCTGGAAACTCGGTGAATTATGATGAGAAAGTCTGGTTAGATCTGGCTTCTTTCCTCGAGAAATTACAGAATTTGTTCCCGGGGGCGGGTTTGTTATTGGGGGTTGGGAGGGGGGAGACTTTAATGCCTGTATGGGCACCTCCAGTCTCGAGCTTGGTCTTTATGAGAATTTCTGGGCTATCAAGAATGATGCCCCCTTGGAAGGTAGGAAGTCAAAGGACATAAGTACGAATACAAGTGGATTGACATTGGCCAACCTCTTGTACCAATTGATTGGATTTATACCCATTAAATGGCTGCCACTGGCCACCACCGAGCTGCTTGCAGGAGGGGCGGGATATAAATATATTAAATAAATAAATAAATAAAATTGGCTGGGGGAATTTACCAATGTCTCCACTAGAGGATGTAGTATCCCTGATTACCTCATCATCTCGGCTTCCTTGATTGGCCTGGTTGCAGCTTTTTATGTGGGTTCCCAGTTATCTAGTGATCATCTTCTGCTCATACTCATTCTGAATCATTGGGGGATTCCCGGCACAGGCCACCATCTTGCCCCCGACCCCCCCCCCAACCCTTCTGGGAAGTGGAGGGTAAGGAGGCGCTAGGATTCCCAAGTGGAACAGGAATTTGGGGCTATGGTGAGTTCCCCCAGGGGTCTGCAGCTTTCGGTGGAGCTCCAGACTGCCACTACTCAAGAGGAGTTGTTAGCCCGTTTTCAGGGATTGGTGGGTTGGCTCACCCCCCATCTATTCTCTGTTTATTCAGTACCCTCCTCCACCAGCTCAAGAAGTTGACCCCCCCCCGGTTGGTTTGATGAGGAATGCCAGCTCCTTAGATCAGAGATGCGGCATTTTTATCGCCTTTTTAGAGCCACGCAGGGAAATGGGTTCTTGCTTTAGTTTTTGTTTAAAAGGAGGGAGTATAGAACCTTATTGGCAGCCAAGTGGAATGCCTTTTTTAGGTCTACATGGAAAGATCTTAATGATGCTTTCAAATCTAACCTGTAAAAATTCTGGAAATTGGTTAGAAGAATTGGCTCTGATGGGTCTTCCTCTACTGTCCCGTTGGTCTCTGGGAAGGACTGAGAGCTGCATTTTTCTACTCTTTATATGGCCCCTGACTCCCCCATTGTCAAACTGGCCTTAGCTACCTCCGTGTTAGACTGGGAACCTGTCCCAGTGGAGACGGTAACCGAGCTAATTAACAGCCTTAAAGTTGGGAAAGCCCCAGGGTCGGATGGAATACCTGTAGAGTGTTTAAAGGCCGGGGTGGGTTGGTGGGCCCCTGTCTTGGCCGCTTTATTTACGGGGATAAATGAGTCAAGGAAAATCCCCGAGTATTGGGGCCGAGCGATCATTTTCCCCATTTATAAGACGGGGAATCCAGCCATCCCTAGTTATTACAGGCCAATCAGTCTCCTGAACATTATAAGTAAATTGTATAGTAAATACCTACTCGAGAGGCTAAATGGTTGACTGAAAGCCAAGGGTATTTTGTCCAATGCCCAAATCAGTTTTCAAAAAGGGCGGTCCACAAGTGACCACTGCTTCCTTCTGTCTCATCTAGTTCATAAATATGCTAGGCCACCCCAATCCCTGTATGCTGCCTTCATGGATTTGAGGGCAGTTTTTGACACTGTGCCAAGAGATTGTTTATGGAGGAAGTTAGCATCTCTTGATATGGACTCAAGACTACTGCACCTGGTTATAAACCTCCATAGGAACAATTCTATTACAGTGAGGCTAAACCGGCAGGGGGAAGTTTCAGGTAGCGTCCCCGTTGAGAGGGGGGTAAAGCAGGGCTGTATCTTGCCCCCGACCCTCTTTACCATCTATTTAAACGATGTTATGGAGGCCTTTAAGGGTATCTCCAGCCATGCCCCTCGGGTGGGGGACACTGACATCCCGTGACTTCTGTATGCAGACGACACGGTTTTGTTGTCTTGTTCCCTGGTTGGCCTTCATCGTTTGCTGGTAGCTTTTGGAGAATATTGTAGGGAAAACCTGCTTGATATTAATCAGAACAAATCCAAAGTTGTCCTATTCTCTTGGAAAAGAGCCATCCACAATTGGAGGCTAGAAAATCAGGTGATTTCTCAGGTACTGGCATATAAGTACTTGGGGTTGTTGTTCCAGGCGAATGGGGCATGGAACTTGCAGGCCCAAATGGCTCTGACCAGAGCTAAGAAGTTAAAAGCAAATTTTAATAAGCTTCTTTAGGTCATGGGGAGGGTTTTTAGTCCCTCCTGTGATCTATTTCTACACCCATAAACTAGTCTCTCAGCTGATGTATGGGGCTCTCTTTTGGACCCAAGGTAGATTACGGGACTTGGAGAAATTTTAAACGGGTGTCGCTTGGGCTATATTGACAGCCCCTGCTGGAATTCCATCCCAAGCTCTTTGCTGTGAGTGTGGTTTGCTCCCCTTGCGGGTAAAGGTCTGGCAAGGAGCTATAACATTCTATCTCCACCTCCACTTCAACCTGTCCGCCCCTTGGGCACAGCTGGTTGTGAGGGATAAATTTCCAAATCCTTGGTTGGCTCTGGTAAACGGCAAATTAAGGCTTCTGGGCTTCAATATCAAGGCGTTATCATCATTGGGATTCAAAGGGGCTAGGAAGTTAATCTTCAATTGACTATTAGACTCCACGTGGCAGGAGGTGTGGGCCGAACTTAGTGCGAGCAAAGCCTTAGGTCCCTATTCTAGGCTAGCAAACACGACGGTTGCCCCTATGCCCCTTTTTGGATTATGGACACTCTTTAAATTCCAGAAGATTGTTCCTACTAGCTAGGTGTAACGCATTTCCATCAGCGCTTAATACAGGCAGATATAATCGTATACCTCTGGCTGAGTGCTTGTGTAATTGCCCATTGAATTCAGTAGATCCCATGACCCATTTTTTGTTGCATTGAACTCGTTATGCCTCTTTGTGGGAAAGATACCTAACCCCGTTGTTGGCTCTTCTTACGGGGCGTTCTGAGGAATCCATTCTTATTTTTTGGCTGGGAGATCGCTCTATTCTATTTCACAGCAAGTCGCCTTGTTTCTGAGTTTCGTCATTAAAATCAAGCAAGTAAAGGATATGATCTCCCGTGGCGAGACATTGGATGCCCCCTTACTGTGAATTTTCTTTTCATGTTCCTTTTTTTATATAACGTTGTATGTTTTAGGTCCCAGGGAAATTTTAAGTTCTTGGCCGTTCCGGGGCTGACTTGCGCGAAACCCCGTGGTTCTGGTTATGAGATTTAATTTTATGCTACTGATTGATTGCCCGACGCCTATCATGGGAACAGGCGGAGATTCTATGCCTTTATAAGCCTTGCGATGGGCACGTGTACCTTGAGTCTTTGCACGGCTTAGATATCTACTTTTATATGTGTTCTTACTCACCTGGGCCTGATATTTTTATTTTTGATCTCCAAATGAGGTTTGTTTGTTATTTATGGTTGTTTGTTTTTCAATGAATTTTGTCTCACAATAAAATTATTAGAAACTGTGAGGAATTCATACTATCACAGAAAAGTAAAAAAGGAGCCCTAGATTCATGTGGAGGTCCTGGGTAGATATGTGAGTTTACAGAATAAGAATGGCTGTGAATTTCCAGTTTGTGTAAAACTATGTAATGTGCTATGTATTTTTTGTTTTTCTTTTTGTTATTTAAATCTGTCATCTTAATTTTCATAAATATTAAATTGTCATTTTCGTTTTTGTTTTCCATTGGTTTAAATGGAAAACATATTTTTGGCTGTAACTTTTATGTTTTTCATTATATTTGGCTGAAACATGGAGTGATTATACCTCCAATGGAAGGCATTATGTGCACCAAAAGAATTGGATAAAGGAATCCAATTTTAGAAGCAGTTGAATTATTTTATTCAGCAAAAATATTCATATACATTCTTAGGTGTAACTTCTTTGCCTCACATTTAATGTAGATGAAACTTGGTAAGTGTATACCCCATCCCATATTTACTCTCTGACAACATTCAGAAGGATTGGATAAAAGGTCCTTGTGGTATAAGTAATTAACCTATAAATGTATGTCTGACTAGTATCTTTGTAGTCCAACCAGTGTACATGAAATTTGGCAGCTTTATATCATACTTTCATGATCATCTCTGCCCAAAATCAGAAATATGTGATAAAGGGACCCACTTTTATATGCCTGCAAAGAATATGCAGAGGAGGAGCCTATGCCAGGCATTCTCTTACGTGTCACTGTGGTATAAGATCGGTTTGTGATGCCGATTGACCAGCAGAAATGTCAACCAAATATTCTCATTCTGTGCTGTGACCATCTCAACATCTCTACCCTACTTGTTTCTGGGAAGTCAGAAGCATCTAGGAAAGAGCCAATAGAGATTCTCTTATGTCCTCTGTCACAGTGCTGCAGAATATGATGATAATTAGCCAGCCTGGATGTGTAAACTATGTCTCCTGATTTCTGGGATGCTATTCCCCAAAGTCCCAGTTATATCCCTTCTATGCCCGTCTGAGGGCCACCTCCTATGCCTGCCTCAAAGCCACTATGGATTGGTTCTGTAAAGCTAGAAGTATGCAGTAATTGGCCAGTCTTTTGGGTTGCTCCACATCCTCCATCCTACATCTTCCCTCCCCCTGCCAATGTCTGGTGATGCTAGTGCCAATGGCTCCCAGGCCTATATGCCGTCTTTGCCAAGGTTTCTCTACCCTGGCCACCAATGTCAATGGCCACCAGGCCTATATGCAGTCAGTGCCAAGGCTTCTGTACCCTAGCCATCAATGTCTGCTGATGCTAGTGCCAATGGCCCCCAGGCCTATATGGTGTCTGTGCCATGGCATCAAGAGACAGGCACTCCAGACCCAGGACCCATCATCAGGGTTCTGGGGCCTACGTTACTGGCAGGGAGGGCTGTGTCCAATATCTATAACCTGCCACTCTAGCCCCAGTCCAGGACCCACCGTCGAGGTTCTTGTCCCTTGTCATTCCGCTCACAGGGCACTGTCATTCCACCTTTTCTTTATGCAACCTGCTATTCATGGAGAGAGAGTCTCCCCACTGCTAGAAGGAGAAACAGACATGATCCCACCCATACTGTCACTATGTGGCCACAGAGAGAGAGAGAGAGAGAGAGAGAAGCTCCCCGCTAGAATGAGAGAGATGGGGGTGGAGGGGGAGAGGTAGGTGTATCCAGCTCAAGTTGCCACCTGCCAGAACCAGGATGAACTCCCATCTGTGCTCATGCGCCCGATTGATGCCCATTGCTCACATCCAGCAGCAAACCTAGTAGAATGAGATGGAATATATCAATATAACACAATGTATTATATGTGCCTGTCTGTGTGTGTTTCTGTACCTGCTGCTACCACCTATTGCTTTATTGAATGAAGTGTGCCCAACCATGCACTAATTCTAGGGACATAATTATTATTAAACTCACATAGGCTGTCATTCCATTGTACCTGAATCAGTCATGTCCCCCCATCTCAGGAACCATCAATGAGATTCTGGGACCATCATTCCAGTCACTGGGGGATGCATTCAATTCCACTGCATCCTGAAGCCCAGTGCCCACACACTAGCCTGCCCCCCCCACAACAGCCTACTCCTCCACACCCACCCACGGATGTCCGCTGAAGCTGCTGGAAATAAAAGCTCCTCCAACCACCAGCTCCGGCCGCCTGCTGCCCACTGTAAAGGAGCCTGTGTCTCTTTCTCTCTGGCACACCCACACAGACACAAGCCCTGCCCCTCCTGGGGGGCTGTCTTCAAGTTGAGACCCTGCTGCTGCATGGCACATCTCTGGGTTAATACCTTAACTACGCTACATGGGGTGTCAGCCAGATCCTGCTGGTAGGGACTGACCACCTGCCAGCCAGAACTTCAGCACAGAGATAAAAGATTGTACAGTTCAAACAAAGCTCATAACAACAACTAAAACAACTTTTATTAAAACTATTTAAACAACAACAACAACACAACAACAACATTATAAAACCAAAACCAAACACTGAAAGGAAACTTAGAAAGGAAACAATTAGTCTTTGGGCCTGTCCTCTGGAACTTGGGGGAAAGGCAAAAGGTGGCAAGGCGCAGCACAGGACTGAGGGGTGGCCACCCTGTGCTCTTGTTGCTTTTGGGTTGCCTTCCCCTCCTTCTTCTGGTACTGATGCTCCAGCTCCATGGCCATGCCAGAGTCTTCCTGCCACCTCATTGTCTTGCCATGGAGCCTTTCAATATGGGTGATTAGCCCCGATGTGGTCCCCTCTCTCTGCCTCCAGAATCTTTTCTTGCAGATCTAAAGAGCATAAAAACATAGGAACATAAGAAGTTCCATACTGTGTCAGACCAATGGTCTGTGACAAGCCCTGCCTGAATTCTGTCTCCACAAGCGTGTGGGTGGCCAATCTCTCTCTGCAGGTGACTTCTGTTCTTAAGAGGTCATAGAGGGCAATGCATATTGCATACCCTGTTATTCCAGCCACCGTGCCTTACCGTGCAGACAGCAAACCCGTTATCCTTATCATACCACCTCCAGACATTGGACCTTGTCTGCTGAATGTCTGGGGCTGGCACTGGTGACCTCTGCCTGGGTGTTCTGCTCGGCATGGCACCAGCACCGGCATCCAATTCCTCTCTGAAACAGGAACACATAAACAACACCTAAGTAATATCATGCATTTATGATGATGCCTCTAATCCTCCCTCCTTGGTGTGCTAGGGATGTCAACAGGAGATGGTGACCCTGGCTGACACATGCAAATCCTGCCCTCCTTGGGGCGCTAGGGATGGAAAATAGAAAGACCCTTGATGGCACATGCAAATCCTGCCCTCCTTGGGGTGCTAGGGGATGCTAGGGATGGCAAATGGAGAGACCCTGGCTGGCACGTGCAAATCCTGCTCTCTTTGGGGTGCTAGGGATGGCAACTAGAAAGAACCTGGCTGGGACATGCAAATCCTGCCCTCCTTGGGGTGCAGCTAGGGAGGAATAGCAATGGAGAGACCCTGGCTGGCACTTGCAAATCCTGCCCTCCCTGGGGCACTAGGGATGGCAACTGGAAAGACCCTGGCTGACACATGCAAATCCTGCCCTTATTTGGGGGTGCTAGGTAGGAATGGCAACTAGAGAGTGGAGACCCTTGCTAGGAATGGCTGGCAGGCACATGTTTGGGTGGGGGTGCTTCTCGTGCTTGTGCCTGACTGCTGGAAGAGCCTCCCACCCTACAGTACCCTCTCTCTCTGTGGCAGACATCTGCTGCTACCCGCTGTTGCTCACTGTTTGTGCCTGACTGATGCCCACCACCCAGCCTTTCTTGTCCTCAAAGTAAAACAAAATTTACAAACCTGGCAGCACCTCCTGTGCCCACTTGGTCCTCAACAGAGGATCCAGCCACCACCATTGAAGGTCCAGGGGCTGGGACAGCGACCTCTTCCTCCTCCTCCACTACCACCAGCTCTGGGAGCACTACATTGGCCCCCAGTCATGGAATTAAGACAACAGTCTTTTTCATTTTTTTTTTAAACAGCCACTCCAACCAACACACAGACCAACACCCATGAACACTCACTAACCAGCCAAAACAACACAGCCAAAACAAACACAAACAGCCAAAACACACAAACCAAACAGCCAGCCAGCCACACACTCTCTTGCCACACAGCTCTGCATGCACTTGAATTTCCAGGTTCTGGCACGATCACGGGATCTTGTGATACCTTTTTCTGAATGCCCAAACTGAACTGAACACGAGTGAACTGAACACCCGAATTTGGAGACCGACCCGAACACCCGAACGGAACGTCTGAACTGAACCGGACTGAACCGAATGACCGAACCCGAACCATGATCTGTTTGCACATCCCTAGAAGTGGGCTTCTTCTTTGTTCTGAGAAGTTGGGTGATTTCAGACATGCCCGGCCATCCTTTGGCCAGGGCATGGAATCACCTTTTCATCCCCCTCCGGAATCCGAATGACCTGTCAACAGATGTGCTGGCTGATTCTGGAGGAGGATCACGGGAGAGGCCGGGGCTGTGCGAAGGAGCATGCGGCCACACAGTCCTGCCCCCCCATGCTCCCCCGGCTGCCCGCACTCCGGGAGATGGGTGGGCCCAAAGGCCAATTCGGCCGCAGTGCCCGCCTGTGCCCCGTGGTATTGGCCATGGCCCAGAATTGGCAGCAGTAGCAGCTGGTACCATTCGCCAATTACAGGCCGTGGGGTGGTAACAGATGTTACGTTATCATGGTCAACCACGGTGAACCCCACCGTGGCGGATGCAGTACCATAACATCTGTTGGGCCCCAAAGAGATTCCCGCTGGGTGATCACCCCTAGTGGGAATCTCTTTGAACATGCTTCTGGAGCTCTGGGCGGCCGGAAGGCTGGAAGCGTGGTCAAAGAGATTCATGCCAGGGTGAAAATCTGGCAGGAATCTCTTTTGGGCCCAACAGACGTTATGGTACCGCAGCCACCACAGGGGGTTCACCGTGGTTGACCGTGGTAACGTAACGTCTGAAATTACCTGTTCTCAGCTTCTTCTTCAAGGTTCCACAACCCCAGAAAATGTATACCAAGTAATAGTGCCAGTACCCCATTTGGTAGATCCTGGTGCAGATATTTTATTGGCTTGTTTTCAATGCTCCTGACAAGTTGATTTTAATTTTGCAGTGGTAGAGTCCATTTCTGCAAAATTTTGTGGAAATGGTTGCGATTACAGCCACGCAGAATTAGGATTAAGTCCACATGGTGAAGGGCTAGAGGTTAACAAATACTGACATATACCTCAGTAGTAAAAGAGACCTCTCAGCATCACTGGAAAGAGAGTCATTTGAACTTAGTTTCTATTAATCTGAGTGATCTGTTCTATACCTAAAGTAAACAAATTATTTTATGGACAACTGTATAAACTGCTTAATTGAAATACATTGTGGTGTTGGATATCATAAGAGATGGGAATGTTTAACTTTGAACAGGGCTGTCCAGTTGGCAGGCTGCAGGCCAGATCCGGCTTTCAGTAAAGTTCCATTTATCCCATGGTCTTAAAGTTATATATTATTTATTTTAAAAGATTTTTGTCTACCAGTAAATTGCTGTGAGGTAATCCGACTCAAAGTGGCCAAGCAGCCAGAAATAATAAAGATAACTGACCTTGGGAAATGTATTGCTTCTCATATGTTCCTGAATCATCATGTTCTATCATTGACTACGGATTTTTGGTGCCTAAGCTGAGGCCATTCAAAGGGCATCATTTGCGTAAAGTGTTGGATTTTCCCCCTCTCTAAGACCCTTTTTAAATGGGCTGTGGCTGGCGGGGGAGGATCCATGGGCACACCTGTGGCGGTGATGCAGGGGGGTGGATGCAAACACCCATCCCCCACGCATCCCACACATGCTCCCACATGGAGGAACCTGCATCTTTGGCGATAGCTCTGTTTGTGGTCAATTGGTGGAGGTGGGTGGAGGTGCGTGTTATGCGGGAGCATGCATGCACACCCACCCACCTGCCACCACATTCAAATGGGACACACTCACTCATGTCCACTGCTGCGTCTTGCATAAAGAGGGCTAATGTTTCTTTGCTTGGTCTCTGAAATAGAGTGTGTTATAAGGGATACCTTCAGAATCATTGGCTACCTGTGAAAATGGTGACCCTAATTAGCAATTGTAGTGGATTACAATGTAAAGATATTTGCTTAGTGTGCAGAAATAGCTGAAAACACAATGATCTATGGTGATGCCGTGCTTTTTTACAGGAGACAGAAAAATAATATGAAAACCTTTAATACATAGCAAACAATTTTATTCACTCATCCGGAGTAATGTGCACATTTCTAGTGGTCTCACCTTAAGAAAAGTAAAGCAGAAACTGTAAAGAGCCAAGAAAGACCCATAAAGATGTAAACTATGTATTGGAATGAAGTATGTTGAGAAATTGCAAAAGCAGGCATTATTTAGCCTAGGAAGGAGAAGAGCTTAAAGAGGGTACCTGAAAAATGTTCTGTGCATGTGCAAAATGGCCGCTGCAACCATTCTGAGAAGGTGCAGCCCCTAGCAGCCATTTTGTGCATGCTCGGAATGTTTTTTGAGGTTTCTGAAAAATCTCATGAGATTCTCAAAACCCCGAAAACTGTCTGCACATGAGTGGTCCCCCAGTGGCCATTTAGCGCATGTGCAGACCAATTTGGGGGACTGTTCAAGAATCTCACAAGAATGGCAGCAAGAATACCAATTCTTGCAAGATTCTTGAGACAGAGAACTTCAGCAAGAACCCCATTCTTGCTGAGATTCTCAAGGGGTTCAAAAACTCGTTTCAGCCCTACTTCGAACTTGTCTAATATATTAAAGAACTTGTAATGGATGGATCACCACTGAGGGCTTATAGGCACACCTCTGTGGCTGTGAGTGAAAACACGTAGAATATTACCCACCCTGCCTTTCCCAATGGGTCAAGTGTTGTGTGGAAACATTGCTGTGCTATCAAACCTGTTCAAAACAATCCCATTAAGTCCTAGTTGTTTTACAAGGGTTATGCTAGTGAAGCTGATCCTCCACACAATACTCCATGCCCATGGAAGGAGGTTCCACAGGTTGTGTGCCTTCTCCCATGGCCACTGGAGGGTGCAGCTCTTTTGGAAAGGGTTGCAGTCCAACCAGCTGAAATGACTAACTGATTGAACAGGAAAGGACACCACAAGAGAAGAGCTTAGAGGAGAGCTGACAAGTCAGGAAGGGGACTCATCAGTAATGTAGCATCCTGGGGCAGGCTTATTGTCTAGAAAGGTCAAGCCAGAGACATGGGTGAAAGGACTCCGAGTGCCCATGTTTATAGCTTAAATGGGTACTAAATGTAGTACCTGCAGCTAATACCGGCATTTTCAGGTACCACATTGGCTACTCGACAGGTTACTGTGGTACTTTTTGGGTATACAGAAACCCCCAAAGTTGGTAAGTTTTGGTCCCCATTTTTCAGTTTTCCAATTACCATTTGGTATTTTGTGCTAGAGAATAAAAACATTGGGAGCGAAAGTCGACTTTCCAGTATAGAAAATCAAAAGAGAGGTATTGGAAGTAGAAAAATCAGTATCAGAAGTCAATTTTCTGGGACCAGAAGTTGACATTCCAGGACATTGGGTGTAAAAAATTTGGATGCAAACAGGTTTCCAGTGTTACCAGGTCAATTTGGGTACCGGAAAATTCCTCAAGTATACTCATTTTTGTGGGTACTCGTTTCAGCTCTACACAAGGGCTGAGACCCAAAAGAAGGATCATGTAACTCACTACAGAAGAAAGCATGTGCATACTCACACTATAATGAAAGAACAAGAGGAGACTTGTTTTTCAATACATTCAGGAATAAGCCAATTTAAGGCTACAAAAACTTAGGGTGTCATCTCTGCTGTGTATAGACTCATCTACCATCATATATGTTGTATGTCATTTCAGAGAAGGTTGTAAAAGCAGGTGTAACAGGGTGCTGCACCCTGGGGTAAGTCCCCGCAGGATGAGGCCCCAAACAGTACCAATTTTAAAGAAATAAAAAGTCTCTATTCTCCACATACCTCTCTAGCAGTCCATAGACAATATCACACAGTTCTCCAACACATTAAACATCCCCCAAAGTCTCTCCCAGCCTGATTGGGACTCACTGTCTCCAGACACTCCACTACCTGGCTACTTTCGCTTATCCTCTCCTGGAGAGTTCAGGACCACGACCAGCAGTCTTCAGGGAGCTCCTCACTCTTCAGCTTCCAGGCACAGACTGACCTCTTCTTCAGTAAGCTGCCTCTTCTTATACTGACAGAGTGGGTGTGTCTATGCTTCAGTGTCTCCATCCTTAAAGGGCCAGTGTCTGCCCACGCTGTATTACTCCCAGTCAGCTGGAGTTTTCCAATTCTTACATGGCTGACTCTGTCAAGCCCTTCTTATTCAATTGCCTCTCAAACTGCTCAGTTGTCAGGCTGGCAAAATCTACTTTTAAAGGGGCAGCAACCATACCAGGTTTCTCCCTACTACAGCAGTTCATTAATAAAGCTGAAATTAATATTCATAACAAACACCAAATTCACTGAACTCAATGTATTGGTTACCATTTAAACAAAGTAAATATTAAGCAATATTCACTTCCTGCTCCATTTACCAAATCAAATATTCATGTTAATAATTTGAACAATGTGGCTCTTTCAGTTATTTCAATTACTTCATTTTGGTTATATCAGTTATTTTAGCTCTTTATTATTTAGTACTTCGTTAACCTGGGGAGTACTAGAAAAGTTAGCAAATAGAAATTGCACTAAATAGCACATTTTGTGCTAAATACTCCTACTTAAGCTAATGAAGTATTAAACAACAAATAAATGAATAACCAAAATGAAATACCAAAACAGTCAAAATAACTGAAATGAAACAATGAGGTAAATGAAATTACTGAAATAGCCATAATAAAATAAAGTAAACAAAACTACAAATTTTGAAAACAACATAAAGATAATTCAAATATGCAAATTACATTCTTGAATATGGAACTGCACATTCTTATAAGCCCTTGTCTCTATATAAAGAATTTATATATCAATATGTAAAGCATATTGTTATTTTATTGGTGAAAGGTGCTAAGTGTGGTAAGCGTATCATAACGATCATTCTTACAAAACTATGGGAGGCAATGGGAGGCAATAAGTGTGCTGCCAGCACACCAGCTACACATTCTGGGAGGGGGGCAGCCCTGACAGGGTCAGGTCGCAGCATGGAACTGGAAATAACCCAACCAGGATGGCCAGTGAGCACCTCCCTTTGGTAGGGTGGGGAAACAGAACCAACAGGCAGCTGGGAAGCCCTGGTGGGCCATGATGCGTAGCTATGACAGCTAATCACAGGCATCCATTGTGACTGGCCATGGCAGCCCCCAGTCCCTGGTGGGGATGGGGCTATAAACAGAAGAACTTGGCCCACTGCAGTCCATGTTGGCCCACCTGTGCACCCCTTGGCCTTGACTGTGTACCCGGGAACGGATCATCCATGGGACCAATTCTGGGCCAGCCACCTACCTGGGCTAGTGCAGCAGCGGGCCTACATCTGGCTGCCAGATTGATGTGACGGTGCGTCTCTGGCCCAGGTGGTCCAAAGCGGGCCGTCGTCACATTTATTGTTACCCTTATTTTAACTTTTGTTTTCTACCAAGGTTTTGACATCTGACAAGAGAGCAGCTTTTGTGAGTTTCTGATGGACTGTGAGCTGAAGTATCGTGTGACTAGTGAAAAGCATCACTTACATCATTTTGTTGTGCTTTTCAGTCTGGATAACCATCCAGAAGTTCTGATGCTTATTTGTGGTTTTATCCAGGCTTCTTTGGTCAACCAATCAGTTGGAAAATCTAACAAGAACAGGTATTCCTGTGTGATTTCCAGCTCTCCCCAGATTCAGACAGGGCAGAATAATAATATAACTTTGTAATACTATAGATAATGCCATTTCACTAAATTGCAGCACTTTTATAAACATTAATTCAGTTCCGGCCTTAATGGCAGGTAAGCCAGGTGACTACAAACAGCACTGTACCTTGGGGGCCTCCTACACTCCCAACACACATAACACAAGTCCTGCTGAAACACTAGCTGGGAATGTTTGGAGAAGAATAGTGCAGCGGTCCTGAATACCTCTACTTTTTCCACTATTGTTTGGGAAATGATGTCAAGAAGAGGAAGAAAAAGAGAGCCTGTCACTTTATTATTATTATTATTATTAAACATTTATAAAGCGCCAGTAACAACCTGGCGCTGTACAGAACATATAATCAGCTGCGGTCCCTACCGATCTGGGAATGTTTGGAGAAGAATAGTGCAGCGGTCCTGAATACCTCTACTTTTTCCACTATTGTTTGGGAAATGACATCAAGAAGAGGAAGAAAAAGAAAATCTTGTTTTTTTTTTTTTTTTTAATCATTTCACTTATATGATGGCAGAAGACAAAAGTGCATGCAAGACTGAAGATTGCACAACAGTTCTTTTGGTAAGTAATTTTGTACTCTTTTGGAAATAAATAATTATTTTGTAATGGCCTTTAGGTTACCCAGGTACTCCCAACTTCCTGGTAGCAGCATGAGAGAGCCTTCTCTGTGCCCTGGAATTGGGCTCAGACCTTAACACGGTCCAAACATGATGTGTTTAAGTTTGAGAGATACATACANTAAGGGGGAGCTTGGTCATGGAGCGATTTGAACGTGAAAACCAGGAGTTTGAACAGGATACGTTCAGGAAGGGGGAGCCAGTGAAGGGAGAGGAGGAGAGGCGTCACATGGTCGAAGCGACGGGCTTTGATCATTTGATTTTACTCGAATTTGGTGGCAGAAGACACCAAGCCAATTCTCTTGGTAATTAATTGTGTATTCTTTTGGTAATAAATCAGTCATAATTTACGATTCTAAATAAGCTTTTTTAAGTTTCTGATGCTTCTTTACTTTTAATGTTGCTTTTTAGTTCTTATACTTCATAAGTTCTAGCCCCAAATGTAAGCAATTAAACTGCTGTTATTTTCAGGGACAGCATGCTGACAACATGAGGAAGCATCTGAATTCTTGCTACCTTTAAACTCTTTGAAGAGGCGTTTGAGGAAGACAAAATAAAAAGTTGCTTTAAAAAGACAACATAAGCTGCCTTCCAATGTTAGTACCCCTCCTACCAAGATAATGAAACAAACAACTCTTAACAAAGAGAAATCTAAAATAAAAATAAGTGAGCATCTCTGTTGATGTTCCGACATTTTCAAAAAGGAATTGTGTCACTGGCAATTGTTCGTGGATGTCATAAGAACATAAGAAATGTCATACTGGGTCAGATAAATGGTCCATCCAGTCCAGCATCCTGTCTTGGATATTATTATCTATAATTATTTTTATTTTTTACCCCGTTCTTCCCACCAAAGGCGGCTCAGGGTGACTTAGAATATTAAAATACATAATGCAAATAAAATAAACCATATACAAAAAACATAAAATACTCCACAACCCTACACCAACCACCAAACCCCTCTTCACCCCACCCACCACTGCTCCCTCCCCCTAGCTTCCACTGCCAAATTCCCTTGTTTTGCACGACCTGTGGTCACCTGTGGTCGCAGCAGAACTGCATACAATATTGAAGATTTATATAGTGATATTATACTTTCTGTCTATAATTCCTAACATTCTGTTTGCCTTTTTGACAGCTTATGCACATTGACCAGATGTCTGAAATGAACTCTTCCCAATGAATCCAAGGTCCTTTTCCTGAGTGGTAACACCGAATTTAGAACCCAGTATTTTTTTTATGTATACTGAAGTTTATTTTTCTGTATGCGCATTACTCATTAGGTGTAAACAGATAGACTGCATTCCCAGTTTTGCTCTGCCTTACCTAGGGCTGAAACTCAATTGAAAATAAATACATTTTGACTTTTTCTTGGTTATCACCGAGAATTGTGATTCTCATCTCGTTTTAAATGAGAAACAGTAACCGAGAAAATTGCCATGTCTCAACAATTCTTGGTGGAGAATCTTTTCTCAAATTACTGTTTAGCGTTTAACAGATTGTCATTTACTGTTGGATTTCTGGTTACCGAGTTACTGTTTACCGGGTTGTTGGATACCATTTACTGGGTTGTTGTTTACCAGGTTACCTGTGAGTCAAATCCAGTAACCAATAAACACGGTAACCAGTAAACCAATAACCAATAAACATGGTAATAAACCAATAAACCAATAACCAATAAATACCAAAAAATCAATAACAAGAAAACCAATAAACCAATAACCAATAAACATGGTAATAAACCAATAAACCAATAACCAATAAACATGGTTCTAAACCAATAACCAGTAAACATTGTAACAAACCAATAAACACCAATAACCAAATAACCAAAAAAACCAGTAACCAATAAACATTGTAATAAACTAATAAACCATTACCCAATAAACAACAAACAATAAAAACCAATAACCAATATCCAAAACACAACCAATAAACCAATAATCAATAAACATGGCAATAAACCAGTAACCAATAAACACAAATGGCAAATCACAGTAGCCAGTAAACATGGCACTTGGTAAATTGCAATATCGATACAACAGATAAACGGCAAAAACCCACCATAACCAGTAAACACGGTAAACAATAAACGGTAACTTGTGGTAACTGATAAATTGAGTTTTGTTCGAGATCTCAATTGGGTTACAGAACAGCCGCAAAATCTTGGCAGCAATTATCGATTCCCGCAAAATACTGCAAGAATCAGTTTGTTTCTCATTTCAGGACTAGCCTCACCCCTCAGGTTGCCTGCCCGCCTTTAGTGGGAGAACATCTGGTGGCACTGGCCTGATGCTCAACTGCATCATGGGCCAATGTGGGGCCTGTTTTTTTCATTTGACCCACGTTCTGCAGTCTCGGTGCTTGTATGACAGCTGTGGTGGAGTGGATGAGATCAAGCCAAAAGAAATGGAATCCCGAGAAGACAGAGGTGATACTCATTGGCAGGTCTGGGGTTCTGGATGAAGGGATGGGGTTCACCCCATGTTTGTGTCTTAGGTTAGGAACCTAGGAGTGCTCCTTGAACCGCAGTTGCATCTGGATCTCCAGGCATCGGTTGTAGCCAGGAGTACGTTCTGCCAGTTACATCTGGTGAGGCAGCTCTGCCCCTATATCTCGGATTCTGAACTGGTCACTGTCATCAATCATGCGTTTGTCACTTTGAGGCTAGACTATTGTAATGCACTCTACGTGGGGCTGCCCATGATGATGCTTTGGGAGCTGCAGCTAGCGCAGAATGTCGTGGCTCATCTGTTCACTGGGATGGGTCATAGGTAGTAGATTATGCCAGTGCTCTGGGCACTACACTGACTGCCTATAGTCTTCGGGGCCCAATTCAAAGTGCTGGTGTTGACCTATAAACTCCTAAATATATCTGATCCCAAACTATCTGAGGGACTGCTTCACTTCCTTGGGCTCCTGGGTGACTTTTGCCCTCCTGGAGGTTCCCCGCTATAGAAGGATGGGGACCGACAGGCTGGTTTTCTTGGTGGCTGGTCAGCTGCTGTGGAACTCTGTCTCCTGGTGGGGGCCCCTCTCAGTCCAAGTCTTCTTGTCTTCGCCGTCAGTGTAAGACCTGGCTCTTCCACTGGACATATGGTGGAGGGCAGGGTAAAATGGTGGGTTGGGTGGGGAGGGTTAGACATTTTACTGCACACTATTTGAATTTTGTATTTTTGTATTTTAATGTTTTATACAGTTTATTTATATTTTATTATATTGCTGTGAGCCGCCCCAAGCTGCTGGAGGCAGGAGGGGCGGGATATAAATGTATTCAGTTAATAAATAAATAAATAAATAAATAAAGGGTGCCCCATGCGGGTTAACATCTCATGTGGCCTTACCCTATAAAAGACAATGGATCCAACATGATAAAATGTGTCCAGTTACTCAACAAGACCTCAACAGTGAAAGCAGATAATAGTTATGAATGTGATGAATCCTCTCAGACATAACAATTCAACAAATTTGGCAGCCAGGATTTGCGGTTCAATGTATTGCTTGTCTTCTTAATGTTACATGAACAAGATGTGCTGAACCTACTCTTCAGCTTGGTATTTGTGATATTATGAAGAACTGGCAAATTGAAAATGCAGTTCTGAGGACTTGAGATTTCATAAGCGGGACAAATAAAAAGCAGCCACAGCCCATATTTAACCAATAGGCTAGAGGTTTTCAATCTTCCTAATTCCCTTGCATTTTACCTTCCATGTCCTGTACAATAACTGTAGAAAGGTGGGTCACCATACCTCCAACCTGAATGACTTTGGATTAAAATGAATATCAGGAACTTAAAAATTCCAGCAATAACTTGCTTGCAACCTAACCAGAGCAATAACTTACTTCTGTTTTTCTTGCTTTCTATAAAATGTAATATCTTGTTAGGAAGAGCCTAACACACTCAAACCCCTCCCACCCTTTTCTCTTGCACGAAGGGAGCAATCTAAAAAAGAAGCAGTCTGGGGCACCCACGTGGAATGTGGTGCTAGTTGGAATCATGATAACTTAGATAGCCCCCTTCTTTGTATCCTCTCATCCAGGACACCTGGCCTGTTAGTAATCAGGAATAGCTGGCAGGTAGATTAAGGAGCAGTTAAGACAGCAAGCTATCACTACTTGCATAACCACCAGGAGCATGGGTCTCTCCTGTCTAGTAAAGTGTCCTGATTGTGATCTCCCCGTCCCCCTCCCCCACCCTCCACAGAGGCGGGCAGGGCACATAGCCTCCCTGACCTAAGGGAAAACCTGGGAAGCAGGAAATTCCCAACTAAGCTGAATAGACTATCAACCTCACCTTGAAGTAATCATAGAATTTGTCCCAAAAGGTCATGCCCTCCTCCCAGTACCTGCCATCCTGCCATCTAATTCCCAATTCCTCCACCCAGCCCTATATACTCTACCCAGTGTCCCTTGCATATCTGAGTGATCTCCTGCCCTGTTCCCTTTTCACACACCCAGGAAGCTTTATCCAAATACCCACGTTGTCTTGTCTTTGTCCAAAATCCTTATATCTTGTTTGTGGGGTGGGGTTACATGAACACGCTGTGTTACACTGCTCTAGAAACTCTCCCAGGGCCAGTCAGGTGCTCCTCCCCGCATCTGCCTGCCCCACTTCTACCCTCGACCTCTACCCTGGATCTTTGGGGTGTCCCCATCCCCATCACAATGGGCCAGGAAAGGTAACCATTTCCCCCATCTCTCACACTCTCTCCTAGTCACTTCCTAGGGTATTTTCAGACATTACGGGCCTCCCTCTTACCATAGTAAGAGGCAAGTGCTCACACCTGGGATACCTCTCCCCCAGCCAGCATAGAAGACAGGCCCCCGAAGAAGGGTCCCCTCCCCCAGCCCCACATTTCCTGCAGGCAAGTGCTCACACCTGGGACACCTCTCCCCCAGCCAGCATAGAAGCTAACTGCCCCCCCCAGGGGTGGTAGCCCTCGGGCAGTGCCCAAAGGGTGGCGACAAAAGGGCACTGGCAATTTTGTGGCCGTTGTGAGGCCAGAGCGAGGCCTGCGAGGACCCAAAGCCAATGACGACAGCAGTGCAACGCAGCCTCGTCCAGTCATCACTCACACCACCACTGGCCTTCGCTTGGACTCTCCTGCACGATTCACAGGCCCAGTTATCCCCTCTGCTGCTATGATTACCAACCACTGGAATGCCTTCTCTTCTCTACCCCACTCCCTCGCCCTCCATCTCTCCTCTCCTTCTCTCACTGCTGCTGTCTCCCCTGCTTCTCCCTCCAACACTCTTTCTCCAACCTCCCCACCCCTTATTTTCCCCTTTGCCTATCCCCCTCCTCCCCTTCACCCCCCCTTAACCATTCCCTGAAATTCCCCTCCTCCCCACCACAGTCCCTGCAAGCCCCATTGCTCCACATCCCCCAACCTCATCCACATTCCCTGCATTCCCCCTGATCAACTCCCCTTCTCCTACCCCCTCTGGAACTGCCACTCTAGTCTCTTCCATTAACAAAGCCCCCTTCATTCACGACCTCTTCCTCTCTCACCACTTCCAACTCCTTGCATTTACTGAAACCTGGATATCTCCCTCTGACTTTGTCACCCATGCCACCCTCTACTCTGGAGGTCTTTCCTTCTCTCACTGGTACCGTCCAGAAGGCCAGGGTGGTGGCGTGAGCCTTCTCCTTGCCAACCCCTGTCGATTTCAGCCCCTCTCCCCTCCCCCTCCCTCTCCCTCGAGGCTCACTCTGGACATCTCTTCTCCCCCCTTCACCTTCATGTCGCTGTCATCTACCGCCCCACCCCAGCCCCCTTTCCTCTTTTCTCCCGGACTTGGAATCCTGGCTTACCTTCTTCCTTTCTGATGACACCCCCACTCTCATTCTTGATGACTTCAACATCCATGTTGACACACCTTCCCAGCCCTCTATCTCACGCTTTCTCTCCCTAGCCTCCCCCTTTGATCTCCATCTCTGGACTGATTCCCCACACACACACAAACACACCGGTGACCACTCTCTTGATCTCCTCTTCTCCAGAAACTGTTCTGTTGCTGGCCTCTCCTTTGACCTTTGTCCCATATCCAACCATTACCTTGCTTCCTTCAACCTCACCCATCAACCCCCATCTTCGTCCCTGGCTCCATGCCCCTTCCGTGATTTGCAGGCTATTAACCCTTTAGATTTTGCTTCTTCTCTCTCCCCTCTCCTTCCTCCTGTCTTCTCCTCCTCTTCCCCTGACACTGCCATCTCTTCTCTCAACTCCTCTCTCACCATGACCCTCTACTCTCTTGCCCCCCTCTCTTCCCGCCCCGTTCGACCCCAAAACCCCCATCTTTGGCTCACCCCTACTATCCGCTACCTCCGCTCCTGCATCCAGGCTGCTGAACACATCTGGTGCAAATCCCACTCCCACCCTTACTTCCTCCACTATAAATTCTCCCTCTCCTCCCTCTCTTCCGTTATCTCCCTGCCGAGGCAACACAACTATGCCTCCCAGGTTGAATCCTACTCTCGTGACCACCGCTGCCTCTTCGCCACCTCTCAGGATCTCGCATCATTCTTCAACTCAAAGATTGACAAGATCCGCCAAGACATTGCTTCCCACCCATCTCCTCTCCCCGATCCCTCACCACCCCCTCCCTCCTCTCCTCCTTCCCTCCTGACTCCCTTAAAGAAATCTCCTCTTTGCTTTCTTCCTCCAACCCCTCCACCTTCCCTCTCGACCCAATCCCCTCCCACCTCCTGACTTCCATTGCTCCCACTGGCACACACCCCTTTTACATGTCATTAATCTCTCCCTCTCCACTGGCTCCTTCCCCTCCACCTTCAAGCATGCCACTGTCTCTCCCATCCTCAAAAAGTCCACCCTTGACCCTTCTGACCTCTCTAGTTGCTGACCGGTCTCCCTTCTACCCTTCACCTCTAAGCTTCTGGAACATGTTGTCTACTCCTGCTGCCTGGATCTCCTCCCTGCCAACTCCTCCCTGGACCCTCTCCAATCTGGCTTCCACCCCCTTCACTCCACTGAAACTGCCCTTGCCAAGATCACCAATGATCTACTTGTCACTAAATCTAAGTGCCTTTACTCCATTCTTGTCCTCCTTGACCTCTCTGCTGCCCTTGACACTGTTGACCACTCACTCCTATTGGACTGTTTCCGCTCCCTAGGCTTCTGTGGCCCTGTCCTTGACTTGTTCTCCTCCTACCACTCTGACCGCTCCTTTAATGTGTCTCTTCCCAATTCCAAATCCTCCTCCCTCCCCCTCTCGGTTGGGGTTCCCCAAGGGACTGTCCTGGGCCCATTCCTCTTCTCTATCTACACCCTGTCCCTTGGCAAACTCATTGCCTCCCACGGCTTCCAATACCACGTTTATGCTGATAACACTCAACTCTCTCCCTCCACTCCCTCTCTCTCCCCATCTGTCCAAGCTTGCCTCATCAACTGTCTCTCTGACATCTCCGCCTGGATGTCCCAACGTCAGCTCAAGCTCAACATGGCTAAGACTGAACTCCTTATATTTCCTCCCTTCCCTTCCTCTCCCTCTTCCCTGTCCATCCTTATTGATGGAGTCACCATCCTCCCCATTCCTCAAGCCTGTAGCTTGGGCTTTGTCTTCGATACTCACCTTTCTTTTAAATCTTACATCAATTCTATTGCCAAGTCCTGTCGCTTTGCCCTCCACAACATCACTTGGATTCACCCCTTTCTCTCCATCTCCTTAACCAAATCCCTTGTTCATACCATGGTCATCTCTCGCCTTGACTACTGTAACCTCCTCCTTACTGGCATCTCCCACTCTCACCTGTTCCCCTATATCTCCATCCAAAACTCTGATGCTAGGGTCATCCACTCAGCCCATCGTTTCGACCACGTGCAGCCTCTCTTCTCCTCTCCTCGCTTCACTGGCTCTCCCTTCCACAACGCATCCTTCACAAACTCCTGGTGTTCACATACAAATCCCTTCACAACCTGGCTCCCTCTTACCTCTCAGCCCTAGTCTCCTTACACACTCCTGCATGCACTCTTTGCTCCTCCTCTGCCCCACTCCTTCACTCTCCCTTGTCTCCCTTGCTCCCCTAACCACCTTCGTCCCTTCTCCCTTGCTGCCCCCCATGCCTGGAACTCCCTCCCTCCCCACATCTGCCTTGATCCCTCCCTCTGCACCTTCAAATCCCTCCTCAAAACCCACCTCTTTCACGCCGTCTTTCCCAATGCCTGCTAGAAATTTCCTTCAATATTTACTGTCTGCCCTCCCCGCAGACTCCTGCCTAACTGCAACCAAGCCAAGCACATGCACCTGAGACTTCGCATTCGCTGAATGTTATTTATCC
The DNA here is from genome assembly GCA_003113815.1 of Sphenodon punctatus. Taxonomy (NCBI): domain Eukaryota; kingdom Metazoa; phylum Chordata; class Lepidosauria; order Sphenodontia; family Sphenodontidae; genus Sphenodon; species Sphenodon punctatus. The sequence goes on from QEPC01013045.1 coordinate 737,770, forward strand.
CATGTCTCTCCCTATGTCCCCTCTCCCTGTCTCCCCCCTCCATGTCTATTAGATTGTAAGCCTTAAGCAGGGACCACATCTATCTTATTGTTCTGTAAAGCACCAGGTACATAGCTGTCACTATACAAATGCTTATAATAATAATAATAGTCAATCCCCTGTGGTGGAGGAGAGGTCCATAACATCTAAAGTATTCCTGCCAGATGTTCACCCCAGTGAACCTCCGGCAGGAATCAGATTAATCACAATTCTGGAGGTGAGGCCGGCCTCACCTCCAGAATCATGGTTAGCGCAACCACGATCTGGGATCGGTGGAATGTAAGGTCTGTTACCTTCCACCGATCCCGGATCATGTTCCCAGCCACGATCCGGATCAGGTGCAGCATCCGGATTGGCTGCCACACCTGCCTGTCTCCTGGAAGGTGGGTGGCCATGGTGTGTGGGGGGACGGGACTGTGCGGCCGCACGTCTTGTCGCACATCCCCATCCCCTCCGCAATCCCCGACCAGAATCTAAAGGACGAATGGCCTGATTCCAGACTGGGATCCGAAACAGATTCCGGGCCGTGGTAAAAGGGAGGCCCATCATGTATAAAAATACCCCAAATCTCCCTACTTTTCTAGATGCTAGACTACTCCAACTTCTCTGTTAACCTCCCTCTTCTCTTGAAGAAGGAGCCCTCACTCTTTGTCCTGGATTCTTCCAGCTTCTATTCTTAACTACACGATTACTGAACTATATCAAAGCATGTCCTGCAATCACCTGGTTTATTTTCATGATCCTTATACCCTTAATTACTTTTAATAAATAACATTTCCACTATACTGAAACCTTGTACATCTTGTCTTTCTGGGAGGTTCAAGGGGTTGCAGTGCATCATGTCTCCAGACTTAAGATCCCAGACTGTCATGTGTCCTGATTAGAGAAGTAAGCTAAATTCCCCAAATTAACTGGACATTTGGGCCCACTCCTCGGGCATCCCAGTGAACATGCATGGACAAGGCACACGTGGTAAGAATTTGCAGTTCTGGTGTGTGCAGAGATATTATTTGTTGCGTTCACAGCTATTGGAATTCTCAATGCTTGCAAGGCTACTCTGAAAAATTCCCAATGTCAAGACGCAAAGGTCAGTAATAAAAGTTAAACAATTGTTTTTTAACCCTCTGGTTTGGTTCATTCATTGTGAGTTTAGTAAGTCATTGAAATGTGGGTCAAATCCAATTAGTTTTAAATTCTCTTGAATCTTCCTAAATCAGTGAGAAAATCTGGAAGTTCAAAAATCTGTGTGTTTAAGATCCGGGTGAGTGATTTAGACACACAGAAAATTGGGGTTGCAACAGCAAATATGCAGGAGAAAGGTGTGGTTAAAAACACCCACAGATATGTGATATGATAGACTGCCTCCCCTTACTATATATATCATATATTACTCCCCTCAAAATCTTCTATAACTTGAGAAAACCAAGATTTTTCCTTCTTTTTGCAAATTAAATTCAAATCTGCATAGAGTCTCTCATAGAGACTCTTAGAGCCTTGCAAATATGACAGCAATTACATTAAGTGAAAACCCATAAATTTCCATAGATGTTACACATTCCTGTTGGTCTTGACCATTAACATAAAAAAAAAGCAAGAAAGAAAGAAAAAAAGAAAGAAAGAAAAAAGAATCCTAAGGATATTTCTTAGGTTTTTACATCAGGGTGAAGCAAATTTACATACAGTTAAGTTGAGCTCTTTGCTGATTATGCAGGCATTTCCGTAGATGTCTCCTGGTCTCAGTAATATATTGTACACACCACATCTCCAGAGCTTTTAGAGAATCAGATTTATGCTTTCATAAGACATCTAAGAAAGTTTAAATTATAATTAGAGCCAAACAATGTGTCCTCTGGGGTGCTAAGCATCATTTTTCTCTACAACCTCCACTTTGGATTGAGAATAGTAAAACCATATGAGAACTTTAAAGTAATCCACCGAGGGTTCAAGCAGATATTCCCAGGGCATGTCTTACCATGGAGGCTCTCTGATCTGATAGCACATACAAGTTGCTTAGCATTCCTGGGTGCACTCTCTCTGGAGACCACTATCTCCATTTATTATGGATAGTCAGTATTGTCTAATTTAGTTAAGTAATGTGGAAGTTCAGGGAATAAAAGATACACAAAAAGTGGGTGATGCAGAGCTGAAATGAGTATCTACAGAGAATTCGGTATCCGGCTAGTTTGCCTGTTTCTAATCAGTTCCAGCAAAGTGGATTCTGTGAGCTATTTATCTTTCACTTTGTTTATGGGAAAAAATATATGTTTCAGGTATTTTGTTTTAGTTAATTCAATTAATTTGGAGTTTGGTTACTTTGTTTCACTGTTTCAATATTGTGACTACTTCAGTATTCAGTATCTTCTTTTGGCACTAATTAATCATGGAATCAGAGAACTGTAGGGTTGAAAGAGACCTCAAGGATTTTTTAGTTCACCCCCAGTAAAATGCATTATGCACTAAATTGTTGTGCAAAAGTCCTGTTGAGCTGCTATTATAAAACACAGCAGCACTAAGAGCCAGTGTAAGACAGTGGGTAAGGTGCTGGTTCTGGACCTGGGAGACCAGGGTTTAAATCTTTTCTTGGCCATAGGTTCACCAGGTGGTCTTGGGAAAGTCACTGTCTCTCAACCAGAAATAAAAAATCACAATGCATGTGCAAATTGGCTACCAGCCATTCTGCACATGTGCACCCTTTTCTAAAATGGCAGTGGGTAGCCCTATTCATTTTAGTAACTAATGTTATGAAAAAAGATGAATAATTTTATTTAATTAATTTATTTATTTATTTCCTTATATTTATATGCCACCACCACCACCCATGCCTATGGCATCTCGGGGCGGCTTCCAACATAATATAAAATAATTTTTTAACATAAAAAGTCTAAAACATCTTAATTAAAACAAATTTAAAACACCCCCCACGGAAATTAACCCCCCCTCCCCTCCAAAGGCCAGGGCGAACAGCCAAGTCTTACAAATACATCAGAAGGCCAACAGGCCCGGGGCCAGGTGAGCCTCCTCCGGGAGGGAGTTACACAACTGCGGCCTGGCCACCGAGAACGCCCTCTCCATTATGGCCCCCCGTCTTACACGGGGGACCTCCAGAAAGGCGCCCCTGGTGGACCAAAGGGATCGCTCTGAGGCACGGAGGGCGAGGCGGTTCCCTAGATATGAGGGGTCCAGACCATGCAGGGCTTTGTAAATCAATACTAACACCTTGAATCTGGCTCAGTACACTATAGGCAGCCAGTGCAGAGCGCGGAGCACCGGTGTTATCTGCTCACGCCGCCCCGTCCCCATCAGGAGACGGGCTGCTGCATTCTGCACTAGGTGCAGCCTCCGAACCAGAAGCAAGGGAAGCCCCATGTAGAGCGCGGGGAGGACAAGCACAGCACTTCTTCTGGGCTACCCAGCCCAGCCCAGCCCAGCCCAGGCAAAGGTGCTATCCAACACATCACTTTTCAAAGGCAACACGTTTGCTATAATGTGATTTGGAAAGTCCCAATAAGCATTCTGAGTTCTGCCAGTGTTTCTTGAACATGTTGAAGTGAAAATAAGCAAATTATTGTCATGTTCTTTCATTCATTTTTGTTTACAAATGAAAAATAATAATAATAATTTTAAAAAAACTTGTGCATGTGCAAAATGGCTATGGGGGCCATTTTTTGCATGTGTGCCCTTTTCCAAAATGGCACCGGTGACATCACCACCATTTTAGAAAAGCACAGCCCCATAAATGTGTGAGACTCATAAAAGTGGTTTCTTTAAAGAGGCAACACAAATTAATGTGGGACAAAATAGGCAGCAACTCTTTCTAAACAGCAGTCAACAAAAGAACAAGAGTTCAGTGCAAAACAGGAGTCCAGCTCCTACTCCAGCCCCTAGAGCTCACGTGGGGATGAAAACCTCCTGTACTGAACACTGAGGATGAAGTGCCACAGCCACTGGCCCCGTGGCATCTCAAACTTGAAGGGACAACCTCCTGCTTGCAGTGGGCAAGGACACAAGGGGAGGAGAAGCAAAACACTTCTTCTGGGATACCCAGACCAGCCCAGCCCAGGCAAAGGTGCTATCCAACACATCACTTTTCAAAGGCAACACGTTTGCTATAATTTGATTTGGAAAGTCCCAATAAGCATTATGAGTTCTACCAGTGTTTCTTGCACATGCTGAAGTGTTTTTCTTCCCTCTGTGTATTTAGCCCTATTCCCTAGCCTCCTCTTTTTGTGCAGATGTGGCCTGTTTGTTTCCATCTTAAAACTTTACTTATTAGATTTCCATCCACCTCTGTATGCTAGTTGAAGTTATAGGAACAGGAAAGTATGCAGGAAAGGAACCTGTTGAATTTGGGATGCCAAACACACCCCAGTCTTGTGACAGGTGAATGTTAGGTGTATGAATGCTGGTAGAGATTAAAAGTGCCCAGGCTGAAGATACTTCAAGAAACTGCTTAAAAACTGCAAGAAAATAATTGCTTGAAGCAAAAAGCCCTTAAGTGAACTTGTGTACTGATTTGAAGATGCCAGCTTGCAGCTTGCAAGAGTTTGACCGCAAACACAATATTTGCAAGCATAGCTTGATTTTTGGGCATAACAGTGCTTACACAATATTTGCAAGCATAGCTTGATTTTTGAACATTAATTGCTTACACAACAGTTCTGGGCATAAGGCTGAAAACAGACATTTATGAAATGGAACAAAGTTCATCTAGTCAGAAGGGTGACCACAAAAGTGCAGATGCATCCTAGTCAAAATGACTCATGAAAGACATGTGAGGGCCAACTCTGCCTTGCAACAACATATGCACAGCCTATGAAACCAGTGACCTATAAATATGGAACGGATGTCTTTTGGAACTCGGATGCCTGTAACATCAGCTCATGGTACCATCTCAACATCAATGGACAGGTCCCGGCACCCCCATCACCTCTGTTACAGGTTGGCCACCTTGACAGGAGGATAGGTAATGTATGAAAGGATGAATAAATGTTGAGAGAGTAACATTGTATTAACATAAAGAGTAATAAGAATATATTTTGTTTTTTTCCTTGTTTTGTAACTTTGTACTAAATAAAGCTAAGAGGTTTGCCAATATATTTCCAGTCTATCTCTGATCTCTTGAATTGACCACAGTATCTAAAAGAACATTGTCATATTGGTTGAGTAAATGTGTGAGTGTTAATAACTGTGGACCAGGTCTGAGACTTAAGCCAGGGTCAATGCCCTGGTGGAACCTCGTGTACCCCACGGGTGTGATTGTGTTAACCTACCCCTTTCCCTGCATGAGCCAGGTCCTACAGTTAGCTGCCTTTTTGGCACTCTGTAAGGAAATGAACTTCCTTCCCTCTGTGTGAGTGTATGAGAGCTTGTAACACACTTGAGGTGGGGACATTTAACAACCCCAAAAGGTGCATTCCCCAAAGACACATTTGACAGCCTAAAACCACATGTTCATGGTTCTTTTGGTTCATGGAGTGGCAGGCACCCCATCAGGTGCCTTATGGGGTCCCCCAAAAATGCAGGTATTACCCACAGGTAGCTAAAGTACTACCTGCTGCTGCTCTTGTCAGGACAACAAACAGGGTCATGCCACCTTTGGATGGGACTGCGATCCTGGTATCTGATATGATTTTGCATGTCTGTTTCTCTCTGGGGTAATGGGATTACATTTAAATCTCAAAATGGTGTCACAACCAAAATGTTTGGGAAACACTGCTATAACAGAAGACTATGTGATGGTGTTCATGGATATATATATTATTGTTGTTGTTGTTGTTGCTGTTGCTTGTTGTTAAACACTTAGGCCCTTTTCAAATGGGCTGGCGGTGCAGGGCGGGATGGGCAGAGGCCACAGAGGGTTGGCAGTGCATGGGCGGCCCTTCACAAGGACACTCACCGACCTCCATGCACAGAGGCACCTCCATTGTCTCCAATGCCCCCGTGTGTGAGTGATGGGTGGAGATGGGTGGACGCAGAACTGCGCACCCACTACAGTGGTCACACTGACTCTCCCTCCACCACCCACCCACTCTCACACATGGGCAAGGGGGGGATGTTCATGCAGAAAGGGCCTTAGACTTTGGCCTTTTTTACACGGAGGCCATCCACCCATGAACACCCATCGGAAGGGTGTGAGAGAGTCTGTGGAAAAGTCCACAAGTGGGTGGGTGCACATTCCCAACCCACCTACCAACACCCACGGAGCATCCAGGAAGGAGCCAGCATGCTCCGTGGGCAGAGATGGGTGTTCAACACCCACCCGTCCATGTAAAAACCAAAACATCCACAGCCATGGGGATGGGTCCACCGATACCAGTGAGAGATGGCTAGAGGCACCACATAGGTGCCCCCAAGAAGACACACCCACCGGGGGAGACACCCAACACCCAGCTGAGAGCCCTTAAAGGAGAACTGAAACACTATATGGGTGTGCTGGCTCCCAAGATGTCTCGAAGGAAGGCAGCAGACAAAACAAAGGGAGCCAGCACCACAACACATGTGGGATGGGACAGGGTAAGCAAAAGGACCCTGGGACACCCAAGGGAGGGGGACCTGGCCCAATGGCATGGAGGGGGAGGTAAAACAGCTAATCACAGCACACTTCTCCTGTCACTGGTCTGAGTGCATATCGCAGTTCTGGCTCCACCCATAGCCCCCTAACCCACCACAGCCATGAGGCACAGGGATGGGACCACCACCAATAGTGAGGTAAGAGTGAGGGTACCCCAACAACCAAGGAAGGGAGGGCCCGCACACCAATACCAGGAACCATCCCAAGGGAACACAGGGCAGCCAGCTGACAGCTAACCATTACCCCCCCCCAAGGAGAGCACCCAGACACAGGAGCAGCACACCACCTGGGAGATGGCCGAGGAGGACCTCCGTGACAATAAGGTAACCCAGCGGTGCCCCCAGGGGGGAAAGGGGAGGGATCACCCAACAGGTGCATAAGGGGGGCTGTGGGACATATGCTAACCCCCATGCAATGCCCCTTACAGGAGACGACCAGCTCCACTGTCACCACAGCCACCAGGCAGGCCCCAAGCCACCAACCTGGAAGGCCCCCCACACGTGGTACCCAAAATAGGAATCCCTGGTCGAGGCAGGAGACCCAGGACTTCATATGCATGTGGGGGGCCAAAAAGGTCCCGCATGACCTAGTGCGCAGCTACAAGACCAGACAGGTCTATGAAGCCATCGCCCAGGAGATGCAGTGGTAGGGGTACAATAGGGATGTCACCCCATGCATGCAGCAGGGAAAGGACTTGAGGTCCAGATATAAGTATATCAAGGACAACAATCTTAATTCCGGCCATGCCATGAGCACAATGAAGTTCCATGAGGAGCTGGACCGGTTCCCCTGCATGGATGGGGATATTGTTGCCTCCCACATACATGTCACTGCCTTTGCCAGGGGCATAAAGAGGGTGAAAACAACACACACCCTGTCCGACCCCTGGAGCAGGGGGAGAAACTGTGTGAGGTTTCCTGGCCTCGGAAACTTCTCACAGTAACATCACCCTCCACGTTAACCTATAAAACCCGCAGGGTGACAGGCCACGGGGATGGGTGGTGAATGCGGAGCAGACAGATACCCGGGATACCCCACCCCCACCCCCCAGGACACGGAGGAATACGATCCAGGTAGGAGCATAATCACAGCCCTGGGACCCAAGCTGGGTGGCAGGGATCAACTGATGGATCCCTATTCCAATTACAGCTCACAGGTGCATGGAGGTGCATGAGGAGGAGGTCATGGAGGAGGAGGTGGTCGAGATGGAGCCGGAGGCACACCCGAGACCTGATGATCAGGACAATGATGGTAGGCCAACAAGGCCAAGGGATGGGATGCAGGTGATGCTGGGTCAATGAAATAGCATACAGAGCACAGAGGGATCCTTCCTACTAATATTTATTTATTTAGTTATTTAGTTATTTAATTATTTATTAAAAGCATTTCGTATTCTACCCCTCCTGCCACAGGCAGCTCACAACAGTGTACATCAAAAATTAAAATAATAAAACTATAAAATATGCTATTATACCTTCATCCCTCTCCTCCCCACATCTCCCCCGCCAAATGCATGGCAGAACAGCCAGGTCTTTCAGCTTTTATGAAAGGAGGGGAGGTCTGGGGCCAGACGTGCCCCCACAAGAAGGGAGTTCCACAGCCTCGGCACAGCCACTGAGAATTCACTCCCCTGTGTGTCCCCCCAGAAGACTCAGGGGACCAGAAGGAGGGCATCCCCCAATGATCACAGGGGCCGGTCCAGTACCTGGGGGATGAGGCGGTCTCTCAGATAGGCAGGGCCCAGACCATTTAGGGCTTTATAGGTTAAAACCAACACCTTGAATCAGGCTCAGAAGACTATCGGCAACCAGTGCAGTGAATGGAGCACTGGTGTAATGTGCTCCCAGCAGCCCAGTGCCACCAGGAAATGGACCGCCGCATTCTGCAACAGCTGAATTTTCTGGGCTGTCACTATTGGTAGCCCCATGTAGAGTGCGTTACCATAGTCTAGTCTAGAGGTGATGAAAGCATGAATAATGGTGGCCAGGTCGGAGTCCAATACGTACGGCCTAAGCCGACGTACCAGATGTAATTGATGAAAGGCACCCTCAACACAGCCTCACCTGGGCATCCAGGTGGAGCTGCGCATCAAGGAGTTCCCCGTACCTGGGAAACCAATGGAGGACAGACCCCATCTATGATAGACCTGCAATGCAAAACAGGGAATGGCTGGGGGTCACCACAGTAGGGGCATGGAAGTATACGGGTCAACAGCCTTCAACAGGCATGCAGTGGTGGGGTCACACGGCCATGGAGGAGGGATAAGGAGAAATGACCACAATGGGGTGCTGGGGAAACCCTGCCCCAGGATATGGCACACAGATATGGGGCCACCACAGTGGTCTGACACATAGGATGGGAATACAGGGACCCCACCCTGTTGGTCACCATCCACACAGGGAGATACATGGCAGGGGGGCAGGCAGTCCCAGTGGCACCTCAGTAGCACCGCTAGGGGTACAGGGTATGGACATGGCAAACAATACAGCCTTTGGGGTAACCTGTCATCCTTAGAAGACCGACTGGTCCTGCGAGTAGTGCTGCTGACAGCAGCGCTGAGAGGGATCGGGAGATGTGGGCCCAGGAATCAGAGGAGGAGAGAGGACCTGGGGAGGGAACTGCTGGAGGAAACCAAAAGGTTAGCTGAGGTACACTCCCGGGAGCTTGCCCTCACCAGGGAGGTGCAAAGAGGGGAGGGGAACAGGGACCGGTAAATGTTGTCAGCAATTCTGACCCAGTCCCACACCGAACACCTGTGAAACAGGTGCCAGACTGCCACCCTCCACCATGAGTTGCGCCTCGACAGGGTTGAGAGGGTGAGGGCCCGTGGCATGCTGGAGGGGCAAGCCGCATGGGTTATGGACCTCATGGAGGAGGTATTAGGGGCCCTGCGGTGAGAACCCCAGTGCGACATGGGACCTCTGGACAGGGATGGAGGAATGGCAGGTGACTACCACCAAGACACCCTCCCACTGGTGCAGGTGCCCCCTCCCCAGCACTTCAGCCAACCGTGGGTTCCCCAGAAGCAACCCTTCCCTGGCCTGGTGCACAGCCCCCATCTCCCCACATAGCCTCACAACAGCCTGTGGTCTGCTGTTCCAACCTGCACCAATCCCAGTTCCTCACCAGATGCCTCAAAGATCCCTCCTCCGGAAACCGAGGCCTCCTCAGAACATCCCGGCACCCCCAGGTACCCAACCGGATATGCAACCAGTTCAGGTAAGCTAGATTAAAATGAGTTTTCTAACATGTGGGGGTGGGGGAGCTGCACCATGACCTGCACAGGGATGAGCGGTGGGCTTGAAGCATGATGATCCCTGTAACCCACAGAGGGCTACAAACAGGGCTGTGGTGCAGGGGACGCATCCTGGGTACAAGCGTAACACTTACCGTATGCTTGATCATCGCAGGGTCTGGTACCTGAGCCTGGAGTGGAGCGGCTGGTGGATAACTGAGAGCCTGGGCCATCAGGCCGCTGCTTTCTGCGGACGGCATCAGCGAAGGGCTGCAGGGAGTTGAATCCCAGTGGTGCGCCAAAGTGGAGATGTGGCCAGCCCCTGGTTGTGTTCCTGGCCGTGCTACACCTGGGGCAGTTGGTCAGGCACCTCCAGTGTGCGGCCTCGGCGCTCCATTCTGGGACATGGCTCTACAAGGAGATCAGTGAGTGTACTGTGTGTCTGGCACCCTCCCCCCAGATGTCTGTGTGGGGTTACTTGTTGTTGGGTCCCTTGAACTGTCCTAATGGCTCTCCCCCTCTCCCTCTCTTCCTTAGTGCAGGTGATGATAGCTGAGCAGACCAGGGAGCAGGAGGAGGTTCTGCAGCTCCTCCTGCACCTCCTACGTGGGGTGCACCAGTTCGACTGCACCCAGGAAGATTGCTGGAGCTGGGTATGGGGTCAGTGTCCGTACTGAGGGTGGGGATCCGCCCCACTAATCCCCACTGTGCAGGCTCCCCCCCCATTGGCCCAGTATTGTGTTCCACTATGCTTCCCTTTCTTATGAAAGTATTTTTGCTCCCTTCACTGGTGGTTTGTGTCTTCTCCTTCCCTTTGTGCTGTTCTGTTGTGTGGGTGCTTATGGTGGTTGTGCCAGGGTTGCCTGGCAGGTACAGGGTATCTCGATTTCCCCCCCCCCCGCCCTCCCGGTAGTTGTGCTACAGATGTGACCGACACCTTGGGGTTTACCCTCAGTTCCCTTCCCTGTGGGTTGTGGTCACACTGCTGAATGTATTGCCTTCCATATGTCCCCCCAGACCTGTCTTGATGCCCCCCCTTCCCTGTGGTTCCTTGGATGTGGGGGTTGTCCCCTTGTTTGTTGTCCCTGTGCCTTCCCCCCCTCTGCCTTGGTGTGGATCTCCCCCTCGACCACGCGCATCCGAGGTTGATGTTTGGTGGGCGGCAGCGGTTTTGCTGCCAGTTGGTGTGTTCTGGGGTTCCCTTCCCTCCCCCCCCCATCTGTTCCCTGCCAACCCGGCTGTGGTGTGCACTTCTGTGCCTGCCACCATGACTGCATGTGTCCTGTTCCTAGTTCCCTGTATGTGGCCGTGGGATTGTGGGGGGGGGGGAGGGCTTTGCCAGGGGGGTTGGGGGTTTGTGTTGGGGATCCCAGCTTCTTTGGGGATTTACCAGTCCCCCCGATGCCCTTTCCTGGGCTTCCCCCCCTGCCCTCGCTTTGGGGTCCCCTGCCTCCTTGGCTATGCAGCCGTTCCCTGTGTGGTTGTGTTCCTGGTTGTGTGTGGTCGTGTTCTGGCTTGTGGGGGGTCCGTGGCACCCGCCTGTCTGGTCTCTGTCTCAGGGCTGGCCATGGGCCACTACTTTGTGTCTCCTGTCATCCCTGCTACCTCCAGCCCTGCCTGCGCGGGGTCTGGCAGCTCAGGGGTGGTGCTGCGTGCCACGGCTTCATTTGCCCTCATTTGGCCATGTTCTTGTGTCGCTGTCCAGGCGGGGTTTCCCCTCTGGTCAGTGTCTCAGCTGTCCGTGTAAACAACTTGTGTGTTTGCTCGGTGTTTCCCGGGGTGGGTGTTTGCCTGATGGGTGTGTGCCAGCCCCTCTCCTTCCACCCCCCACCCCCCACGCCGCTGTCTGTGTAAACATCTCCTATCTCAGCTCTTCTGGGTGTTCGCTGGGTGTGCTCACCCACCCAGCTCCACCTACTGGGCAGGCGGTGGCATCCGTGTAAAAAAGGCCTTACTTAAAATGCAAATTTTGTAGTATCTTTAATTCAGATGGTTGTCTTGGAACCAGTCTATGCAGCAATACGTACATCTTTTCCAAAAATAGGATAGGCTCCCAGAAGTAGTCACAGTTACAAGAACAGGCTGTAATCAATGTAACAAAATAAAGTTTAAAATAGTATAACTTTAATAATGTTATATAGATTGATTATGTCTTCGTATTGTTTCAAAATGTCAAAAGTAGTCACTGGAGCTATAAAGGAAATCTACTGTGGGTTCCCTGCTGTGTCGGAATATCATAAATTCCTTTATAGAACAAATAGTTTATGCCGTTGTCAGAAATGTTATGCATTTCACCTGCATCTATAATGATGTGAAGCTTTAAAGTGCAACCTCATGCATTAAGGTACTTTTAAAGGACCAGTCCAATAGATAATTTTCAACTCCATGAAATTCAGAAAATATTTGTTCATTCCCTTATATGGTTGCTTAGGTTGGGGGTAGGGAACCTCAGGCCCATTGTTCAAATGTGGTCCACAGTAAATTTCTATTTGGCCCCTTTCCAGTTCCTGAACCTGAGCCCTGGATCCAGTTCCTACCTCTAACCACTGAAAAACTGAGCTTGGGCTAAGGAAGCAGAACTAAGGGCATGGACATAATGATAGGGGATAGATCCATGGCACATATCCATGATATGGCCCCTTCTTTTCTTGACTACACGTCTTAAGCACCCCCAACCCCAATTTCACTGTGACCCTTAGTGCTTGTACTAATTTTCAAAGGGGTTGACTTAGGTGAATGATTTAGTCTCCCAGGACCCATACATTCTTTTTCAGACAGTGCTATAGGTTGCTGTTTCAGTCCAAATGATGAGAGTTAAAAGACACAAATTACTTTAGTTATTGTCTTCCATTGGACCAACTTCTGCTGGTGAGTGTCTGCAAGCTTTCATGCTTGACATGGCTTTTCAAGCTAACCTGAAGATATCTTCAGGTTACCCTCGTACCTCAGGGACTGCCTCACCCTCCGCCTCCCAGAGCAGCTCCTTCGGTCTGCTGAGGTTGCCTTCTTGGAGGTCCATTGTGTTAAGCAGGGGGCCACAATGGAGAGGGCATTCTCGGTGGCCGGGCCGCATCTTTGGAACTCCCTCCCAGAGGAAACTCGCCTGGCCCCAAGCCGTTTGACATTCTGGTGGGTTTGTAAGACCTGGCTGTTCGCACAGACCTTTGGGGAGGAGGGGGGTTTTAGGATTTTTATCTCTCCCCTTACCTTTTTACTTTTATTTGTTTACCCTGACCCTGTTTTGGTTTTTAAATTTTGGGATGTTTTAAAAATATTTTTTATTCTATTTTTTTTAATGTTGTTTTATTAAATTGTATGTCACCCAGGGATGCCATTGGCATGGGGGGGGGCAACTAACAAATGTAATAAATAAATAAATAAATAAAATCTGGACAAAGCCTGAATATAACTGCTGAAAGGAGATTTATGTGTAGTTTGAAAACTTGTCCATGTCCAACCATGAAAGGTGGTCCAATAGGAGTTGCCACCTAGACTACTTTGTTTAAAATTATGCATGGTATTTTGGAGACAGCATAGAAAAGGAGCTAAAAACATCAGAGCAAACCTCTAGACTTATCCTGTTGCCTTGGGGCAGCAAAAAGAAAGAGTTCTTATAATTCCCTCTCTGATTCACCCAGCCAAGTATTATACCTGTCACTATTTTATCAGATACCAGTTATTACATCCCTTTCTGTTGTGCTGGGTAGCAAGTAGGGGTTAATCCAAGTCAATCTCCAACTACCCTGCGGTGGGGAAGAAGAGGTAATGGTCTTGTGGAGCCTGTCTTCCTTTCCATACACAGAGGAACAATCGAGGCCGGGGGGTGGGGGTGTCAAAGAGCCATAAGCCGTTTACTCCTCTTTACGGCTGCTTAGGCCAAGTTGGGATCTTGGCCTAATTCATCTAATTGTCAATTGTTCTGAACTTCCTAGATCCCCTGAAGAAGGTGCATTATTTCTCTCCTCTTGACACAGCACCAGCCATAAAAATATCTTTTCAATCTCAGCCAATGAATTATTCATGCTCCCCCAGGCAGTATTCTCCATATCATGAAATAAATAACTGTATTTGATAATGTCATTATCAAAGAAAGCAGCTTTCTTGATGTGTGCAGAACATTAAAGATATACTTACCAAGGCTGTATTCACTTTGACTATTATAGACAGTTCTGCGCCATGCTTTTGAGAGGTGGTGGAGCTAGGGAGCTTCTGAAAAAAAGAGAAAGACAGGGATTTCTTTAAGCATCTTTTCTCTACCCCAGTCCAATATTTCACCCACATCCAGCAGGACAATAATTTGCCCAGCATGACTGGGGCTAATCAGCATTTCTATATTATTCCATTAAAATATTAGTATTAAAATGAATGTTTAAATCCTTTTAATCCTCTGTTAAAGTGTAACAGTGGTTTTCCATATATTCTAATAGGTAATAAAAACTCTATTTTTGTTGAACTACAGATTAGAAGAAAAATATTATTTGGTTGTTACCAACAGAAATGAACCAATCTAGTTTAGGGGTGGGGCTGGGAAAGTAATGAAACTCCTGAACATGAAGGTCATTTTTAAACACACACTTTTTTTTCACCCGGATTTAAGAGTCTGGGTTCTGCAAACTCCCGCATGGTGCTGGTGCCCACATGGTATCCGCACAGCACCGGCAATTCCTGTTGCCAGCACCACTGTTTGCAATGGCGCCTGGGTGACTTCTCATTGGGAGGGAGGGGGAAAGTGTCTAAACTCCCCATGCGGGAGTTTGCAGAACCCAGACTCCAGGTGAAAAAAATACATGTCTAAAAATATTTATTATTTATTTTATACATTTTATACAAAATGCCCAAAGAGTAAATTTTAATAAGCCCAGTTTACTACAACTACTGTTAACCCTAGTAATGCCCATAGGTAAGTGCAGTCTGTATAACTCTATGGATGTTTTTTTGTCTAGAAAGTAGCCCCCTTGTCCAAACTCCAATGCTTTTATATAAAAGCTTGCAAACTGGCTTGGGTAAACAACAAATATCTTGCAATAATCCATACTCAACACAACATTGTGTGTTTTCAGATGTGACGGGGCCAATTGGCCCCGTCATGAAAACAATAAATTCATCCCACGCCCTAACAGACGTGCCGGGGGATCCCGGCGGGGAATTGGGGAGGGGCTGCGTGGCGCAACGTGTGGCCGCACGACCCCGCCCCCTCCACGCCGCCCGCCCTCTGGGGAGATGGGCGGGTGGCGGGGCCAATGCCGCTGCAGCGTCTGGCAGCCGCCAAACAGACGTGCAAGTCACAGTGACCACAGGTGGGTATTCACTGTGGTTCACTGTGATCTCGTAACGTCTGAAAATACCCACTATTTTAAGATGCAAACAGAAAGCTGTTCGCTCTTGCCTCTGAATACTGTCTATCTTCCTACACTTTCTGGTTTCAAAAGAGACTTTAAAAAACAAAGAAAAATATACACTAAACAAAGTGTTCTTTTCCTTTGCATTTGGTTGTCCTAGAAATACTGCGAGAACAGCTGATATTCTGAGATTTTCCTCACTGTTTTTAAACCAAAAAAGTTTAAACATGCCCATATAAGCATTGAAAGATTCAGTCAGGAGCTTGTCTAGCTTTCTCAAGGTTCACCCATCATTTAGCAAATGCACGTTTGATTGAATTCTGACACTGCATGGCTGTTTGACTTCAATGTTGCCTGATAAGAGCTGAAACAAGTACCTGCAGAAACAGGTATACTCATCAAATTTCCAGTACCTAAATTAAACCACATATTTCAGGTACTTTTTGTTATCTGAACCAGTTTTCAACTGGGTACCCGAACTACCCAAATACCAAGAACTGGTATACTGACATATTGATTTTTTCATTTTATTCAGATTTTGTCCCGGATTTGGGGAATTTTTCACGTATTATTTCAGTTTTTCAGGTAATTTAGCTATTTCAGTATATTGGTTGTCGGCATTTCAGTATTTTGGGTACTCAACAGGTATTTGGGTACCAATTCAGATACCAAAAATTGTATCAGAAAATGTGGGTATTACCCACAGGTACCCCCTTTCAGCTCTATTGCAATCTTAGAGGACAGCTGACCCTTTAAGGCAGCTAGCATCAGAGTGGTTGCAGGTGCTAGTGGGACTGCTGGCACTGGACAGAATGTCAGACATCACTTAAGGTCCAGCAGCTGCATGAAGGACATGCATGGCAGAGCCAGCTCAGAGAGGAAAAAAGCCTGATCCAGATCTCAGTGCAGGGAGATGGTGAGAGGGACAGCAACTGGAGTTGAGTTCTTCCTCAAACAGTGAGCTGCTTAGGAGGTGCTAGAGGCATTAAAAGGGAGACTGTGAAGGAGGCAAGAGCTGACAGGAAGCTCTACCTCAAGGAATGACGGTCTGAGGGTTGTGCCTGAGCTAAGCATTCTGCTGGCCTCCTGGCCCATAGACCCAGAGAAGTGGTTGGGACTTTATATATAAAAGACAGAACCAGAGATGTGAGTACAAGGATGATGTGGAGAATAAAGGACATTTTTACCCACACCTTAAAGTTCCAGATTTTTCAATCTTCTGGGTTTACAAGTACACAAGCAAGTTCTGGATGCATTTCTCTCTCCCTCTCTCTCTCTCTCTCTCTCTCTCTCACACACACACACACACACACACACACACACACACTGCCCTGAGGCAGTTCCTGGATGCATTCTTCACACACACACTGCCCTGAGGCAGCCTAAAGTAGCCGCAGCTGTAGACGTGACAGGCTGCCATGGAAACCAAGTGACCACAGCTGCCTGGTGCAAAACAGTTTAACAGGAGAACATTTTAAACACAAAAGTTCTGGGAGAAGTTCTATGCAGAAGTTCAAAGAGCCCAATGTTTAAGATCTGGGTGAGTGGTTTAGATACACAGAAAGTTCGGGATGTAACAGCAAACTTGCAGGAGAAATGTGTGTGTAAATACCCATAGTGATGTTTTAGAGCTAAATTCCATAGAAAGAGTGACAGTGTTGGCCCCTAATCCTGCAGGTGAGCCCATCCATGCCACGCTATACCTGATTAAAATGTTTGCCAAATCTTGGACCTCCTAAGGCACAGCTGCTAGACAGCAATGTGTTTATTTAAACTGCCTGTGCAGCAATAAAATTGCCATCTGTTCTCAAGAGAGAGGTGACCATATAGAAGTTCAGGGTGCTTAAGAAATTCACTTAGGAAGAGGAGGGGTTAAGGTGATGGATCTGTGCCATAGACCTGTCCCCTATCCTTGTGTGCATGTCCTCAACTCAGTTCACTTACCGTGAGCTTAGTTTTTCAGTGTTTCGGGGTAGGAACTGCATCCAAGGGACCGATCCAGGAAATGGAAAGGAGCCAAATAAAAATTAGTCATGGGCTCCATTTGGTCCCTGAGCCTGAGGTTCTGTAACTCTATCATAGAATCATAGAGCTGGAATAGACCTTGTAAAGTCATCACATGTAACCACCTACTTGGTGCAAGATCTTGCATACCTAGATCATCCAGGAGCAGTGCAAAGATGTTAGGATCCCCCCCCTCCCCCCAATGCAGATGTTGAGCTTGATGGTGGAAGCTGTATTGGGATGGTGGGAGAGTCACACCCTTGAATGGGCGATAGGTGGCCTGCCACTCCTGCCCCTGATCCATCCACTTCTGCTGCTGCCCCCACCACCACCAAGTTGCATTGTTGGATCAGGGAGCGGGGAGAGGTGGAGGCTGTGGGGGCCCTGCATTGTCCCTGTGCCACACATTCCAGGCAGCAGTCGCTTCCTTTTAGTGTTAGCTTCCTTCTCCCGCCCCTGCCCCAATCCAAGCAGTCCCAGCCATGCTTATCCAACCTTTTCTTCAAAACCTCCAGTGATGGAGAATACATAACTTCTCTATGTGTCCTGTTCCATTGCCCAGAACTTTTTCTCTGATGTTCAGTCTAAATCCCCCTTCTTGCAACTTAAGAACATAAGAATGTAACTAGTGCCATGAATAAGCTGAAGAGACCCGACTTGTAATTAGTGGGGCCAACCCCATAACCTAAAGACCCCATGCGCAGCCACGCAGAAACTGCATGCACCCCATTGTTGTCACATTGTGACACGGGGGGGTGCGCACAGGCTCCATGGGGCATGGGATTGGCCCCATTGGCTCTTGTCCTACCCTCCTTAGTATGGGAGAACAATTGTTTTCCACCTTCTTTATGGCGGTTTTCAAATATTTGTAGACTGTTATAACTCCTCTTCATAGTCGACTTATGGGGGACATGAGGGAATTCCCCCCCATATTTGGAAGCCCTATAAAACCCACTTCCAAGCCCCCCTCCTGTGCCCTCCCATTATTGACAGTTACTGATCACCCATTCTCACCTTAGTTTTATTTTCTCCAGTCTAAACATATGCAGCTCCTTTAACCTCATCTTAAATTATTTGTGCTCCGAATCCATTATCATCTTTGTTGCTGTCCTCTGCACTCTTTCAAACCTTTTATGTCCTGCTTGAAAAGGGGTAGGTGATAGGGTCTGTTGGTGGGAACCGCCAGTCCCTTTAAGGTACAGGCACTAATACTACAAAGATACTAGCACATAAGTAATACAGCTGGGTAAGCCTCTAAAGTTAAGTGGCTAACTGGAGCCAGCTGGGCCTGGACATGGGCCAGGTCAGTCCTGAGGCCTGAAAGGGGAGCTGTGGAGCTCCGGCTGCATTCCCACCTGTGGCAGCAGTGGCGGCAGCAGGAGGGATGAGGGAAGACACGGCAGTGTGGAGGAGACGGACGACGGGAAAAGAGCCGGGCCGAATGGGGATCTGCCGCAGCTTCTCTTGCGCATGTCAGGGTGCAAAATCCTGCCTTCTTATTCTCAAGTGAAGTCACAGCAGAACCCTGTTTGCACCAGCAGGACTTCCAGCATCCAGCTCCTCCCCCCCACTGCATCTTTGCCTCACGCATCAGGTGTGAATGTGGAGTCAGTGTCAGCCAGCAGGTAGTTAGCACCTCTGTGGAAGCAAGCAGAGTGGGTGGGGTTTGGAAGGGAGGTTTCTAAACACGACTAGAGTGTTCAAGGGGTTTGTTTGTTTTTAAAAGGTAAAATCTAAGGAGACACCACATAGCTATTTATATTATATTAAGGAGATGTGGACAGAGTATGCGGGAACGTGTAGGTGAGCAAACTGTTTTAATATGTGCCCTGAAATCCAGATGATGAATTAAAGCAAAACACAAAAATCTCTCTCCTTCTCCCCACCTCCTAATTAATCTTGCCTTTGGCTGGTTTTGGTTTTATTTTTTCTTTCCCCCTACCCTTTCCAGTTTCCTTCCAGGGAGAAAGGAAGGGAGGTGGGTGAGACAGGGGAGAGGATAGTGATTGCGGGGGGGGGGCATTTCTTAATAGCCCTTCCCTTTCACGCTCCTCCTTGCTCTGACCCACTCACACCTGACACTTCCTGGTAACCTCTAGTAAGCACTAGTGACCGACATAGGAGCAGCACAGCACTAGAGGACCTAATACAAATAAAGACTCTTTGGAAAAAGAGTCTGCATGGACTGGCTCATTAAGGTTATTCATCCTGATAATACTCACCCCTCAAGGGCCTGCTCTGTTACAGGATGCTATATATGGAATGCAGTACTCCAGTTGGGACCTAACCAGAGCTGAGTAGAGTGGCACAATGACCTTTTACGTACAGTGCTTCTACTGATTCAGCCTAAAATGGTATTCGCTTTCTAATCACACAGCATCAGTACAGAGAATGGGTGCTTCAATGGATGGTGGGGGAAGCCAGCTTCGAGAAGAAAGCAAATCAGCCTCTCCCTTCCTTGCCCACACCTGCAATTTTCTACATGTGGGCCTCTCAGATCCATGTCAAAGGCTCCAGGTTTATCAGGTAGCCATTTCCGTGTTTGAACAAAGGGCTGATGTTATGTGTAGCAGCACCCCTTGATGTCTGCCTACCTTGATTGCTATTAGCTAATCACCTTCCCAGTTCCAAGACATGCCTAATGTCATTGCTCACATCTATTTGCCAAAAGCAAGAATGTTCGAACAGCAGGAAAAAAGCAAGACATGGTGAAGGGCACTTCTTGCTGACAAGTAAACAGGTTGTAATGGAGCAAGTGCTTTGGCAAATCCACAAAGACCACCTGGGGTGTGTCAAAACGTATGTAGCAAAAGAATGCTGCCTACAAGCAGTTTGTGCGCAGGCAATTACATTACAGGCATTGGCACCGAGGGACAAAAATCAACCTCAGAGGAGTGAATCAAATAGAGCTCAAGACACATGTTGTGAAATTGCCCTGAGGAATGGGCAACCAGCCAGTATAGCATAAGGCAGCAGGGCTAGAAATGAGATGTGTCGTGCCCTTACAGATCGCATGAGGAAAAAATAAGAAACACTCTCATCTTTGTGTCAGATTGCATGGAACCTAGTCAAAAGGTATGATCTAACTGTCTATTTAGCTATCTGCCTGGGTATTTATAAACACAAGCACCACACTGGTATCTGACAGAAAAGGAAGCATCTATCTCCTAATTGCAGCTCTCCTGTTGACGGAAATGCCATTGCCAACATATTGGATAGAAGCTCGGTGTGAGAATTGAAAAAGTTTAAATATTTTTTAATAGACAGTTCAGACAGTGCTACACTCACAGAGAAAGCCCTATAGAGCAAGGGTTCTCAGACTGGGGACAATCCTCCCACCTCCAGCGTGGTGTGGGAGACATCCTGCAGAATGTAAGAGTTCAAGAGAATAGAAAATTAAATTACCATGCACATTTTTCAGATGGGTTCTATGCACTCATCCCTTTTTTTACTGGTACACAATGCTGAAACAAATAGTGAGTTCTATATTTGACTTTATTATTATTTAACTGTATTATTCATATTTTCAGATAGCACTCTGAACACCTATTTGCACCAAAATAGATGTTCACATGTTTGTTAAAAGTTCTTCTGGTGGGTGTTATGCCCCAGTGTGCTTCATGCTTCAGAAGTAACTGTCAGAGTCGCCTTGGTTAAAAACAGGCAGACCACTTTATTCTGCTCCCAGCTCAAACACAGCTTAGCCAATACATTTCCTCTCCAGACTGCCCTAGGCCTCCTAGTCCTGTGCACAACCTGGGATGGATTAGTCTGGACCTGCCACTAGCAAAAGGCACTCCGTCATACTTGATAGAATTCTGGACTGGATCCCTCAAACACTACTGGTGGGGTTTGGCCATTTTGGATCATTCCTTCAGATATTCAAATAACCAATTATCCAAACAAAAATGACTGTGAGGAAAATGGGGAAAAGCAGTCAAAACAACTGAAAAGGCCAAACAAATATCTGAATGAAGAAGGAACATAGTGTTTTATACTCCCTGCACCAGACCTGAATCAAAGAGGGCAAATGCAATGATACAGTATTCACACCAAATATTTGTTTCACATGTGGCAGAGACAGGTGGGACATTAAATACTACAGAAAAGAGGGAAGGAGGGGAGCAGTAAAAAAAAATTGTCTTGACTGTAAATTTTCTCCAAAATTAGAATTTCAAAGCCATGCTACTGAATATTAGAGAGTTTTGGATCCCTCCTATAAAGATATACAAATATATGTTCTAATCTGGACCTCCCACATCTAGATCTTTGTCCAGACATGCTTTATGCCTTGTGCTATCTTCAAGGCCTATGAAGGTTGCCTAGTAAAAGAGATGCACTGGTAGAAATGCAATGGTGAGCATTGGACCTCCCCATAGCTGGACACGTCTCCTTTCCAGCTTGTCTGAATAGATATGGGAGGTTAAATTTCATAGAATTGTTTATACAAATCAATGAGTGGGATAATTATTTTATTCTATAGGTTCTTTTATAGGGGTGCCTGGGCATCTAAATGGCAAATGAGATTTAATGTGGACAAGTGCAAAGTGATGCACGTAGGGAAAAATAATCCAAACTATGCGTACACAATGCTGGGTACTAAGCTAGGAGTTACCACTCAGGAAAAGGATCTGGGGGTGGTTGTGGACAATACAATGAAATCCACAGCGCAGTGCGCAGCAGCAGTCAAAAAAGCAAACAGAATGTTAGGAATTATTCGGAAGGGGATAGAGAATAAAACTGAGGATGTCATAATGCCTCTATACAAATCAATGGTGCGACCGCACCTCGAATATTGTGTGCAGTTCTGGTCGCCCCATCTCAAAAAAGACATAGCTGAACTAGAAAAGGTACAGAGAAGGGCAACAAAAATGATCAAGGGCATGGAAGGGCTCCCGTATGAGGAGAGGCTTGGTAGGTTGGGGCTCTTCAGTTTGGAGAAGAGACGACTGAGAGGAGATATGATAGAGGTCTATAAAATCATGAGTGGTGTGGAACTAATAAACAAGGAGCAGTTATTTACCCTCTCAGCTAGTACTAGAACTAGGGGACACTCCATGAAACTCATGGGTGGCAAGTTTAAAACAAATAAAATAAAATATTTTTTCCACACTCTGTGGTAAGGGCCAGCAGTATAGCTGATTTTAAAAGAGGTTTGGCTAAGTTTCTGGAAGATAGGTCCATTAGCAGCTATTAGCCAGACAGGATCAGGGAACATGATGGGAGCTGGGGGAAAACAACAGGGAATGGATCCCCCATTGTGACCTGTTGGGTGCTTCTCCCAAGCCACTGTGATTGGCTACTGTCAGAGACAGGATGCTGGGCTAGGTGGACCATTGGCCTGACCCAGTATGGCACTTCTTATGTTCTTACTCTCTGGTAATATCTGCATTTTTCGGGCACCCCACTGGACACGCAACAGGTTACCTGACCACCCATCAGGTGTCCAGATGTTAATAATAATAATAATTAATAATAAAATCTGTCCTGCAGGTGAACTTTCCCAGATTGTCTGAGACTTTCTGGGACAGCAATATTGCCTCCTACCCACATCGGCAAGCTCCCTGGGCTGATTTACTCACACATCTGCTCCTCCTGGCCGCTGCTTGGCTGAGCAGGGTTCTTCCCACTCCACTTTTCTGCATGGAGGAGAAGCAAGGAGGTCTCTCCCAGTGCATCATCCCTCGCTTCCTGGTGGAAAATCAATGAGCACGTGGTGCGTCACAATCCCCATAGCGGAGGTGCATGTGGGTTGTGAGCAAGTTGTGCGCACAATAACCTTTAGTCAGTCAGGCCTGCCAGAAGAGACCTCCTCACTTCCCTGCCCCTGGCTCAGAAAAGTCGAGCAGGAAGAACCCAGCTCAGCTGAGCAGTGGCCAGATGGAGCAGTCAGGCAGGTGAGTCAGCCTGGGGAGCGTGCAGGTGTGGGCAGGAGCCAGGATCGGCTTCCTGGGATATTCTGGAAAGTCCGGGAAAGTGCACATCTGGGACGCTGGGTAACCCCTCAGTTCATTTCCAGGCACCCATAGATGCAACAGGGTGCCTGTTTTGGCAGATGCCTAGTTAAAACCTCTAGTTCTGAGAACAATTGCCAGAAAGCCCATTTTGTTTCATTTCCTTTTGGGTCTAACGAATTTTTTTGCAGTGGTCCAAATTTGACGATGAGATCGTATAATTTGGGGGTGGGGAGAAACTGGAAGAGTGTCTTCACAAAACTGCATGCACAGAGACCAGTGCATTCCTTCAGGGTACTGAAGTGAGTTGGTTTGGCCTTATTGTGTAAGACACCTTCTTTTTACTGCCCACATGATCGTTCCAGCTCTGAGGATGTACTGCTCTCCAATCAGTTCTATTGGAGGAAGGTCTAATCAAGAGAGCTGTTTCAAAGCTGGGCACTTTGGGATGCTGAATAAAGATTAGATTCTGAATATGAATTGAGTCCCACTGAGACTGCCCAGGGCCATAAGAACTGATTTTATTCTAAACAGAATTTCTCTTTGTTGAGACCTTTATTGGAGACGGGACCATTACGTTAAAATCATATTTAAATCTCACCTTCTTTCAGTAATACCAGCTCATTGGGCAACCTGAGAGAGTGCAAAATTCCCTGCAATAGCCTGCAAGTCCCCTGCTCATCAGTTCAGTGGCTACCGTATGTTTTTCTACTTCCACCACTGAGTGGGTGGCAGGCTGTTACTGGGTGCATTGTCCAGAGAAGGTCAATGCCGCGGTGCAGGCTAAAGCTTGCCCATCCAGGTTATTTTGGGCTAATGCACGTCCTGCCATCTGTTAGGACCCACCTGTCTCACCATGAGGTGAGGTCCAAGAATTGGGCCTGGAGTAGCCTGCTCACCCTAGCCGCCAAACAGTTCATGGGGACCTGGAGGAGCACTCTCACTCGGGCCACCAAACAGCTCCTTGGGGGTCCCAGAGGAGCCCCTTCATCTGTTTGGCGGCATGGGTGAGCATGATGTTCAACCCCCCCCCCATCAACTGTTTGGTGGCAGCTCCTCCTGGGGGGCCAATCCTGCTGCTCAGCAGGAGTCTGGGATTCCTGCCTAGGGCTGAAGCTTCCCCTTGTATATCTCACACTGGTTCTTGCTGAGATTTGCTATAATGAGAATGGGTTGAGAATTGGCCAGTTCTCGACACATTCTTATGAGATTCTTGTGCGGCCAGAAGCTGACTCTGAGCATGTGTGGCCCACGAAAGCCATTTTGTGCATGTGCAGAGTGGTTTATAGTTCTCAAGAATCTCGTGAGATCCTCGAGAAACCTCAAAAAATGCTCTGCACATGCATAAATGGCTGTTGGGTAGCTGTGCATGGGCAGAATGGCCAACGTGGCCATTTTGCACACGCACAGAGCATTTTTTGTGGTTCCTCAAGAATCTCACAAGATTCTCAAGCATCCTTGTGAGAACATGCAAGATCTCACAGGGGTTCTCACGAGAATGGTTTCCCATTCTTGTTTCAGCCCTAAGTCCTGCCCCATGTAGATGACTTCTCACTCAACCTGTGGTGTGGGTGGAGGGACTTGTGATGGCAGCCGCCCCCCCCCCCCAAGATTCTCCTGGAGGTGCTGCTTGTTTGAACTGCTCTCCCTCTCAGGCCAAAGTGTGGCAGCTGTGGTGGCCCTTCCTGAGGCAGTCAGGGGATCTGGCTCACCCAGTCTCATTTGTTTTCTCTCTTGGATAAGTGATAGGGCCACATTTTTAATGGAGCCTCTACCTGACCTCTTTTTGCTACACATTAAGTTTTGAACTCACAATCAACTCAACATAAGAGGCTACATTTCAAGACTTTATATTGCTCACAAATGCTCCAGCCCTCAAAACACCATGCTGTCAGAGGACCCATGGGCAGCAATGAGGTTTCTGTTTATGGAGTAGTAAAAATCACAGCCAAAGTGTCCATGTCCACTTCCTTCTCATTCTGTCAGTGCTTTATGGCTACTTCTCCTCTCAGCAGACTTAAAGCATGCCTAGAGTAGAGTGAAACAACTGATAGGTCCCTGTTAGCAATTAACAATTGATCATCTAACAGTATAAGAACATATAAACTTAAGAAGATAAGCAGTGCCCTACTGGGTCCAAAGCTGAAGCAGGTAGCGCAACTGCTACCCATGTATATTACTCGCATTTTGGGGCACCCCAAGTGGGCACCAAAAAGGGCGCCCGGCTTCCTATCAGGTATCCAGTTCCAGAAAATACAAGTATTACTAGGGTGTACTGGGATGCTCCAGGATACCCCGGAATGCCGCAGAATGCCAATCCCAGTACCTGGGGTTCCCTGGGCTGACTCACCTCACTGCCAGCTGCTGCTCTTCTGGCCAGTTGTTGCTCCCTGCTTGCTGCTCCTCCCCAGCTCAAGCATGGTTCAGCCCAGCAGGGAACTTCCCTGCTCAGCTGAGTAGCGTGTGGTCCAGAGAGGAACAGCAAGCAGGGAGAAGTGATCAACCAAAAGAACAGCAGCCTGGCAGTGAGGTGAGTTAGTCCAGGGACCCACTGGGTCACATTTGGGTATCCAACAGGTCCCCCAATGGGCAATCCATTCCCTATTGTTCATGTTCACTCCCAGCTCTCAACAGTAGGAAATTACATCCATTAAACCTACTTGGCTAATAGCCATTAATGGATCTACTCTCCAAGAACTTATCCAATTCTGTTTTTAAACCCAGATATACTACTGGCTTTGACCGCAGCCTCTGGCAACATATTCCACAAATTAATTGTGTGCTGAGTGGGGGAAAAAATACTCTTTTCTATTTGTGTTAAATTTGCTACCAGTTAGTTTCATGAAGTGTCCCCTAGTTCTAGTACTATTTGAGAGGGCAAATAACTGTTTCCTATTTACTCATTCCACACCACTCATGCTTTTATAAACTTCTATTATATCTCCATTTCTTCTCCAAGCTAAAAAGCCCTAATCTATCAAGCCTCTCTTTGTACATGAGCTGTTCCATACCCTTGATTATTTTTGTTGCCTTTATCTTTACCTTTTCTAGTTCTACTATATCCTTTTTGAGATGGGGCGACCAGAAGTGCACACATTACTCAAGGTGCAGTTGCACCATAGATTTATATAGAAGCTTTATTATATTTTATTCTCTATCACTTTCTGAAAAATTCCTGACATCCTGTTTGTTCTTTTTGCCACAACTGCACATTTAGCTGAGGATTTCAATACATTGTCCACAGTGACTCCAAGATCCTTTTCCTGAGTGGTAACCACTAATTTAAAACCCAGCATTGTGTACATAAAGTTTGGATTATTTTTCCCTATGTGCATCACTTTGCATTTGTCAACTTTAAATTTCTTCTGCCATTTAGATGCCCAGTCAGCCAGTCTCGCAAGAGCCTCCTGCTATTCTTCACAATTCACTCAGGTTTTAACTACATTGAACAAATGTGGGTGTAAGGAGATGGACAGCAGCTCCACTTTTGGCCACACCAGCCCACTTCATCCCCAGGCTGATCTGTCTGTTTGAAGAGCAACTGCCAGATGTGCAAAGCAGAGCAGGCTGAGGTTGCTCCCAGGCAGTCCCACAGGCAGCACTCCAGAAGATCCTGGAAAACACCCAACCTTGCCAAGGGAGCTGACCAAACCCATGGCAATAGGCAAACACAGAACTCCTGTCCATCTAAATGGGCCTGTGAGCCCTGGCCAAACATGGACCTGCCCGCATGATATATATCAGTGGACCAAATGGATGGAGTGGCTCCCTGAGCAAGCACAGCCATCTTGGCTCTCCGCCCCACCTCACCTCAGCCCTTAAAGAAACATGCACATAAACCAAACATGTATTAGTCTCACACAGGAACCCTGCAGGAAGAACAGAAGCCAGTGCCAACTGAAGCCCCATGGGATGGAGTAGCAGCAGCACTTCCCAGATCCCAACCTGACCTGCCTGTATTCCAGGCCTTTCAATCATGCGTCTCCTGTCCACATTCCCTGTTTGTTCTGGTTGCTTAATAAAGTTGGACTTTTTGTCCTGGACATCAGTGTTGTGTGGGTGTGTGATGGGATTGGGGTTCTCCTCTGCCCCTCTCCACACCAGCTGTGACTTAGTTTCCCCAGTTACAGTCTCCATTGGCCACAGCTCCCTCCGGAACTATCCCAGTTTGTAAAGAGGCCACCACTCTGTCACCCATGTCCCTGGATTTTCCCATGTCACAGAAATTAAATTAAGGTTCACCCAAGTATCTAACCTGGGATTTCCCTTCAACTGTATTGCCAATGTCAGTATCCACACAGACACAAGCACACCAAAGCTTGATTAAAAGAAGTGTATATGTGTAGGCCAGATTAAGTACAATACAAGATCAATTCAAAAGTGCAAATAAAATAAAATAATATAAAGATAGCGCAAGGCTACATTACTTGTGAAATTCCTAAGCTAAAATCTTTTCCTAAACTTGAGTTCATATTTAAATTCATAATTCTCAGCTGCTTTGTAGGAGTCTGGATACTTGCTACTTAGCTGACATATCTATTCCTTACTTCATGCATGGCGGAATGCTAGCTGCCTATCTCAAGCTCTTTCTTGGGAGAGCACTTGTCTTGGTCTGTAATGTATCTCCAATTACGGGGAAGGACAGGGTAAAAATGTTAAATAAATTAAATTAAATTATCTGTTCATCTCCATTTCAATTGCCTTCCTGTCCCATCCCCTCAAAAGCTACAAGACTGTTTTTTCAGGATTTACATTTTACTTTATACTTCTGAACTTATGTTTACATCAACTCCACATACAATTTCCCCCCTTCATTGGATTCAGTGTTCCATTACCATTTCAGTCATACCAAACATGATATAGTTTATATAATGATTTTCATTTGTTCACATGAAAATCATGTATATTGTTTTCACAAACCTTGTCACAGGGTCGCTGGGGCTATTCGTGTGCTGGCGTTTGTCTACTCTGCTCTGCCACCCCAGGGGTATGTGGCTGGGCAAGGTTTGTGTAGTAAATGATGCTATACCAGCTGAGCTTTGCACGGTCCACTATGCTTCTTTTGACAGAGAAGTGAAGATGGTGAGGTCTTGTGGGAAGATCAACATACGGCCCGGCTCATATTGGGCCCACATTTCCCACACTGATTCTACCCAGCCAGGGTAGGAATCGGGCCCACATCTGGCGGTCCACAAATAGGGCCTAACTAGGCCAGTGTCCTGTATGTTTACACCCATAAAGTCAGCATTTCATCTTCTCCCAATCCACCCACGTGATTTTGATTTGTTAGATTTTGTTTTCTAGAGCAAGTTTTATTTTGATAAGGCAATGCCAATGGGTTGCTCCATTTAATGTGCTGCCTTTGAAAAATTTAGCTCCGCCCTCAAGTGGCGGTCTGAACATGGACTAGGAGGAGCCATGCCACCCATTATATAGATGATTATTTGTTCTCAGGGAGGGCAAGGACTCAGGAATGTCCAGGCTTTTCGAAGCATTGTCAGTCAGTAAGATGTTCCTCTTGTGGATGAGAAAAACGAGGGACCATCTTTGGTGATTAATTATTTGGAGATAGAGCTTGCATCAGTGAAAACATTATCCAGGTTACCCTTTGACAAAGTTAGAGCCTTACAGGGAGCTGTGCAGAAGTGCATGACTGCATGGAACATCACCTTACAGGAACTCCAGTCCCTGCTGGGTAGCCTTCAATTTGCATGCAGGGTGGTGGCTCCAGGAAGAGCCTTTTTTCTAGATTATATGCCAGGATGGCATGGGTAATTGCCCTGCACCATCACACTAGTGTGACCAGGAAGATAAGAGAAGGCTTACTGCTTTGGAATACTTTTCTTAAGGAACACAACAGAGTTAGTGACTGGAGGGATTTCCTATTGTTAGAAACTGAATTGCAGGTGCATTTGGATGCTGCAGGGGACATTGGCATGGGGGTTTATATTAGAGGCAGTTGGTGCACTGAAAAGTGGCTGCTTAAGTGGCTTGCATTGGATGTAGCTCATGATTTAATGTTTTTTTGGAGCTACTCACTGTTGTAGCTGAAGTCCATATGTGAACTGATGTTTTCAGAAACAAAAGGATAGTTTTTTGGTGTGACAATAATGGTGGTTGGTTCATGTGTTTGTACGTGCCTGTTTGAAGCATAACATTATTTATTTAGCTATTTTTATACCCCACCCCTCCTGCAAACATAGCAGCTCAGGTCTGCTAACAATTAAGTAAAAACACAAATACAAGAATATAAATACCAATATAAACATAAATAAATACTTCATCTTAAAACATTTTTAAAAGCACCAGGGGGACATCAAAAAATATACAGACATATTAAAACCCTACCTCCGTAACACACAACCCCCCCACCCCCACCTGTGTTAACGATTTACTTATTTATGAGTTGTTTAGGAAGACTAAGCTTAGAAGGACTAAGACCAGAGGGACCATGGTATAAACATTACCTTCTATGAGTCGAGTGAGAAGTGTGCCTGTCCTGTGGTGGCTATAAAATCTTACATGGTCAGGTGCCCATAGATTGAGGGTCCCCTATTTATTCATGAAACTGAATTGCCACTTGCTAGGTACCAATTTGTGGTAATTATGAGGAAGTGTTTGGACTGTATGGGTCTTCCTGATAATCTATTTGAATCCCACCCATTTAGGATTGGTGTGGTATCACCTGCAACTGAGGCTGTTTTGGGGGACAGAGACATTCAGGCTCTGGGTAGGTAGCAATCCAGGGCTTTTTGGTCTTCTTACATTATTCCCCTTCTGGGTTACATGTTTTGGGGTACATTGTAGAAGGGGTAGGAATTACAGGCTTTTTTTCCATGTTGTGTATTCTGACTTATTTTGGTGACTGCAGGGCTAGGCCCGGCAAACTCCATGAACCTGGTGTAGATCCTGGGCAACAGTTCATCTGCTGGGTGACTGACACAACCAGGCACACCAGTGAGGGCTTGCAATTTGGCCTCAACTCTAAAGTTGAGATATTGTGGCATGGAAAAAAGGGAATGTTGTGGGCACAACTTATGCCTCTGATGATGTTCTTGAAGGCTTGGACTCAGCCTGGCATAGTAGACATGCATTTAGGTAAAAATGATTTCAGTGGGGGTTCTGGTCTATCTATAATGATTAGTCAGGACTGTCAACGTTTGAAGGAGCTTTTCCCCTGGGCCAGGTTAGTCTTTACCCAACTTTTGAAAAGAAGAGTATGAGTCACACAAGAGATCTGCATAGCATGGACTGAGCCTGAAAGAGGATTAATAGGGAAGTTAGACAATTCATCGACCTATACTGGTGATTGGCGAGAACACAAAGCTATTCATTCATAGAAGCCAGAGCTTTTGGGGGTGAATGGTGTGCATTTGTCAGAACTTGGTATAGACTTATCTCTGAGCTCTTTAAAAGAGATGTTGTCCAAGCTGGTGTAAGAGCAGACTGGGTTAAATTTGGTTTGGGCTGGGGTATGAGCATACCAAGCAGAAGCTGACTGCTCCAGTGGCAGTAGTCCAGTGCCAAAGGTAAATTGAGAGCTCACATAGTTGGATCTGAACCTGGAAAGGGAACCAAATTTTATGGAATTTAGGGTCACCTCAAGGAGGTGAGGGAAGGGAAGGAGAGTCAATCAGAGCAGTAGCCACAGTTCATGGCAAGGTCTGTGCTACTATGTAGGATACATGCTGTCACTAGTTGGCATGAGAACAGTCACTCCCCCTCATAATTTCGATTGGGAGGGTGTCTGGAGGCTGACAAATGGATCGATATCCATCTAGGCTTTTTGAGCTGTAGACACTGGACATGTTGGGGGGAAGGGTTATGTTCTGTTAAAGTTATAGTTTCTGTTGTTGGTTTACCCTTCTCCTCAATGTTTTTGACCCAGACTGAATATCAGCTTAATAAAGAGTTGTGGCCATAGAGTTTTGGGGTAGTTTTGTACCCAAGATGTGTGTATACTGTAATACTGCAATAACTCACAGGTTAGTGGCTCTCCAGCTTGGCCCTTTTAGGACATTGTCACCTTCTCGCAGGGGCACAATATACCCAAAGGACAGTCTGATACCATTAACTGTTTCTTTCCTGTGAACAAAAAGAGACTATGGGTATTTTGTACCCCACACGTAATGGAAATTTCCATATGGGGGTACATGTGTACCCCAGGGAGTACTAATGTCTGGATAAATGAAACCCAGTCAACTTCCATTTTATGTAAGAACAGAAGCCAAGATGTGTCACAGCACACAAACAAACCCATTCCCCCTGCAGACACAAACACACAGTCATACAGTCTTCTCCATCCAAATCAATTTGCTTATGCTACAACAGAAGCCACACCCACAAATCCATTCCCCAGCAGACACACAGTCTTCCACACTTTCATTCCATTGGCTTTGGGCATCTTGAGGGGTATATTGTACTCCATATGCCTTTAAGTCATCATGTCAGATTCCTTCCAATGGGCCAAAATGACCTCTTTTGAAATGCAAATGTCTATTCCTGGGGTGCATTTTTCACAATTGCTGCCACTTTGCAAATACATTGATTTCAAATACATAGTTAATGTTGTTTGAACCTTCTTGTGTTATTTTCTAAAATAAAAGTACTGATTTTGAAATAAGTTGTCATTGTTTACTGAATCTGCATCAGGGTACACATGTACCCCACAAGTCTACTAACGTTGCTCATTCACAGGAATGTACTAGGGTCAAACTAACTATTGTGTCAGTGCCTCAGTGTGTGTGTGTGTGTGGGGGGGGGGTTGAGAGAGAGACAATAAAATGTTAACTTAAAAATAATGGAGGGAACTTCCTGATTCCCCAGGGAGCACAAGTCACTACCACTTGCACTTACCACTTACTTACTACCACTATTGCTGTGCAGCAGTTTGTGACCCCCGCACCCAGTGTCATGTGCAATAATCCTCTCGGGGTCTCTAGGGCCCAGGATGTGGTTTTAGAAGCACATTCCAAACTTACATTGATTACAACAGGAGAGGTAGCACTACTGGCTGGGGAAATTATTTCCCACTTGGTTGACTTGCCCAACTTTTTTGGGTGTGTGCGAGAAATGTAATCCAGCCAATTTGGGGTTTAAAAACACCCAACTGTTTCCTTCCAACTCCCTTTTTTAATTTAGAGGTAGGGAAAATAATAGCCAGAAGTGACAAGCTGTACCAGTTCCAGCTTCAGCTTTATTTCAGGGACCAATGGACACATTTACATCCAGTCATACTATGTTTGCCTTAGATATGGAATTGTACCTCTCTGCAGTGGTGGCTATGTTCTGCATGCAAACCACTGTGCTGTTTTGTACAAGGTCAATCTCCTTTTTTATTCTTATTACACTGGTCTGGGTCACTGATACGTTGAAGGAGTAGCATCAGTTGACTGGCAAAGGTCTCACCAGCAGGAAGTTAGCTGATAAGCTTCTTAAGCTGCAAGCTCCAGTAAGCAGGAAGCACTGGAGTCAACTCAGGGAAGTTACCCTTAAAATTGCTTTGCTCAGGCCTTAACCTCGTCAGACTAATTAGAAGTTGTTGAAAGGAAGAGTCTCTGGTGTGCATTTTTCTGTAGACAAGACTCAGGAAACGTGTTGCTCAGGCTGCAGTAAACAGACTGGGAGATAAATGTTTAAAAGCTACCATAAAAAAAAAAAAAATCTCAGACAGCTCACAAGTACAACAATGGGAAACAAAAAACAGACTAATGTTAGTAGCCATGGAAAGCTTTGCAGCAGGCTGAAGATGAGTTCTGGGTAAGCAGCAGGCAAGCTTATGCAAATAAATATTGGCAATTTGAACACTTCCTATTTATAGAACCTGATCAGGCCCCGAGAAAAGAATGCCATGTAATTGAGCATCATCATATTTCTCCACATGATATGCCGGATGGAGAGATTTTTTCCCCTTCCTTTATTCTGATCTAATCATTTACGAAAGCACTCTCATTCTTTATGGAAAAGACAAAGAATATTAAATTAAGAGGGTTAGATTGATCCAGTGATACGATGACAGCATGAACTGAGAAGGGCTCTTGGATGCAAATTCACAACCAGCTCAAGCTTATTAAAATAATGTTGGTCTCTTTGGTGCTCATTCTAAAAGTCCTCCCCTCCCTGCCACCCTGCAAAGGACCACAGGAATCTGTGTTCGTATAGTATTATGAGAACTTAAAACTTGAGAATAGCGCACTCTGAAATTCTTCACAAAGGTTAGAAAAAGAATGTCAAAATCTTTAAATTTCAAACAGAATTCCAAAGGGTTTCTTTTATGTTGTGTGTGTGTGTGTGTGTGTGGTGAGTTGTCTCCTTACTACATTTTGATTCCACAGGATGATTTCTACCAAATTTTGTGGAGGAGCAGGAGGGCCAAATATAGGTAAGGATGTGGTTGTCATTGTTCTAGTTTTCAGCTGGAGACTCCATGTGTTGACCCAGAGACTCCAGGCTCTGGAGGAAGACTTACTTTCTGACCTAGAGAAATTGGGGCTTCCAGGGGGAACTGTGGGCACAGCCATATCAGAAAGGGGAGCAGGCCATAAATACTCCCCCCACCTTTCCAAAGTGGACCCATCCCTTGGCGCATCATGACGACACAATGATATGCAAGGGGTGGGTTATGCCAGGAAGGAGCATGGCAGCCCTTTCCCTGGCCTCCGCTGGCATGGCCACATCCCCTCCGAGTGAAAGCCTAGAGGAAAGTGGTAACCCTAGGTAAAGGACCCAAAATTTAATAAGAAATAATCCCACCTTAAAGGTGAGATTTATCTCCTTTTGTAGGTTAAAAAAAAATCCCCCTGATTGACAATAAACATTGCTCTACATTAATAACTTTGGAAACTGCTAACCAATTTCAACCACATTTGACGAAAGGGCAGAAGACCTAACAATAAGTAGGAACCAAATGTGTTGTTAGAAGAGGCACAGTGGGAGGGGAGATTCAGCCTCAAAATCCCATCGACCTATAATGAGCGCTGTTCAACCATTAATAACTTCGGTTCATGTGTGCAGATGCCTGCAAAATTTAGCAGAGAGGCAGGGAGACCAAAGATAAGGAAGGCCCCAAATTTTGTAACAATAGGGTTGTTGTGTTTTGTTTTTTAAAAATTTGCCAATCAGTTCAAGAAAGGAAATAAAATCGGATTAATTTTTAAGGAATTTGAAAACCCAGGCTAGAATTGGCACCCTTGTTGCAGCTTCTGACTCTGTAGTGCCACCACTTCCCACTGACCAGGGCCCAGTATTGACTAGAAAACCTTTCCTGGTGCTGGTCAAGCCACACCCCTTCCCCCAGCCCTGTTCCATGTACCCAGCTTCTTGGTTGGCTGCCGGTCTGTATATAAGGCCAATCAGCAGCCACTGGAAGCTGGGTGGATCATCAGTCATTTCCTCTGTGTGTGTGTGTGTGTGTGTGTGTGTGGTGTCGTGTCGTGTCGTGTCGTGTTGTGTCATGTCATGTCATGTCCATGAACACTGGACTGGTTCTGCACTCCCTGTTCCTGGTGTGTCTTCTGGGGAAGTTGGAGTCTGGCCCTTCTGTGCTCCCATCTGGAACCTGGACCTTCCATCCCTTACCGGTGAGCATGGCTACCTTAGTACAGGGACTTGATAACTGCCAAGATGGGGGTTGGCTCCCTGGGGGGAAGCCCCATAGCAATGGCCTGGGGAGACCCCTAGTGACGCCCTGTGGAGCCCATCCTGACCAGTGCCAGTACTGTTCCAGGCTGTTGCCCGTCTCATCTTTTCTGACCTGTGTCCAGTCTGCCTGTCCTGATCTGCAATCAGGCTGTCTGTGACTCCTTACCTGCTTCCAGTCTTAGAGTCCAGTTTGTCTGTCTGCCTGCCTCATCTGTTCGTCTACCTGTCTGTCCTACCACATA
Organism: Sphenodon punctatus; assembly: GCA_003113815.1. Lineage (NCBI taxonomy): Eukaryota > Metazoa > Chordata > Lepidosauria > Sphenodontia > Sphenodontidae > Sphenodon > Sphenodon punctatus. Next base: position 772,794 of record QEPC01013045.1, read on the forward strand.
GTGTGTGGGCTGATCCCTATTCCTGACCATCTGGACTCGATCCTGCACTGACTCACCAGCACCAAGTTCCTAGACTTGATCCTGCATGATGCATACCAGAACTGATCCTACCACCACTTACTATGCCCAAGCCCCATGTTCCTGTCAATAAGTCCAAGAACAACTTTTTGAGGGTGTCGATACTGTTCAGATAGTCCGGCTATCAAAAAATGTGATTAATATCCAAGAATAATAAATCCACTATTCTTTTCAGGCCTAAGGGTGCATTAGACATTTTCCCTCTATCAATGAAGCTTAAAATTAGCATTTCAAAGATTTCCCCCCCCCCCCCGCCCTGATTCATTGCAATTTCCTCTGATGATGGAGCAGACCTATATTACAGCATCTTCCAGGTTACACAAAATGCAGTATGTAGCTACTGCAGTGTGAGCTAAAGAGAGAAAGGAGGGATTCATTCTGATTTTCCTTCCTTCTGAATGAACAGATCAAGACATTTTAACTCTACTGTTGATCCTGCTAAGAAGTTTACTGTATTTGAAAGCTAGTCTGTCTAGGGAGACTGTTTAAAGGGCGTTCATAGAAAGGGGAATTGCTGAACATTGGCCAAGGGAACTGTTGATTGGCATACAATGTAAAATCATAGTAGGTCACTAAATCCACACTAAATCTGCTTAATGGAAAACAGGTGTGAAAGTTACAGAACCAAAAAAGCAACATTTCCAGCTTTGAGTAGGTACATTAAATTAATTCAGTGTTGTTGCAGAGTAATAACCGATTCTCAATCAGTAAGGACAAAAGCAGCGGAAGGTTTAAAAACAGGACTTTACTTAAGACTGTCTAGGCACAGGCATCTAACTAGTAAGAAGACAAAATGGAGACTGATACAAAGAGAGGGAAGGAAAAAAGGAGTGGTTACACAAAGGAATTCAACTGCAAAACCCCATCTCCCTTCCATGTAGCAGCGCCATCTGGTGGCTCTATAGTCAATCACTGTTCTTAATACAGTAACTTTAAATGAATGTTGCATACACCAACACCCCTTCTCAACAGACAGAAGTTAACCTACTACGCCCATTTTACTTAGTAGCTTTTGGTGGCGCTCACCTGCTAAAGGTTTTGTCAGGGCATCTGCTACCATGTCTTCTGTAGGACAATATTGCATGTCTATAAGTCCTTGCTCTTGCGAGTCTCTTAGAAAATGATATTCCATGTCTATATGTTTGGTCCTCGAGTTTACTCTTTCTGTTTGTGCGAGTACAATACAGCCTTGGTTGTCTTCCAAAATTTGTATAGGGCTGTTCAGTAGGGCTGATGCGGCAGCAGCTGTTACCACTCCGCAATTCCATTCCTAAACCTTGGCATCCCACGTTGTGCCTCGCAGAATTCCGTGCGGTACTCCGCGATTCTGCGTTTCTTTCGCTACAAGAATTCGCAGATGCGGCATGTATGTGTTTCGCTGATTTCTTGATCGTTACCATTGTCGTATACAATCAGAGGTCTTTTCCCGCATTCCGCCAATTTAATATATGAGACACAGGCATGAGCGCTTATTGCGGTTCCGCGAAGGGAGTATGACTTTTGTGCTGCCGCTGCAGCGCTGTGCTGTGACGCTGTCACGCTGTCACCGCTCGTTCTTCTCAATATATACATGTATGTACAACATGTTCTCATTGGGAGTTGAAGGAACGGTGTTTTTATTATTTTTCAAATTGTTTTTTTATGTAAAGATCTGCAAAGAAAAGTTTTTTGTGCAAACGTCATGTTTTTAGTTAAAAGTGACCTGTGTAACTTTAAACTCACCACTTAAGCTCACAACTTAAGCAATGCTTTTTTTGTGTAACTATGTAAATAGCATATCTGTTAAGGTTCCTGCTTGTGATACAATTCTTAGCTGACATTCCGTGTGTTCAAATCGCGGTTGTTCTATTTAACTTAAATTTATATTTTTTTCAGTGGCAGCGGGCTTGGCTGGCTGGAGATAAAGAGTATTTGTTTCTGCCGGCGGCTCGGCTGGCTGGAGTGACTACCCATTTTTCTCTGTATTCTGGTATTA
>QEPC01013045.1:776337-788353 GCA_003113815.1 Sphenodon punctatus
AGAAATATTAAGCATATGGAGGGATGTAATATGCGCAAGTTTCATGAACATTGGATGCAAGATAAAGAAGTTGTAGCCATGAATGTGTATGGAGCTTTTCTTAAAATCACAACATTCAATTGCTTCTGAAATCGGTTTCCTTTATGTAATCGTTCTAAATTTTGGTACACTTAGTGCCCTCCATTGGGGTACAATCTCCCTAAATTTCATCAAAAAGTAATAAGAAACAAAAATGTTATAGAAATATGTTTTTTAGTTTTTTCCTTTTATTTCAAAAACCAAATGTCATTTTCAGTTCCTGATTGCACCGAACTAAAGACCAAACCGATCCTGACCGAACCGAATACCGAATCCAAACTCAACATTCGCCCCGAATCACCGAACGGCCGAACATCCAAACTGACGAACCGAACACAGTCAAACCGAACGGGCGAACCAAACAGACGAAACGAACGCAGCCGAACCGAATGGCCGAACCCAAACTGCGATCTGTTCGCCCATCCCTATCCCATACCTCAGGGTTTTCTGCAGGTCTGTCTGTCGTGATCACCTCCCACTGATCATCTTTGGATAGGAACATTTCTACTTTGAATTTCCACAACTGGTAGTTTGTGTTATTCAGCTTACAGACTGAAAGCTTTAATTCAAAGCTGCTGGCCATGCTTGCTTCCCTCCCCTCAGATTGGGATTTTGGTTCTTCTGCTCACTTACTGTTAGCAGGCCTCCTCTGGGAGTTTCCTTTTTTGGGGGGTCTCTTTTCCTTTCAGCTCACTTCCAGCCTTTAGGGTTATTCTGGACTGTTCTGAAGAGGTCTGGGTCCATAACCTGTTGCAGAGTAATAACTGATTCGCAATCAGTAAGGACAAATGCAGCTGAAGGTTTAAAACAGAACTTTACTTAAGACTTTTGAGGCACAGATCCTTAGTTGCATCTAACGAGTAAGAGGACAAAATGGAGACTGAGACAAAGAGAGGGAAGGCAAGAAGGAGTGGTTACACAAAGGAGTTAAACTGCAAAACCCCATCTCCCTTCCATGTACACATAAACGTAGCAGCACCATCTGGTGGCTCTATAGTCAATCACTGTTCTTAATACAGTAACTTTAACTTATGCATGTTTCATACACCAACTAGTGTAAGGGAGAAGAGAATCAGTCTGGAGGGTATTAGGAGGTCACCCCCAAGGTATAATTGAAAGAGGGTAACTTTTCACATGAAATGTGCCTGGTATAGAGGGGACTGAAGAGGTGCAGAAAAAGAGGCCATTTAAGTTCCTTAGTGGTGTTTCGCTATCTCAGCAGTGGCAGCACACTGATCATTTGCAAATTCAAATTCCTTGCTTAACTTCACTCTATTTTCTACTGGTAGGGTCAATCCCAAGCCCTGCGTGGACCACTTTGTGGAGTACACATGCACATATGGACATGCAAACCTTGCACACCGCTGTCAGAGGGCCTATGGTGCATGCACAGCTGCACACATGCACATGGGATAGGTCCCACTGTGTTTGTCTGAATGTGAAAGTATGCCTCATAAGTAGCTTCATGAAATTGTATGTGTTGTATTTCATCTATGTCTCTACCAGAAGAAAGAAAGAAAGAAAGAAAGAAAGAAAGAAAGAAAATGATAGTGGAACTGCAAGTGACACTCCTATGCAGTAATTTGAGGAGTGTGTGTCATAGGCACAATAGATTTTTAAAGCTCAGGGGCATTATGGTCTGTCATGTCAAATCATACTTAGGAAGCTTTAATATGTGGATTATAGACACATTAAACTGTACTCTCTCCTGCCTATTATGTCAATGGGATTTTGCATATTTAAATAATACTACAGTGTATAATCCTTAGACTATGCCATGCATGCACAATAGGGCTATGTGTATTGAAAAAAAAATCCTTCTGTAAGTCTTGTTCATTTGCAAGTGTACTAGTCAGTTTTAGCACCAATATTCCTAATCAGCTACACATTGACAAATATAGGATGCAACCCTCCAACATAAAAGTCAATGAAAGCTTTGCCACTGATGTCAATGGGTGAAGAACATCTATGGTGTTACATTCAACCCTGCTTAAGTTATTAACAATATATTTTGTATCAGAAAATACCTTTGCTTGGCCCTCATATCATTTAACCTTTAGAGTAGCTATCCTCAACAAATTTTTACTGGGGAACTACAGACAACCCTGGGGTCCTTCCCTGTCTTGCCTCCTCTCCTGTTCAATGTGTATCTGAGGCTGCTGTGTGAGATTGTAGTTAAAATTGTGGACAATGGTCCACAGATGGTCTCTCAGAGATCATTGTGGACAATGCATTGAAATCCTCACCTCAGTGTGTGGCAGCGGTTAAAAAATGTAAACAGAAACTTAGGAACTCTTCGTAAAGGGGTAGAGAATAAAACTGAAAATATCATAATGCCTCTATATAAATCTATGGTGGGACCACACCTTGAGTATTGTGTGCAGTTTTGGTCACCCCATCTCAAAAACGATATAATAGAAATAGAAAAGGTACAGAGAAGGGCAACAAAAATGATAAAGGGTATGGAACAGCTCCCCTGTGAAGGGAGGCTAGAGAGGTTAGGGCTCTTCAACTTAGAGAAAAGACGACTAAGGTGTGGGGAAAGTAATTAGGGAACTGTGATCTACCATTTTTAATAATATGAGCATCTAATGAAATCTTCAGACATAAGTTTTCAAACAAAAAAGTACTTCTTCATACCATATACAATTAACCTATGTATATACAATTAACCAAATGCATTGCCATGTGATGGCAAATGACAGCTGTATAATTGTATTAAAAAATATTAAATAACTTCATAGAGGAAGCCAGGGAACACAAACTAAAAAATGGAAGCTGGGACTATATTTGAGGGGATGAACCACTCCACAAATGCCTTCCTTGGTGCAAAACATGATTTTCAGAGACATGATATGAGACTAGATGGGCCAGTTGTCTGACCAACTATAGCAGCCAGTTCCCTTTTTTCTTCTTCAAAGGGAGTGTTGGTGAAAGCATAGAACTTTATTAGCTTTCAATTTTTCTGCTATGCTTTTTCTGATACAAGATGGCATGGCACATAAAACGGAAGCGTAAAAAGCAATATCTATCTTATATCTTTGTTTGATGTCTATCACTGTAATATTTTTAAGAGTCTTCAAGAAGAGGTGTTGGTGGTAATCATTCAACTATCCAAGGTATCTCCTCTACAAAGCAGTGGAAAATGGATGACCACTGTCGTCTCTCTTTGGAAGTCATGTAACAAGTGAGGCCTACATTTGAGTAGAGATAGAAGGGTTGCCATAGATGTCAATGAGGGTTGCCAATGTGAGTTGCCATTAGATGCTCACTGAAGCAGATGGACCTAATTCCAGATTATGTTTGCTCAGGTCTTTGGGGAGGGTGGGTTAGGGGTTTTAATCTCCTCCTACCCTTATTTATTCTTTTATTGTGTGCCTAACTCTGTTTTAATATTATTATGATTGTTTTAAAATTTATACTATTGTATTTTTATGTTTTAAAATTCTTAGCCACCCCGAGCTGTTTTCAGGAGGGGTGGGATATAAATCATTAAAATAAAAACAAATAAATAAATAAATGTTTCTGCCATAATCTATTTTCCACAGAGGATGGATATGTCAAAGGGAAGGGGGTGGGAGGGAGGGGAAGCTTTTAAGTCTTTGTAAAATAAAATTAACTTTAAAGCAATATTCCTATTATATTAGCATTAAGACACACCAGTGCATGTTTAATTGGCTCATTATTATATGCCTCAGGTGGCTGAAAGCCTTAGTATAGCATTATGCCTCACAACACCCCCAGTACATGTATTAATGGTCTAATAAAGTATAACCTCTTGTGTCGTACTGCTCTTTTTAATTAATTTAAAGTTACTTCTAATTACCAACATGAATCCTATGCTATTTACCCTGTTTAATGTGTGATTTATCAATTTCCAGGGCTCCTCCTATTGTACTCCTTACTCTTGGATTAAAACGGCAGTTCAGACTGAATGAAGATTGGATGGCTGCACCAGTCAGCTTTTATAACCCCCTTTCATCCTCATTGAAACTAATGGGACTGGCACCGATTCAGCAACACCAGGACTGCACTGCCCATTTTCCTTTTGTAATACTTAACTTTGTTTATCTTTTTACCTGTGACCTACCTTTTTTTAAATGGTGGTCCCTTATTATCAATAATGCCTAGGGATAAAATGGATCAGCCTTTTTGTCTTTTTCATCAACTTTTTTTAAACATCGCTCTGAGTTCTGCATGTACAGTACAGAGTGCTGCCATTTTGTACATGCTCGATACTGGGAGCTGCAATTTTGTGCATGCTTGGTATGGGAGCACAGCTGATCCAGATTTCCAGTCAAACACAGAACATATTACAGTCCAGTCGGCCTGACGGCTTCACAAGAGCCAGATCCGTTGAAGATGGAATCTGAGCTGAATTTCCCTTTTAGCCCTACTATACACACAGTCCTTTGCTGTTCTTTTCTGTTAATGTATTTAGCTGGATTTTTATCCCATTTTCCCCTGAAGTCTCAGGACAGTTAACATCATCATAAAAATACATACTTAATATAAAATGCTAAGAATAAAACTAATAAAGCCATATAGAAAATACCCACAGGTACCACCCCACATCCTAACCTTGCCTGTAAAATGCCTGACCAAACAAATAGGTCTTACTTGGTTTCCAGGAGATGCACAGGCTAGGATTTTGCAGCTAAGGGCAGGGAGTTTCAAAGCTGTGAAGCAGCCACCAAGAATGGCTTTCTGCATGTCCTTGTAGTGTGGACCTGTTGCAATGATGGCACTTGCTGGAGAGCACTTTCTGATGACCTTAGAGTCCACGAGGGGGAATAAGTGGAGAGGTGATCCTTTAGCAGAAATGAATACCTGCAGCAAATACTATATCTGATAAATTCACCTGCTTCCATTAAGATCCAATTAAGAGAGGGTATTTTCAGACGTTACAAGATCACAGTCAACCACAGTGAACCACGGTCAATCCCGCGGCAGGGCCAAAGTTCCCTGAACGTCTGTTTCGTGGGCGCCAGATGTTCACCACAGTCAATCCCCACCAGGGGTCAAAAACAACCACGCTTTCAGAGCTCCAGCCCAGACCATCTCCGAAAGCGTGGTCAAAGCAATTCCCACCGAGAAACAAAAAAAAGTAATGACTGAAAGGCAACCACCGGCCGGAATCAAGCAACATGATTTCCAGCCAGGGACAAAGCATTCAGTGTCGCTGCCAGGCAAAGAGCAACAACACAGGCCGGGGAGGGAGATTTAAAGGGCACAAAGCAGCAGGGGGACGTGGCGGGATGGAGAGAGGAAGAAGGGAGAGGAGAGCTGAGGGTGAGAGAGCAAGGCAGAAGGAGGTGGAGGAGGTGCAGGCGGAGGAGGCAGTGGTTGTGCTGCACATGGAGGCGGTGGAGGAACAGCAGCAGCAGCTGGGACGAACTGCCCCGGCACCTTCCGGGTGCTTTGACCACGGCCCGGGATCGGCGTAATGTCTGTTGTGCTGCCCCGAGCTGTGGTCTGCCAGTCCGATTCCCTGCCATGGTCCCGCTCCCGTCACGTCTGTTTGGGGCCTCTCTTGCCCACGGGGGGTGGTTAGCCGGTTCGCCACCGCTGGGAATCCACTGTGCTGAATTGGGCGCCCGTAATGTCTGAAATCACCCAGAATATCTGTGTCCACTTTGATGAATATCTACTTCAGATATTTCAGTTCAGTAATTTTGATATTTTGGTGTAGTCATTTTGGTAATTTCAGTAACTTTGTTTTGACACTTTTGTGCATGTGCAATAGCCAAATAAAATAACTAAAATGCCAAAATGATGAAATAAACCAAAATAAATGAAATATCAAAATCAGTGAAGCATACAAACTGAAATAGGCAAGTAAGCAGATATGTGAATATCTGTTTCAGTTGTGGATATCATTTGGGTATTCAGAGGCTATCTGAAAATGAAATAATATTCACAAATAAAAAAATCTACTATTTATTTTATCTCCATTCTCTTCCCATATTAGCGGAGGTCTTCTTATGGGTCTAATACCCAATGGATCACTGTTCATAATTTGTCTCACAGCTCTCTCCCCTGCAGATATTGCAACGTATCCTGCACAGTAGATGCAACTGGATTTTATAATATTAATAACTTATAGTGGCTCTGCATATTTTCTAAATTCTTTATTTTATTGTCACCTTCATTGGTAGACCCAAGAATTTCCTGAAGGATTTTATTTTTCTGAATGACTGTGGCTGAGTAAATATGAAATGATGGCTTTTTAGTTGCATACCAGAGAACATATGCAGGATAATAAATCAGGCTATAGGATACTTACTTCAGCAAGGTTTCTCTCTTCCTCCTGTAGATATGAACACTATGCTGGCCTACTTAGGAAGTTATGGGCATTTATAATTTTTTCTTCCTGTGTGATTTGCTGACATGGTACTGTATATAGGTAGTGTAAATATTTTTTATTTTTAAAAAAAAGTTTTTCTCTAGCTTTGACTATTTTCATGAGCAGAGTAATTCATTTCACCAAGTTTCTGTTTCCTTGAAAATTACTGTACAACCGTGATATGTTCATGTTTCTGGAGAAATTGCTCTGGGGAAGGGGGGCAGGAGGAGGAAGGTAAGCCTTCTGCCCTGTTATGATACCAGAGTTTAATGAGTATGTAAAGTATCAAATTTAAAAAGTTAGCAGTTTATTATAGCTGAGCAATCACTGAATGAGAAACAGGTTTCCCATTCACTGAGCATTATGGACATGACCCAAGGCTGATAAAGCATACTTGCTCATGAGTACCAGCATCTGATTTAGGACTGGAATACCTGCCAGCCAAAATCAACCTCTCTCTTTGTTGATTGAATCAATAATTCTCCAATCAGTTTTTAGGAGAGGATTTTTGTACTGCATTAAGAAATTAATGGGATTTTACTTAGAAATATACTTTCATCATAGTCAGTTTTTCTCTTTGCAAACATATCCACTTCTCTACAAATGAGTGTTTCAAACTTGCCTGATCTTTTAGAAACATTCCTAATTATTTTGCAGTTTAAAAAAAAGTACGGCTGGATGTTTAATAGGAAAGCAAAAGGAAGAGGAAAAAAAGAATCCTTCCCTCAAGATTTTAAAATCTAAGGCCCATATCTTGGAATAGCATCATCACAGATTGTTGGGCTCATGTTGAGCTCTGATAAGTCCAAGACTGGCACAGAAGTGGATGCTTTTCATTCTATCATTTGAGAAATTGGTTGGCAGCAATTTTGGCAGGAAATCTGACGTTTGGGGAAAGGCGGAATTTTTTTATTGCTGATGGGATTTTAAAAATTGCTGTTTGAAGCTACTCAGAAGTTTAGAATATTAGCAGTTCCAGTGGAAATGGATTATTGGAATTGAGTATACAAGGCAATGAGAGGCATGTATAAACAATTTATCAAGAGGCTCTTCAGATTATTACATTGCTGTCAATGTCATATCAGATATGTGTGCATGTTAATGTGTATATCAAAAGAGAATCTTGGTAATGGAAATGAAGAATAGGTGAGCTATCTATCATTTGAAAAGAATGAGCAGTCATTGTTGAGTCAGTGGACCACCATTCTATATTACCATCATTCCCAATATATATCATATCATAGTAGAGATGGGCGAACGTGGTTCAGAAGTTCAGAGTTCGGACCGAACTCGACCAGTTCAGTCGACCAAACCGAACTTCGGAACTGAACTCGATTTTCGAACCGAACCAAACTTCCGAATTCGGCTCTGTTCGCCCATCCCTAAAAGATAATATTCCATTTAGTTCAATGGGGTTTGAATTTCCGAACTTTGTTCGGAAGTTCGGAGTTCGGACCAAACTCAAATAGTTCGGTCATCTGAACCAAACTTCCAAACCAAACTGAATTTCCGAACCGAATCGAACCTCTGAACTCGGTTATGTTCACCCATCCCTATATCATAGCATCTCAGCAGATATACAATGGTTGTCCTTTGAGTCAATAAAGACTACTTTTTCTTTATAAGTAGATTTCATGTGTCAGAGGTTGTTAGAACATGTAACTCTTTATACAAAGGACCAGCTTGTCCCTCATCATGATGCAGTTTTATCACAGAAGGTTCATGTATTAGTTATACAAGATGAAATTCTGCACCAGCCAACGATTTCTATGTCATCATTATTGATGACTCTGACAATGACGATGATGACAAATACAGATTCTGCCCTCTTTTCTAAGTCCACTGCTCCTCTGCTTCCCATGACTTAATACATGTTCCTAACAATGGGGGTTAACAAACGTGACGGTGGCCTGTTTTGGCCTGCTGAGGTCCGCTTTGGCCTGCAACAGTGGCGGCTGGTGGGTTTCAAGACTGGTGATAGTTCAGGCAGGGGCCAGAAGTGGGACGTACCAGGGTGAACAACAGCAAGGACAAAGAAAATATTTTAAAGAATAGGATGTGAGGCAGCACAGCCCTTCCAACTGGATTCATAAAATTAGTAATTACCCCTGCCTGTAATGAATGCTGGGTGGGGGAGGGGACAAAAGAAAGCACAAGCAAACAAGCAATGTACAGGAGATCAGGGCAGGGGATTTGTTTTTTCAGAACTTACCAGGTTTCTGAAAGGATAAGTCCTCATGATCGCTCTAGTCTGACTCTGATAACCACCTTCTCTTGTTCTTCCCTCCAAATGATCAGGCCAGGGACTCCAAACAAGCTGTTTAGAAAAGGCATCCTGGTACTTCTCCTGGTCTTGCTGATTGGCTGGGTTTCTCCATAGGAACCCAGCCAAGACGCATCTGGCACCTCCCCCACTTCCTCCCCAATTCCCCAGAAAGCACTGCTTTTCTGAGCCAGCGCTCAGTGCATGCTCCCTAAGGGCTTTGGGAGATCCTTTACATCCCTGCCTCCCTCTAGCTCTCTGGCCAGTGAGTAGAAAGCTAGAGGAAGGGGGGATCAGAAGAAGGAGGATGTTTGTCCCCTCCCTCTCTTTCCCTTGCAGAGTGACTCATCACAAACATGGGAGTTCTTTCCCTGCAGGCTTTGTTTGCGTATCAGCTGTTAGCTTCTGGCTGTGTGCCAGAGCTATGACTCATCTAAGGTAGCCACTGACACATAAGCAGAAAAGAGGACAAACATTTGCATGATATTTATATATGCTATTTATACTAATTTATACAAATTTGTAGGGTAGAGGGCGGGGCCAGAAGTGGGCAGAGCAAAGGCAAAAGTAGGCGGAGCCAACCCAATGGTAGGCGGAGCCAACCCAACCGTTAAGCCAGTGGTGTGGCTTAACTCAGCAGCAAGGAGTTCCCAGAGTTAACATTGGAAGGAGATTACATTAGTTAACCCTGTGAACTCATTGCTGCTGCATGAAACCCATCAGACCAGGACTAAGGAGAGGTAGGTAGCAGTAGGGGCTACCAAGGGCACCCTAGCAGGTGGGTGGAGTGGGTGGTGGAAGTTCCTCCCCCTCCACCCTCCACCCAGGCTGCTTCTGAGGGCGGAGGGAGGGTTGGGGGCAGGGCGGGGGATCCCCAACCAGCAGCCCCAAGCTACCAAGGCCCAAGCTCGTTTAGTTACTCACCATTACGGTGCATCTCTCAGGCCTTGGCACTGTCTGGCAGGCAGAAACTCCTGCCCACTCCAGGCAGCAGCTTGAGACCGACAGAGTCCCATCCCAGACAGGAATCAGAGTAGCGGGGAGATGAGACAGAGCGCAGCGTGGACTGAACTTGATGCCACTTCAGTTACATGTGCTGCTCCAGAAGCCTGCTAGCTGGCTGGAGCTGTGCTCTCTGCAATTCCACTCGGGGAATAGCCCACAGAGTGGGCTACAGTGGGCGATCACAACTGTTGTAGCCCACCATGACCCAGTCTGGATAGCATCCACCATGGCTAGCCACCATGGCAGCCATGGCTGCCTGTCATGGCAGGGTGCAGGGTCTTGGGTGCAGCATGGGAATGCGGCAAAGTGGCCTCACATTGGTGCATCTCCCTACCTTCGGTGGCAGCCTAGCCACCAGCATGTTTGTTGCACCACAAGATGTTGCAGTTCCTGTCTGCTGTAGCCTGCTGTAGCTAGCCTATCACATCTGCCATATCATATCAGTGTGCTATCATGTGTTCTGTAGCCTGCCGTGACCCAGCTCAGATCGGGTCCACTATGATCAGTCGCCTTGAAGGTAGTCATTGACCGCCATGGCTGCCTGTCATGGTGGGGTGGGGCTTTTGGAACAGTCCGGGGGCAGGGCCAGGTGGCCACACACTCGTGCATCTCCCTGCCATCGTCAGTGGCCCAGCCACCAGTACGCCTTTTTGTACACCCTAACCCAGTCCGGACCATGTAGGCAGCAGCTTCCTAACGGGGTCGGGTTGTGATGGTGGCACTCTGTTGCCCAATGTCCACATTTTAAAAACTGCTCATATATTAAATTGCATGCATCTTTTTGCATATGGATCCCATTATCCATTATCAATTGCATATGCATTACAACATTAAGTATCTTCAAGTTTAGCAAAACACACATATGTCACTGAGATCTTCTCACATGCCAAAGATAACAGTTAAAGTCTTAGTAAAACAATACATACAGATAACTTGAATCAGATCAATCTACTTGAATTTCAAACAGATTATAGCATTGCTTTGTGTATGTACTGTATACACACACAGTCTCTCTCTCTCTCTCTCTCTCTCTCAAACTGTGTGTGTATACACACACACCCCACCCGTCCCCCCAATTAACACATGGAATTGTTTTTTGTACTGAAATTTGGCTTTTTTATTAGAGCAGCACTGGAAATTTGATAAACTATAAAGACTAATATGAGAGATATCAGCCCTAAAGGTTTTTTATTGAGAAAACTATTCACAACTAAAAGTAGGAACTTTTTATAGCCTGGCTCCTGAGCCTTAACATAATTTTCCTGTGTGTCTTTTTTTTAAAAAGGAGGGGGGGGGGGAGAGAAAGCTCATTCTTGACTGTTACAATCACAATCACCTATAGTCCTAGTATTGCAGTTTATTTGACCACTCTTTATTGCATCTTTTTTTTGTAAAAGCAATCTCTATTCTATTGTCTTCTCTCACATAATGTCCTGAAATAGAGCAGCAAAGTGAAGGATAATATAGCAAAAGGCAATGGTTCTTTGACTTCTTCCATGTGATTTCTGATCAGTTTGACCGTACAATTGCTCCAAAATTATATTAATTTTCTTTTTTTGTTCAAAAAGTACTCCAATTCTATTCTAATCTATCTTTTTTCTGTCTGATTGAAATGGTTTTGATTGAGCCTCTGGTAGCATTTTTCTCCCTCAGTTCAGCTTTGGCTGTTATTATTTACTGTTTGCATATCAGTATTGTTCACAAGTCATAGACAAAAATGGGGTCTCTGTTGTGCTAGGTGTGGATAATTATACAGAAAGACACGTTCTCTGCATCATGAAGTTGCTTATTGAAAATATTCTTTGTAAAGCATTCATGAATTTTGCCTTTACACTCATAACATATTTCTGGTATTCCTCATTCTCAGTCTGACCTCTGAAAGGCACTGACTCAATTTCAGCCTCGGAATACATTAGTGTAATGTTCATAGACTACAATGGGAGTTTGTGTCCACTTTGGGAGAATCTAACTCACTTGTGTAAAAAAATAATTAGAAATTGGAAAGAGACAGGTTGTTTTTTTCTCAATGCAACAGAATAATAGTGTGAGAGTTCCTTTGAGGTTTTTGATTATTTATTTAAATTTACTTCCCACTCTTTCCCTGAAGGTCAGAGAGGGTTACAAACAATACAAATTTATAAAATAAGTATATTCACAAGCCCACACCTAGACATAGGGTGATTTCAGATGTGACAATATCACAGTGAACCACGCTCAATTCCGCGTGGTGGCTGTGATAGCGTCACGTCTGTTGGGGGAAACGGATGTTTCCCCCCAGATGTTACCACGGCTGGGGATTGCATTCGACACGTGAGCAGCCGAAG
>QEPC01013045.1:788542-816313 GCA_003113815.1 Sphenodon punctatus
GTGGAGGGGGGGGGCCGTGCGGCCGCACGCTGCACCGCGCGGCCCCACCCCCTCCCAGATTCCCCACCTGGATCCCCCCGGCACATCTGTTGTGGCGTGACGAGGTGACCCCGGCGGGGAATGACTAGGATGATTTCGGTACGGGGCCAACAGGCCCCTAAACGTCTGAAATCACCCATAGGGTGTTTTCAGATGTTACGAGATCACACTCAACCACAGTGAACCACGCTCAATCCCGCAGCAGGGCCAAAGAGCCCTGAATGTCTGTTCGGTGCACGCCAGATGTTCATCACACTTAATACCCACATGGGGTCAATTTCAACCACGCTTCCCAGGCTAGCCGGGGGAATATTCAAGGAAGCGTGGTCAAAGTGATCCCCACCGGGAGACAACAAAAAGTAACGTCTGGACGCCAATCCCCATGTGGAATCAAAAGGAACGAGCCCCAGCCATGGGCAATGCATGCAGCGTCGCTGCCGGGCAACCAGCAACAACACAGCCACCGGAGGGAGATTTAAAGGGAAATCAGTAGCAAGGAAGCGTGGCGGGATGGAGTGAGGAGGGAGGTGGAAGAGAGCGGCAGGCGACAGAGCGATGGTGGAGAAGGTGGAGGAGGAGGCAGGGGCAGTGGTGGAGGTGGAGGGAGCACAGGTGGAGGAGGGGGACCCGGGGGCCGGGCTGACCATGCAGGTGGTCCAGGCACAACAACCCCAGCAGCAGCCGGGACGCGATGCCCTGGGGACAGCAGCCGCCCCGTGGCCGGAGGAGGCACCCAGGAAATGGGTAAGGGCAGTGCAGGGGAGTGGAACAGGGGGCACGGGAGCTCCCGGGGGGGTCGGGGCATGCCTGGGTGACTGGGATGGGGCCAGGGGGCAGGGGAGCCCTGCAAGGGGGCCTCACCTGCAACCAACCCAACACTCACCACCTACTGTCCCCACAGACATGGAAAATGGCCCGGGAGGCTGAGCCCCCGGAGGACACCGGCCCTGCTCAGGCAGAGGCAGAGCCAGAAGACGAGGAGGAGGATGACCCGCTGTGGGGACGTGAGAGGAAAGCGTACCACCAGGGGGGCAGTGGGGCCTCCAGGAGACCAGGGACTTCATCCGCATATGGGGGACCCTGGAGTACCAGCTGGAATTCGCCCTCAACCAGTGCAATGAACATGTCTACCAGCACATAGTGCGGGACATGGAGGCAGCGGGGCATCAGCGCACAGCAGCACAGTGCCGCTCCAAGACCAAGGAACTCAAGAGGGGGTACAAGGCCATCCGGGACAACAATAGGCGGTCCGGACACGGGGCCCAGACCGCCCCTTCTATGATGCCCTGGACCGCATCCTACATATGAAGGGGTCCATAGTCACCCCACGGCTTGTGGGCAGCACAGTGGTCCAGGGCAGGGTACTGGCTGAGGTACCCCCTCCCCTCGCTGCCCGCCTGGTAGACACGAGCTCCAGGGCCCCGGACCCCCAGGAAGAGTGCCCAGTGACCTACGGCACCTGCACGTCCCCCCCCAGCAGCAGCCCCGAGAGCACCCAACCCTGAGCTGGCCCAGCGGAGTCGGAGGCCGTCACCATCACCACCCTCAGCCAGTGGTCCCTGGGGGAGCACTCCCACACCTAGGGGCCGGCCTCTGAGGGATCCTAGATGGACATCGAGGGTAAGCACCCGACCCAGAGAGGGGAGGGACCATGATGAGGGGGGCAAGGGCCAGGGGTGTGTGGGGAGGGGGCCGGGCCCACCCCAGGCCACACCTCAGCCCCCACTGGCAAGGCAGGAGGGGGCCCATTCCCAGGTCCCCCAAACGCCCACCCCAACACCCACAGCCCCCTCCGTCACCTGCAGGACACGGAACACCCCTGGAATGGACCCAGGAGATGGAGCCGGCAGCTGCCGAGGAGGCCAGCCAGCAGGTGCAGGAAACAGGTGAGGCAGGCGGGGCAGGAGGGAGGACACCCCGGGGTGCAGGGAGGAGGTCCCCGGGCGGGCAGAGGGGATGGGGGGTCGGGGTCAGGGGGTGGGGAGGGCCTGGGAGAGATGCCCGGGGCCCCAGGGGCCCCTGCCCCATCCCAGGCAGGGAACAGGGGCAGGCTCCCCGGTAGCCGGCATCCCCAGGGCCCGTGGCCCCAGCGCAATGCATGCGGGACTACCGGGCACGGGTCCACAGGCTGACGGAGGAACAGGCACAGAACATCATGCAGAATGCGGCAGAACAGGGGGAGAGGATGATCAAGGCCATGGCCCGCATTGAGGCGGCCATCGAGCGGTCCCTGGAGCAGGCCGAGGCTAGGGACCAGAGGCTCCAGGCTGAGGTGCACCTGGAGCAGAGGTGGGAGCGCCGGGAACACATCAGGCAGGTGGAGGCACTCGGGAGGCTGGAGCAAGCCATCACAGGCATGGTGCGGGAGCACACAGCCAAAATGGACAGGTCCCACGACATTGGGACCTCCCTTCTCCTGCACGCTGGCACGATGCGCACCTATGTGATGGCATGCGCACCCCCAGGCACCCTGACTGCCCAGGTCCCAATGCAGGGACCCTCAGCGCCCCTGCCCCCCACCCAGGTGCCCCAGCCACCCCCACGCCCTCAGGGGCTGCGCATGCACCTCCTGGTGCCCCCGGTGCTCCGGAGGGTGCAGACCCCCCAGGGGCCAGCCAGGGCCCTGGCCACCCTCTCCCGCCCACTGCCCACCCTGCTGCCAGACCAGGAGGTGGCACAGGACAATGCAGGGAACACAGACAGTGGGGGGAGGAGAGCTCTCAGAGCTCCATGGGCCCCAGCGGGCACTCATGAGGATGGCCAAGGAAGCGAGGGGGGATGGGGGGAGGAGGGGAGGGGGAGGCAACATGATGGGGGTCACTGTAGGGGACAGGGCACAACAGGGGTGGTGGGACCGGATGAATGTGTCCACTTGGGGGAAATAAAGGCTGCAGTCACCAGTCTGGCTCATGTTCCCATTTTTGGGGGACCGGGGTGGGGGCCCACCTGTGAAGGGACATGCCCACAGAACTGCAGGTGGGGCCCCCCAGGGAGGAGCCCCTCACAACTGGGCCCCCCGGGTGATATGGCCTGCCAGGGCATTCCAGATCCGTTTGGCGTAATGGTACTCCCTCGGGTTCTCAGCATTCACGTACAGGGGCACGGGACCAGGGGGCCGGTGGGGCTCGGGGTACTCCAGGGCCACCCCCTCAGTTTCGCAGACAATGTGCAGCACGCAGCGGGCACCGATCACCAGGGCCGAGGTCGAGACAGTGTAAGCCAGGCACCCAGCTACACTCCTCCAACACTGCTTGAGGACCCCAAAGCACACTCCACCACGGTCCAGCTGGAACAGAGGTGGGTATTGTAAAACACCTCTGCTGGGGTCTTCGGTACGGGGTAGACCTTCATCAGCCAGTGGGTGAGGGGGTAGGCAGGGTCCCCAGAATACAGGGGGGCATCGGGACCCCCTTGATCCACCTCATGCCCATGTCCGCGAAGTCCCCCCGGAACATCCGGGCATAGAAGGAGGAGATGGTCATGATCCTGGCATCGTGACTGCGGCTGGAGTTGCCCGTGTAGATGTCTATGAACCGGCCCCGGTGATCCACCACCCCCTGCAGGTGCAGGGAGTAGTAACCGTGCCGGTTCACATACTCCAGGGCCTCCTCGGCAGGGCCACCCCATCTCAATGTGGGTGCCGTCCATGGCTCCAATGCAGTTGGGGAAGCCTCCAGCCGCGAACCCCACCATCACGGCCCCCTGGTCCACTAGCTGGATCGTTCTGTCCAGGAGCACGCCCTCCACCGCTTCGCACACATCCCGCAGGATGCAGGCGACAGTGCTGAGCCCCACACCAAAGTGCTGGGACACTGACCGGCAGGAGTCGGGCGTAGCGAGGGCCCAGTCCCCTATGGCCACCCGCTGGACAATGGGGATTGGGTCCCGCATGGAGGTATGCTGTCACTCCAGCCAGGGTGTGAGGAGCTCCGCTAGGCAGACCAGGGTGCCCTTGCTCATCCTGAAGTGGGTCCTCCAGTTGGGCTCTTCCCAGTGGGCCAGGGCCGTAGCCCACCAAATCTGTGGGCGCTCAACGACCCACAGGCATCTGGCTATGGGCATAGTGAGCAGGGCAGCCCAGAGCATGGTCTCCCTTGCCCAGAGGAGGCGCCTCGCAGCCCAACGGAGCACTGCGGGCTGGGTCAGGCTCCGGTTGGCAGCCTGCCAATCTGCCCCAGAGATGCGCTGCGCCCTGAGCCACGCCTGGGCTCTCCTGCACCCGTGGTGGGCCCGGAGGCCCCTTGCGGCTGTCTGGGCCAGGGCAACCTGCAGCTGGGCGGCCAGGTGCACCTCCACGGTCAGGAGGCGCAGCAGCTCGGTGTGGTCACGGAACCATTCGGCTGCGAGCGCGAGGAACAACCAATAGCCAGCTGCCCTGTTGCGCTCCATGGTGGTGGGGCCCAAGGGGGGTGGGAGCACTTATACAGGGCCTATGATGGCAGGGCTGTCTGGGGGGTGGGCCACTGGGTGGCCATGGCCCCCCCTGGGGGGGCTGGGGCATGCGTGCGTGCAATTTGGTGCACCGCCAGGTGGGGCCCCTGGCCTCGCCCCTGCATGGGCACGCGGGTCTGCATGCTCCCAGGACAGCTGCATTCCATCAGCCATCTCCACCACCACCCTAGCCCACCTCCCCCTGCTGTTTGCTACAGAATGGCCTTGAAGGTACGATTAGCCGGACAGAGTGCTCGTTGTTGTGTTGTGCAGCTGTGCCAGGTCCGCAACCCATGCCTCACTCTGTTGTGCTACAATGTTGTGGTCCATGGCCGCATTCCCTGTACGCGGAGCCCCTCCCGGCCCTGGAGTGTGTGTATGCCCCCAGGGCTCTGTGTTATTCTCCCTGTCGTGCCGGACCGTGGTTGGCTTCCCATCCATGGGGCTCCCACTCCCCGGCCCCCATGGGGCCGCCCATATCTGGACCTTCCGCGAGACCATGTCTCTTTGCAACCTGTGGCATACCCCGGCCGTGCAGCTGGTCCTGGGCACCCCGGGCAGCGGTGCAGGTGCCTTTGAGAGCCTGAGCTCTGGACTCCATTACTTTGGCTATGAGGCGAGCGCTCATGATTGCCGGCTGCATACGGAGGCCCTGGGGCTGGTTCGCTTCCCTGAGGGGCACATCCTGGACAAGCAGTGCTCTCATGTGCCCTGGACCAGGGCAGAGACCGTGTCTGCCTGGTGGTGTGCGGTCTGAGCGCCTACACGGTGTGCCTTGCTGAGGGTGGCCCTGCCTTGGCCGTGTCCTACTTTGTCTGTGTTCACGGGGCGCGTGGGTACCAGCGCACCCGTGGGGCGGTGTACCACCGGCTGCTGGGGCTGGGACATCTTCCTTTGCCCCCTTCTGCTGCCTTCTGTGTGCCGGAGCCTTCCGCGGTGGAGATGTCGGCCCTGTTGGGGGTGTGGTCCCGCGTGGCTGTCCAGCTGGCTCTCTCCATGCATGATCCCTTCGAGGCATACTACCTGATCACGCACCACATGTCCATGCAGGGGTACCGCCGGGGCTTGCTCCATTGGCCCCACCTGGTTTACCGGGTNACGCACCACATGTCCATGCAGGGGTACCGCCGGGGCTTGCTCCATTGGCCCCACCTGGTTTATCGGGTGGGGCACCCGGGCCCTGGGCCCGCAGTGGCCCCCAGCGGCAGCCTGTTAATCCCAGTGCTCCTCCCAGCCCCCCCCCGGTGTCCTGCCCCCATGTGGGCTCCCGCCCCGGTGCGGGGGGGGTGCCAGTCCCCACTGCCTGCTTCCACCCTGATGTCTCTGCCGTGGTGTGTTCCGGCCTGCTTCGTGGGGTGCTGGTGCCCCTGCCTGTGGCCCTGGTCCCCCACCAGTCCCCACCCCACCCCGGTTGCCTGTCCTAGTGCCTGGGTGCGGTGCTCTGTGTGGCCTCTCTACCCGCCCGTGCCCAGCTACCTGTCCACACCCGCCGGCGCTGCCACCTGATGCACCCCCCCAAGTCTTGGGTGCTTGTGTGACCTGGGGGTTAGGACACCCCCGGACTGGGCCGAGTTGCTTCCCCGGGGTGTGTGTGCATGGCATTGGACCTGCAGCACAGCTCCGCCTGTCCTGGCGGGCCTCCCTCTGCCCCTCTGTGACTGTGGGGCTACCTTTCTCCTCCTGGACCTTCTCCGCTGGGCTCACTGTGCATTGCGGGCCCCCATTGTGCCTTGGTCCCAGGGTCCGGGCCCCCCCTTTCTGAGACTGGCTATGTTGCTGAGGGGGCACTTATGTGGACTGTGGTGCTGCGTGGGTGGGGGTCGCTACAGTCTGTGACCTGCCCTGCCCCTTTGCGGTGCCTCCCCTCTTCCCTCTCCCCTGACCCCATTGTTCCTTGTGTGTTTGTCCGGGCACCCCTGCCCCCCTTCCTGACCTTTCCCTTGTGTGTGTGTGCGTGTGTGTGCACGCACTTGTGTGTGTGTGCCCGGGCATGTGGTCATGCTGTGTGTTCCACTGTGGCTCCGCTGTCTGTGTGCCTGCTGTGTGTGTGGTACCTGTCAGCCTCTTCACCCTCTTCCCCCCTCCCTTCCCATTTCCCTTGTGTGGGCATTCCCTTTAGTGCCTTTTGGCTTCGTTTGCCCTCCGGCGGCCATGTCTGTGTCCCGACCCTGCCCGGTGTCTTCTGGGAGTTTTGACCACGGCTAGGGATGGGCGTCACGTCTGCTGCACTGCCCCGGTCCGTGATGTGTCGGCCCGATTCCCGGTTGTGGTCCCAGTCCCGTCACGTTTGTTTGGGGCTTTTATTCACCCCGGGGCGTGGCTGTTATGTTCACCCCCACTGGGGATCCACTGTGGTGATCCGCCCACCCGTAACGTCTGAAATCACCCATAGTCCACACTAGAGGGAGTTAATTATTAGCTGTGTTCTATTTGCAACAAGCGACTCCAGTTGAAAACAGGGTAAGGGGGCCCTATTGTTAGAAGAGTTTTATACCCATGTAATTCCTGCCCCAACCATGTTTGCGACGCCACTGCACACGCACTTGCACATGATGCATGCATGATGTGCACAGAGCTCATACACATTGTGCAAAGCGTGTGCACAGTGCATGCACCCTGCACATGGTACATATCTTGGATCAGGCCCAGAAATATTACAGGTGGAAAAACTGAGCTACAGGTTTCAAGTGCCTTGATCAAACTCACAGGAGTGTTTGTGGAAAATCCAGGAGCTGATGCCAGATCTCCTACATAAACATGCACTGGTGCACAAGACCTGCATGAGGACCCATGGGCCAGATCCTAGAAAGGAAAAAGGGCCAAAGAAAGAAACAGTCATGGTTGGATTTGGCCCTTGGGTGGCAGGTTCTGTACCCTTGCCTTGATTGCTACTAGAGTTCTTCTGTTAATTCAGAACTTGACAATGTTGCCAACATGATAGCATTTCTCCCATGCAACCCAAATTCCTTTCACTTTGATGAGACTTGCATCGTTACTATGGGCTAGCCTCAGTACTAAAGAGCCTGGGGATCAAGCTGCAGGCTGGAAGTTTCAAAATTGATCAGTGTATGCTCCTCAAACAAATATTCCCACAACGGGTCCTCTTCAATAGCTGGTCCAGGAGCTAGCCAGGGCTCTTGTGCTATTTCAGCTCATCTGATGCTTCCATTACCTATGTTAATAGAAGACACCTCTAGTCAGGTGGCTTGGCTGACCCTTACGCAAGTATGCCATAATGGTGAGAGAGAGAGAGCCAGAGAGTCATCCTCGTTTCCTTGCACATCCCAGACAAACTGAAGCCAAGGCCTTTATATATTTCTCAGAAATTGCCTATAGTTCTTTGTTACGCCTGTGTTCCTTTGGCTGTACTTTTAGCACAGCATTTTTCTTTTTCTGCAAGTCAGTATCTTTCTCGTAATCAATGAATGCCATTCACATTGGCAGGTTATTTTCATTCATCTTTTCTGGGAACTCATTTATCATTTGAAGGTGTTCTACCATAGAAAATCTTGATTAATAGCCTCTCTGCAATTCTGGTTTAGTAGAAATGTACAGTTATGGGCCTATTGTATACATTACTCATAGATCAGTGGTGCAAATATTCCATCTATGAAAGAAGACACTCTATAAGTGGGTCTGGTCAATTTGCCAGAGGCCTTTTCTCTGGCCCTTTTCACACGAGATGTCCCCACCCATTTCCACTCAGTTTTGCTGCATGGAGATGGGTGGAGGTGCCTGTGGGAATGCCGCAGGGGGTGGATGGGGGTGCATGCGCTCTCCCGAGCTACACCCATGCATGGAGCAATGGACAGGGGAACCATGGTCGCCTAGGGCAGAAAAAATCCTTTTGCCAGTGACCCCTTAACCTAGACTCTCACCTTTTAAAAAATAATAATAATGATCATACAGTAGTATCTGTTTCCCGCAAGACTCTCCTGTATTCTGCCAAAGTTATATTTATTGATGTCCTCTGCAATCTTCTCCCTTGGCGACCTCGTTCAGATCAGTCCATTTAGCCATCTCTCTCATATGTTAATAGATATCTTGCTTACTTCACCAACATTTTGGTGGCTCCTTCCTCTGAGAAAATCAACCTATGCACAGATTATCACTTTGCAACTGGCACTCGGACCTTCAGTCTGTCGACTCCTGGGATTTATTTTTCAGTTCACTGCTAATTTCTCTCCGACATTTCTAATTGAATTTCAGCTGTTTCCTGCAGATTAGTTTCCCTTGCTCCTCCTTCTATCTTCATGTTTGGCATAGACCAATTCAACAGAAGCAGAGAGCAGATAGAGATATTAGGCACAACTACACCTTACCACCTCACCCAGAACAATCTAGAATGGAAAAACATTAAGCAATGAGGTGGCTTGAATAAAGTACTTGGCACATGACTGCCGAAACCTAAGGAGCCAAAATAGGTATAGAAGAAATTGGCATTGGTTTACTACTAGACTTCCAGCTGGAGAAACTTTTGCAGAGAAAGAGAGAAGTGAAGGAAGGTGTAAATTAAATACTGAAAGATAAGGGACAGTTTTGGAAGGTATAACAATACTTTGCAATCCGCTTAGTGCTGCCGTTACCTCCACAACTAGCCTGCTGTTTGGCACCATTGTTATATCAGCTCTTCTAAATACAATCCTTGTCAATTATATCACTTCCACTTTGGCAGCATTTCAGCATGGCAAAGCATAGGCACAGTTAGGAGAAAAGAAGCGTGCAGCAGGAGGATTTGGGGTGATTTTTTAAAAAAAAACTTATATCCATGCCAGGTGAAAAGCTGAAGTATTATCCCAATAAATTACTGTATTAGGTAGTTCCAATTATATAGTAGTTACTGTATTACGTAGTTCCAAATTAGGTAGGTCCAACACAAAAACCTGAGGGGTCATAATTCCTTGAGGTGTGAATCCGTAACATTTTGTATTAGTTACGGAAATGGACGGAGCGCCATTAATTTTCATGACTAATGTTACAAAAACAGATGAATAAGCAAACAATTGTTATTTGATTTTTATCCATTTTCATTTTATTTTTTTTACTTTATTAAAAATAATAAAAATAATTTGTAAATACCGTGCATGTGCCAAATGGCCACTAGGACCATTATGTGTATGCCCACCCTTTTCCAAAATGGTGCTGACATTGCCAATGCCATTTTGGAAAAGGGTGCACATGTGAAGAATGGTCCTGGTGCCGATTTTGTACATGCAGAGTGACTTTAAATAAATAAATAAATAAATAAAATATCACTCTACATGTGCAAACCAACTGCCAGACCATTCTGTGTATGTGTGCCCTTTTCCAAAATTCCACAAGCAGCATTAGCACCTTTTGGGGAAAGGGCTCTGTGGTCATTTTGACAAGCGCAGTGATATTATTATTTTTTTTATTAAAAAAGCAGGGAAACCCACAAACTGTAGGGTCATTTATGAACACCCCACCCCACCCCAAAAATGGGAATGGGGTGGGTTGTTAACTAAAATGAAAACAGTAGGGTTTTTTCATACACCCCTAATTTTCCATGAGACATAATTTGACAGGTTTTATTACCCTGCAATATTAAATTTGGACTTTTCACAAAGCACAGCTACAATTAAGAGGAATTTTCACAAAGTACAACTACAGTTAAGGGTCGCTCCATGTTCCCATTTTATACCCTATTTTCTCACAGCTTTATCATCCATTTCAAATTAGAGTGACAACCATACAATTTTATTTTCATAACTGATGAGAATTAGCTAAACAGTTGGTTTAGCTGAAGCTCCGATCCTCAGAATCCTGCACCACTGAAAGCCCCACTGGATTCTTAGAGAGCAGCAAAACTTCGTACTTTGTAGTGGTTTTTTACTTTGTAGTTGTTTGCCCATCAATACTCTTCTAGCTAAACTAGTCACTTTTCAGGCTAATGGCATGATTGTAGCAGGGTGTAGTACCTTGGGGTAAGTCTTCACAGGATCAGACCCCTTGTGTCACTCTCTTGGGAAATTAGCTCAACAGTCACAGTTCATTAGAAAAATTAACTCACAGTTTTTATTCTCCACTACAGTCCATATCAAGTACAGTTTCCACCATCTCTAGGTTGCCAGCCCATCCACCATCACCCTGCAGGCCCAGCTGTCTTTGTGCCTCAGTCAGGCCAGCTCAGTCACCTCCATCCTCCCTGGATGTACACTGTTCTCAGTTATCCAGACTCTTTGGTAATGCCTTGGTAGCCACCAGATACCAACACTCTGTCTACCTTCCTTACTTATCCCTATAGCCAGGAAACAGCCTGGCAACCCAAATCTCAGTGTTCCTTCAAAATACTCACCATGAACTCACCAGCAGCACCTTGGAGAGTGCTGAGTGCAAAATCCCTTTAGCCCAGGAACAAGTCTCCTCCTACTTGCCCAGCCAGGGAGTCAGCACCTTGGACAAGACTCCTCTACAGTTAAGCCTTCCTGCAGAGATCGGGTATTTTCAGACATTACGAGATCACAGTGAACCACGGTGAATACCCACCTGTGGTCACTGTGGCTCGAACGTCTGTTTGGCGGCCGCCAGATGTTCGCCACAGTCAATACCCGCATGGGGTCAATTTGAACCACGCTTCCCGGGCTAGCCGGGGGAATGTCCCGGGAAGCGTGGTCAAAAAGATCCCCAGCGGGGACCAAAAAAAAGTAACGTCTGGCCGGTTGCCACGGCCCGGGATCCCCGGTGGGATCCTGGGCCACGGCACATTCGGCCCGACGCGGCGGCCGCAGTGGCCCCGCTGCCCGCTCGTCTCCCTGGAGGGTGGGCGGCGGGGTGCGTGGAGGGGGCGGGGCCGTGTGGCCACATGTTGCTCCGCGCGGCCCTGCCCCCTCCCAGATTCCCCACCGGGATCCCCCCGGCACGTCTGATATGGCGTGATGGGGTGACCCCGGCGGGGAATTAAAGGGTTGTTTTCGGTACGGGACCAAGAGGCCCCGTAACATCTGAAAACACCCATCCTCTCCTTTCCAGCTCTCTTCTTCTTATATGCCCATAGTGGATGGGGGGTGGCCCTTCAGTCTCTCAGCCCTTAAAGGGCCAGTACTTTCCTGCTCTCTTCCTTAGGCACTACCCTCTCACTGGTGCAGTGCCAGCACTCCACTAGCCCAGTCCACCCAGCCTGTGCTAGCTGTCCCCTTAAAGGGACAGCAGCCCCCCCCCCCCAAGCTTCTCCCTGCTAAAATGATCCTTTGAGCTTATAATTCCAATGCAGGTTCTTTGCATAAGTCAATTCACTTCACTGGATGTCTTGTCTGTGCTACGTGTTAGCATTAGTGCTCTCCACTGCGATGATACCCCTGCCCATCTTGCTTTAACACTACACAAGCTTAGTAGCATTATTCAGAGTTCAGTTCCCATTCAACAAGCAGTGCAGTTAAGCATGTGCTTAACTTTAACTATGTGCTTAAGATGCACTGGGGTGGATCCAGTACGTGCTTATGCACTGTGAGCAAGGTGAGTAGAATGCAAATATTACACAGGTGTTTGTGCCCCATGTGTGCAGCCTGTGCATAGCCCTGCACAGGCTGCACACATGGTGCGCAAACACCTGTGCAATATTTGCGTGCATGCACCTTGCTCACAGTCCATAAGCAGGTATTGAATTGGCCCCACTGACGTCAACATGCTGAGTAGGAATGTATTTGACATGTTTAAATACCATATTTTATTTAATTTATTTAATAAATTTATATCGCGCCCCTCCTGCTAAAGCAGCCCGGGGCGGTTTCAAACAATAAAAACAATATAAAAACAATTTAAAACATCAATACAATAATATAAAAATATTAAAACAGGGCTAAATATAATAAATACATAATAAATAATAGGTAAGGTGGGGAAGCTAAAAACCCCTCACCCTACCCTCCCACCCTCCCCAAAGACCTGGGCGAACAGCCAGGTTTTACAACTTCGCTGGAATGTCAACAGGCTAGGGGTCAGGCAAACTTCCTCCGGAAGGGAGTTCCAAAGGCATGGCCCAGCCACTGAGAATGCCCTCTCCATTGTGGCCCCCCACTTAACATGGGGGACCTCCAAGAAGGCACCCCCGGCAGACCAAAGTAGCCGCTCCGGGGCGCGGAGGGTGAGGCGGTCCCTGAGGTATGAGGGGCCCAGACCGTGTAGGGCTTTATAGATCAACACCAACACCTTGAACCTGGCTCTGCATGCTATCGGCAGCCAGTGCAGAGCTAGGAGCACAGGTGTAATATGCTCCCGACGGCCTGTCCCCATAAGGAGACGAGCGGCCGCATTCTGCACTAGCTGCAGCCTCCAGACCAGGCACAAGGGAAGCCCCACATAGAGCGCATTACAGTAGTCTAGACTCGAGGTGATGAAGGCATTGATGAGGGAGGCCAGGTCTGGGCCGGAGACGAACAGACGTAGCCTACGCACCAGATACAGCTGGCGGAAGGCAGCCTTAGTGACTACCTCCACCTGCCACTCCAGGTGGAGGTCTGAGTCCAGTATCACCCCCAGACTCCGAACCTGCTGAGCTATAGGAGGGCGAACCACCCCAACCAGGGGGGCCACTACCTCCCTCATTCTCCTCACCATCACCACCTCCGTCTTATCGGGGTTGAGTTTCAGTCTGCTCAGCCGCATCCATTCCGCCATGGCCTCCAAACATTGGGATAGCAACGAGACAGCAGGGTCTGGGTCAGTTGAAAAAGAGAGGTACAACTGAGTATCATCAGCATACTGGTGACACCGTACTCCGAACCCTCTCACAACCTCCCCCAAGGACTGCATATATACGTTAAACAATAACAGAGACAGAATAGAGCCCTGTGGAACACCACATGATAAGGCGCGGGGGCACGATGTCTCCTCCCCCAGCACCACTCGATGGCTCCTCCCCAAGAGGAATGAACGGAACCATTCAAGAACAGTCCTGTCCAGACCCCCCAGGTCATGCAGCCACCTCAATAGCAGCCCATGGTCCACGGTATCAAAAGCGGCCGAGAGATCTGGCAGGATGAGAAATGTTGAACATCCTGCATCCATCTCCCGGCGGAGGTCATCTACCAAGGCCACCAATGCCGTCTCGGTGCCATAGCCGGGGCGGAACCCAGATTGAAAAGGGTCTAGAAAACCGATGCTATCCAGATGCACCTGGAGCTGGAGTGCCACCGCCCGCTCAATAACCTTCCCTAAAAAGGGGAGGTTAGAGACAGGTCGGTAACTGGTGAGCGCATCCACATCCAAAGATGGTTTATTCAGCAGGCGGTGCACCACAGCCTCCTTGAGGCAGGGCGACAACCTCCCCTGCTGCAAGGACGTGTTCACTACCCTTGTCAGCACCGTCCCCAACGTCTCCCTGGAAGCTTTTACTGGGGTCTAGGAGAAAACTTTTAACAACCGTTTAGTTGCTTATGCCCCTATGGTACTATGAACAATATAGACAACTAACCAATAAATCTGTGTATGAACACTACCTTCTGGCTTTCTGCATTAGTTAATTTATGTTTCTACAATTCCCTACTTGTGATTATATACAGTACTGAAATTGGTACAATTCATAGACCTTCCCTATAATTACCCAGAAAAGATAATTACTGCTGGCTAATGGATTTATTCATTAAAGACATTGGAATGCTCAGGCATCTTTCTGAAAAGTGCACTTTTCAAGTAGAATCATGTGAATGGGGAAAATTAAAGAGACTATGGGCAACGTAAGGGTGCTTGGAATGGCAGAATGGGAGGCTGGCCACATGGCTTTTAAAGAATATAAAAATAGTACAGAGTGTGGGGGCTTGACTGGTATTGACTTAAAGTTTTGGGGGTTAGTCATAGAATCCTTGGTACATACAAATTATCCTCAAAGTGCTTTATAAGCTGTACATACTTGGATCTACCCACCCACCATCAGAAAATATTGCCCTCCGTTGTGGAAATGTGCTTGCCACTCTGCATGAGTGTCTATGCAGCCTGTTGAAATAAGTTGACACAGCTGCATCCCATGCCACTTAAATTCATGAAATGCAAGTCTTTCAAGCCTATGTACAGTCCTCAAAAATCAAAATCTACCAGCAATCGTGCTTACAGATATGGGACAAGAGCAAAAGTTTCTATGCATAGAATTCAGGACCGTGAGATTGGATAATTCTGAAAACAGCCACCCCTCTCCATCCTTTATTCCACTTACTATTGTTTTGTTGTCCTTTCCTGCTACCCAGTGCTGACACAAAACAAGCAGTTCCATGCAGCAAGTGTTGGGAGTCCACTTCAGGTTCTCCACCTCTGATGTAAGTCAGTGAGATATATATATTTTTTGCAGACCATATCTCCCTGCCAGGTGTGTGTGTTGTTATGAAATGTTGGGTCCCTGTTTTATCAAATTTGATCAGTCTGCAGAATCAAAAGTTATTAAAGGAGACATGCACACAGTGATTGCATAGGCTTGCTTTCCATAGAAAACCAGGCTAAAAAATGTCAGTGGTTGACTTGACTATCATTGTTGGATTATAACCTTCTGGCTAAGAAAAACATGAGTGGCATATACATAGGCTCAACACAGCGCTAGATGTCTCAGACTCTTATTCCTCAGGATGCTTGTTTAAATGTCTTTTCCCAAAGTCGAAGCACGAGAGAACTGGCCATGTTTCTAACAGCCATACCTACAGTCCTACAGGAGTGTTACTGAAGCTTAGAGATAATAGCTATTGTGCAGAAGCGTAACCATGAGGGAACCTGGGGTGGAAGGATGTGCCCCTCTGTTGAAGGCCAGTTCTACACACATCCCTGAAGACGTACCATTCATTTTTCAGAGGAGAGAGTAGGAATCACAGGGCCCCAGGGAAGAAAAACATGTGCAAAATTTCATCCATTTCCCTCCTTTCTGCAATGCTGGGAGATTCTATCTCTGGCCAAATGCCAGCCAGGACAGAGCCACTAGAAGCTACCAGCAGCTGCAATCACTTCTGAAAGCAGGAAAAACAGAGACTACACCACCATTCCCACCATCTGGAGGAGCAAGTGTTATTGCTCCCTGAGGCTGAGGGAGCCTGTAGCCACCAGGCAGGCAGAACCATTGGGAGGATGCTGCTCCAGGGTTTGAGAGTCCAGAGCTTTGCCTGATGAGTCTGTCTCCCACAAAGTGGTAGGGATGGGGGAGAAACATAGGGTGTTTTTAGGCACACATTTCTCCTGGATGTTTGCTGTAACATCCAGAACTTTCTGTGTGTCTAAATCGCTCACCCAGATCTTAAACATCCGGCTCTTTGAACTTCTGCGTGAAACTGTGTAAAAAGTTCTCCTGGTAAACTGCTTTGCTCCGGGTGGTCACTTGGTTTCCATGGCAGCCTGTCACATCTACAGCTGTGGCTACTTTAGGCTGCCTCAGGGCAACATTTGTGTGAAGGAGGCATCCAGGAACTGCCTCAGTGTGTGTGTGTGTGTGTGTGTGTGTGTCTGTCTGTGTGAAAAATGAATCCGGAACTTACTTGTGGACTTGTAAACCCAGAAGACTGAAACATCCGGAACTTTAACATGTGTCTAAAAATGCCCATAGTTTTAAGGTGTGCACCACAGCAGCAGCATGTGAGGCGGAGGGGAAAGAGGCATGTCAGACAATCTGCTCTTTAGGTATGCTGCACAGTCAGAGTCTAAAAGTGAGGTAGCAGATAAAGGAGCCAGTGACGGCTGACCCTTGCTGCAGCCCCAGTGCCTCCACCTCAGGAGGCTAGGCAAGAGAGACATCAGCCTCAAGCCGGAGGAGCTGCACCAACCCTAGCCCTGCCAGAAGAAAAGGTGGAGGGGTCAACTGCAGTGCAAGTGGACTATGGAAGGAGAAGGGCGGAAGGCAGCTTCATCACACTAGTGAGGAGTTTTTAGTAGCTATGATGTTGTATTGAGAACCAAAATTCTTTGCCTGCAAGCTATTAAAAACTCCCATGCTAACAGTCCTACATGAAACATTCCCTTTCATTTGCTAAAGAATGGCTTCATTCAGGGTGTTAAAGGGCTTTCTGGGCACAATTCAAGGTGTTGGTTTTGGCCTTTAAAGCACTAAATGGTCCGGGTCCCACATATCTGAAAGACCATCTGTCCTACCATATCCCTTTGTGCTCCCTACGGTCGGCTGGGGGAACCCTCCTGTGGATTCCATCTGTTACCATTGTTTAAGGGACGGGGGTGCACAGGAGTGTGTTCTCAGCTGCTGCCCCCATTTTGTGGAACTCCCTTCCCCAAGAGGTTCACTTGACCCCAAGTCTGGGCATCTTTCAGAAACAGTGCAAAACCTTTTTATTTTGGAGAGCATTTGGCAGGCAGGGGTACTAAATAAGGTTGGTTAGGTTTCTGTGTAGGGATGTGGGGGAGGGAGATTGAGGGGAGGGCATTTTTATTGTATGAATTTTAATGTTTTAATTTTTGTATGGCCTGTAAGCCTCCCTGAGTCTTGTGGGAAGGGCGGCATAAAAATTAAACAAACAAAGAAATAAAATTTTGTTCTTTATGAGTGCCCCACCATTAGGTTCCCTATTTGACCATGTGGAGAAGAAAGTGATTCCTCCTTGTTAAAGTTTCCTTTTCTTGTCCCAGTACAAAAGTGCTATCACCATTATTTCACAGATAGCACACCTTTAAGTGTGGCCTTTAGGTTAAACCTCAAACCACTAAGGCCATGAATTCCCAAAACATTTACTTAGGGACCTGTCTCTTTTTAATCATTGTTCAATTCCATGGTGCCATATAAATACTTGCAGAGGATTGCAGAGCTGGATTTCCCAACTCCGCAATCCTCTGCAGATTATTGGTGGCAAAAAGGCACCAGAGGTTGGGGTACGGTCCCACGTTACAAAGGCTGGACATGTGTTGCCTTCTAGATTCTTTCCCAGAGGCAAATCATGTGCAGTAAATAACGTGGGAACACATCCTATGAAGTAAGTGGTTTGTGGGTTTGCAGCCAAAGTGACTTCCTTAAAGTCATGCAGAGTTTCAGTGGCACAGTGCTATCACTTCATTCCCACAGCACCCAAGAGAGCAGCACTTACATTTTAATAGTAAAACTAGTGTTATAAAAGTAATAAAACATGTTCATGATTAAATCACAATTTTTAACTGTGCTCTTTGTAAAAGTTAGCAAAGCTGTGCCCCCTATGTAGTTATGTCTCTCTCTTGGTGTCTTCTATTTTGCGTCTCTCCTCTCTCATTTTCCTAGTGGTGCCTCCCACAGACAAAAGTGGTGCCTTCCCACCTGAGACACCCTGGTTAGGCTACTGCTATTGTGAAAAATTGACAATTTGTACGTTGTAGGTCACTGGAGAAGGCAATATACACAAGCATTCTTTTCCTCTTAGTCAGTTCTACCATTTCTATTCTATTTTGAATTGATACACATCTAAAAAGCTTAGGGCCACTTATAACAATTTAAAACATAACAAATATAATTGCATTAATTGGAAAAGTAAATGACTTTTAACCCCCCCAAAAGACAATTCTCTCTCTCTCGCACCACCACCCCAGTTGCCTCCTCCTCCCCATGCTTGTACTCAGTCTTTGACATTGGACTTGTGAGCTGTGATATGACCCCCCCCCCGCCCCAGACCCATTATCTTCCCCCATTCCATTCTACTCCATCCCCACATATCCACAACCAAGACCCAGTCTTCCCCAGTCTTGTATCCCCTCACCAGGGATCATGTCAATAAATTTGATGTACTAGAAATAACCACATTTTTATTTTGAAGCCTGATGCCTAGCCAGATTTTTTTTAAAATGCATATACATATATCCAGATCTCTTTCCATATCTATTTATGTTTAGAGATCCCCCTCTCTCTGAGAAAACATAAGAACATAAGTAGTGCCATATTGGGTCAGACAAATGGTCTATCAAGTCCAGCATCCTGTCCTCCGACAGTGGCCAATAGGGATGGGTGAACAGAACGGAGTTCGGAAATTCAGTTCAGTTCGGTTTGGAATTCAAGTTCAGAAATTCGGTTCGGTTCGGTTTGAAATTCGAGTTTGGTTCGGAAGTTCGGTTCGGCCGACCAAACAGACCAAGTTCGGTCAAATTCCGAACTTCCGAACCAAGTTCGGCCATTCAAAACCAGGTTTTTTGGTGTGTGTTGCCACTAGGGATGGGCGAACAGAACGGAGTTTGGAAATTTGGTTCAGTTCAGTTTGAAATTCGAGTTCGGTTCAGAAGTTCGGTTCGGTCAACCGAACAGACCGAGTTCGATCTGAACTCCGAACCGCGTTTGCCCATCCCTAGTGGCCAATCTCGATCGCATGGCAGAAGAGCCAACAGTCAGAACAGACCACTCCCAGTTCCCAACAGTAAGAGGTTACATTCCTCAAAACCTACTAGGCTAATAGCTGCTAATGGACCTATCCTCAAGAAACGTGTCCAACCCTTTTTAAAACCCAGCTATACTACTGGCCTTGACCACATCTTCTGGCAACAAATTCAGCAACTTAATTGAGCTTTGGGGGGAAAAAATCTTTCATTTGTTTTGAATCTGCTACTTCTAAGACCACTTTCACACCTGCCCCCCCCCCCCCATGCACACCTCAGAGTGCATTCCCACATACATTAAAATGCTGCTTTTCCTAAATGCAGTCAATTTCAAAATGTGCTTAAATAAACCCATACACTATTCACATTTGGTTTATTTAAGCGTATCTTGAAACTGACTGATTTATAAATCAGCATTTTCACTACACAGCACCCCGTTTCCCTGGCTCCCAGAGAGGGGAGAGGGGCGGAGCCAGAGCCTGGGAAGCAAGGTGCTGCGTAACTGGGCCTGGGCAGGGATCAGAGTGATGGCCGCCCACAAATCCTACCAGCGACAGTCTGTCTAAAGAACAAGAGGGACTCGGGGAAAGCAGAGACACCCCCTCCCTTCCCCAAGTGAAGTGGCCGGTGTCAGAACCAGAGGGTGCCCCTCGGTCACTCCCAGGCAGCTTGAAACAACACGGAGGCTATTCCCAGTGGCAGGCTCCTCTCGCTCGCTCGCTTGTTCGCTCGCTCTGGCTCTAGTCCGTTACATACACAATGCCTCGCTTCCCAGGCTCTAGGCTCCAGGAGAAGGGAGAGGAGCTGAGCTGAGAGCCGGGAAGCGAAGCGCTGTGTAACTGGCATGTAACTGACTAGGCTAGTCAGTATTGTGTCCGTTACACAGCACCTCGCTTCCCTTGCTCTAGGCTCCCGGAGAGGGGAGAGGAGCTCAGTTGAGAGCCGGGGGAAGCAAGGCGCTGTGTAAAAGACATTCCAACAATAGGATTTATGCAGGTCAGTTCAAATGTGCACTTGTAAAGGTAGCTTTTGGCTGCCCCTCAATGTGCTTGAAAAACAAATGTAAGAGCTGCAAAATAAGCGCATGGAGTCTTTTCCACATCGTTCTAATATGCGGGGGAAAGAAAAAAGCGCTGATTTAATGTATGTGGGAATGTGCTCTCAGCTGCAGGAGGGAACACACAAGTCAGAATCCATGTGGGGCCTGGATGCAGTTCTACCTTCCCACTGAGCGGATGCTTGTGGCTCCAGATTTTACCCCTAGTAGCATCTTGTAGGAATAATTTAAGGTCATCTTGAGCTGGCATAATAGCTCCTTCCTAAAGTCAGCACAAGGCACTAGGCTGAAGTTTCCTGACACCTAAAAATCCCCTTCTGGCTATGAATGGATAGCATTGTAGTAAGCAGCATTTGGGCCATTCTCCATTATGATGCGCAGGACTGGTGTTCAAGGTACAGGTTTAAGATCCATCCACCTTTGCTAGCTATTTCTGTTTTGAGCTGCACAGAAGGCAGAAAGTGTGAGCTTCAGGATCTTGTCCATAACACGTCTATGTTTAAGCAAGAATTTGGAACCAATTCCAGTTGCACAAAGCTGACAGAAAGCTGGCTTAAAACTGGGGATTCCCCCTTTGGTAACAGGGACCTCTAGATCCTGGCTAGCCTTGCTTACTGGAACAATCCCTTGGTTAAACTTGTATATTGTGAATAATATTGATCCCAAGCCGGAATAACAAAGTATATTTTTAGATGAGCAAGGCTGGGGGTGGGGGGAGTCTGCTGAGTGACGCGGCCCACGCATGTAGAGTGAGTGGTGAAGGATTCTAATGGGTGGATCACTGGGTGTCCATTGCACCCACTCAGGCAGAGACCACACACTCCCTCCAGCACAGATCGGCCGTGCAAACAATTAGTTTCCCCTCCCCCACCACCTGAAAGCACATCCACCCTAATCCCCGCCCAACTGCCCATACTCTGCCATGACACACAGCCCTGGACACAATGGAAACATGAATCTAGTAACCCCTTCCTGTCCAGGAGATGGTGCAGCTGCTGCAGCTGCTAGCAGTGCCAGGCTACAGCTGAGGTGCATATTACTGAGCATATTACATGCAAGAAGCTGCCATCCTCTGAGCTGCTGTTCTCCATGGCATTGGCACTTCTCTTGTGCACCGCAAAGGGTTGTGTTGTGCTTTGAGCCAATGTGGTGTCATATTTTGTAATGTGTCCTTTAAGAGATTTCCAGGGATGTCCCGGCAGGGCTGTGGGCAAGCCCAGGGAGCCAGCTGGGCTTCAGACCTGTCTACTGTTGTGGGTGGGCTCCCCAGTTCATAGAAGCGGGTGATGCATGTGCACCTCTCCCCATGCACTCTTTTCCCTTGCCTTGCCCCATACAGAGCACTCCAAATTTTGTAGGAGTGCTCTGTGCATGTCCACGAGTGACTGGCGTGTGGCTCATAGGAGTATGCTTCTCTGTGCAACACCTTTACATAAGTAGTTGGATGCATGGATGGTTGGGTAGACATGTGTCAACACATCTCGTTTAAAAACACCAAAGAAAGAAGCATAAAGAACAAGAAGCATAAACCACAGTTCAATAATGCCTTCCCTCTGGCCTTTCAGATATAATTTGGTAAAAGAAGACAATCTATCCCCAAATAAAATAGACAAGAAGGCAGATAGGTGCACACACATTAATCCCTCTGTAAAGAATTCCAAAATAACTATATGTAAAATGAAAACTTTGTTGACGCACCCCCAAAGAGACACAGACACGTCTTCTTGGTTTTAAACTGGCCGCACTC
The DNA here is from genome assembly GCA_003113815.1 of Sphenodon punctatus. Taxonomy (NCBI): domain Eukaryota; kingdom Metazoa; phylum Chordata; class Lepidosauria; order Sphenodontia; family Sphenodontidae; genus Sphenodon; species Sphenodon punctatus. Next base: position 810,076 of record QEPC01013045.1, read on the forward strand.
TTTATTCAATCACATCAAAGAAGGCAGGTGGGGATTGCACCAAGCAATTTTGGGTGCAGTATGCCATGTTGACTAATCTAAAGTATTAACTGTGGTACTGCCCGGATGTGCCCTCCAGTAGCAGTATCCTAAACCATCAACATCCCTTCCTTCGACAGGGCAAGGCCGAAGGAGGGGGAACAGCCCAACTATGGGCGCAAGTAAGGAGTGAAGCGTCTCTTCAGGTCCGAAGACAGTGCCTGTCCCTGCAGAACCTGTTAAGACGCCACTCCCAGGGAACCTGACCCCAGTGCATGCCGTGCCTGCATTACACCGTGTATCATCTCCCCATCTCTTAAGGAGATGACTCATAGTCGTTTGTAAACCTCCCTATTAAAACCTATCATGGCATACTGAACCCCTGCCGAGCGCGACAATATCACCCATTTATTCAATCCTGTCTGATTCTACTCAACATAAATGCCAATCCATACTGGTCTCGTCAAATTACCCTATTTATAAACGGTTCTTAGTTAGCAACTGCCAATGTTACTGATATGATTGTCCAATCACAATACTGCCGAATTAGTCAAACCTATTTAGCCTACTCTGCACTGTTGAGGAGGCGAAAAACGACCCTTCAAAAGGGGCGTAAAAAAAAATTCCTCCTCGGTCCCTTAATGGCAACCAGTTGTAAACCACAGTGCAAGAGGGAGGTGGGTGGGGCTGCCTCTCCGACAGGCCCGCTCTAACTGCCGCCACGCGGCTTCTCAGAGGACCCGCCCCTTCTAACGAGGGCGGGGTCCTCAATGTCCAATGAGGCGCGCATGCGCCGCCTCACTTGCAGGACGGTTGCCCAGCAACCAGCACACACCGGCGAGGGGCTTTCTAACAAGCCCGCTCGCCACGGCCTCCGCTGCTGTGCCTCTCTCCGGGAATGGGGGGAGAGGCGCGACAATGACCCGTCGCCGCCATTCGGGCGGCGAAGGGAACTTGTCGACGCACCCCCAAAGAGACACAGACACGTCTACTTGGTTTCAAAATGGCCGCACTCTTTATTCAATCACATAAAGAAGGCAGGTGGGGATTGCACCAAGCAATTTTGGGTACAGTATGCCATGTTGACTAATCTAAAGTATTAACTGTGGTACTGCCTGGATGTGCCCTCCAGTAGCAGTATCCTAAACCATCAACATCCCTTCCTTCGACAGGGCAAGGCCGAAGGAGGGGGAACAGCCCAACTACGGGCGCAAGTAAGGAGTGAAGCGTCTCTTCAGGTCCGAAGACCGTGCCTGTCCCTGCAGAACCTGATAAGACGCCACTCCCAGGGAACCTGACCCCAGTGCATGCCGTGCCTGCATTACACCGTGTATCATCTCCCCATCTCTTAAGGAGATGACTCATAGTCGTTTGTAAACCTCCCTATTAAAACCTATCATGGCATACTGAACCCCTGCCACTAAGGGGTGGTCATAGAACCAACCCGACCCCACCCTGCCTACATATCCAACAAACATTCCAACTGACAGGCCAATGCAGCTAAATACATGTCATTCCCTAACTCTGAGAGGTGGACTCCATCGTTTCTGTATAGTTCTGTTCTAGTATGGACAATACCCGTGTGCCTAATGACAGATCCCCCTATTGCTCTTACCCATTTACTTACCTCCCTGTTCACATTTTTCCTAGTTTTATCCACCTTGCCTGGTTTTACCGCCTTGCTCCATCTAATTCTGGGTACCAAATCTGTCCACACAATGTGAGCACCTTTAAATAAATCCCTGATTTTTTCCATGTCCTCCTTAATATTTATTATTAAATTAACCCCTTTCCTTGTGGGGAGATCATTCTCACCCAGGTGTATAACTAAGAATTTTGGCTGAGGTAGATACCCCGCTGCCCTTAACATGGGAAGGAGCTGCCTCCACAGAAGCCCGCTCCTTCCCATCCAGGTAATATGTAATTTATCTGCAAGGCCCAAGTGGATACCACCTGCAGATTTTGCAGCAGCGACACGGGCCCATCGTATAAGGCTGTGACCGATGATCCACACCTCGATTCGGGGAACCCTGCTTGCCCTGCCCCCTGGGAACAAACAGAAAACAATTACTGATATGGGCGAACATATCTTTTGTACGCCCCTGACCGCCATCTACCCACGGCCTGTATCGCTGGTTCCGGTAATCCAGCTGCCGCTGCAGTTGTAGCTGCACCAATCCTAAACGAGTGGGTACCAAACTCCTGTGATGGGAGTCCTAACTTACGTAGGGCAGTTCGGAGAATGGATGTTACTTGGTATATCGTGACCACCTTCCCCGTCTTGTGTATGAATAGTTCGCCCAGGGTACCCGGGCGGATTCCTATGTATTGCTGCATCTGCCTAACCGGACAAATTGCAGCAGGGCCACATTGATAAAGTATCACTAGCTGGCCCCGCCCCTTTTGATCTGTCTTTGATCGCCGTAAGCGCAATTTCAATTTGTCTGTCCCGACATCCAAATCCTGGATCCCAAATGCAGCACGTGTAGTATCCCGGGTGGAAGAACACACTACCTCACTGACCCTAAACCCTCCAAAATACATAGTAACATACACGGTGCGAAACAGCTGTGTTTCATAAGTGTCGTAGCACACTTCGGGCAGAATATCTGCCAACCGGGCCAAAATAGGGGATGTTATTGGTGCTCGCTGTCTACGGGCCGGCGTTTGACTTCGTGCCCATGCCTCTAACATATGCCTCAAATAGAAACCGTTGTCAGGTGATGGGTAGCCATTAAGTCTACTAACAAAAGTGATGGCAGCTATTTTACCCGCTATTGTGCTGACCGCCCGACCTCGTTTGTGAAGGGATAAGGCAAATTGAATGGCTTCGGGTTCCCTTATTGGAAAACCTAAATCCCACCCACTCGTTGCTCTAAATTCCTGAAATTCACGGAAGGCCCTACCGTACGCAGTCTGTGTGCGAGGGGCCAATGCCCCCTGGACTGTAGCCTGCATCTCTAGTTCCCAAGGTTCCAGATTCCTGGTGGTAACGGGTCCGGTTCGTACCTGGCGTCTGGTGCCAGCTCGCGGAAACGGTCCATCTGGAACCGAGAAAGGGCATCCGCTATGCCGTTATCGATTCCAGGGACGTGCCGCGCTGTGAAGAGGATGTTATCCTTCAAACATGCTAACACTAACGTCCGGACCAATTTCATGACCCTCTGGGACCGGGAAGAGAGCGAGTTCACGATATGGACCACTGCGGAGTTATCACACCAAAAAACTATGGTTCGATTAGCAAATAAATTTGCCCACAGGATGACAGCCACGACTATGGGGAATAGTTCTAAGAAAGTGAGGTCCCTGGTAATGGCGGTCTCACGCCATTCATGGGGCCACCGGGCTGCACTCCAATGGCGCCTGAAATAGATGCCAAAACCTGCCCCTCCCGCTGCATCTGAGTGCACCTGTAGGTCAGTTTGCAGGAGCAACCGCTCTCTCCAAAAACTAACCCCATTGAACTCTTGCAGGAATGTCAGCCACACCTTGAGATCCTGGCGCATTTCTGCAGTGACCCGTATCCGGAAATGGGGGGGCAAGTCACCTCTCAGTTTCACGTACAACCTGGATAAGAATGCCCTGCCGGGGGCTACGACCCGGCAGGCAAAATTCAGTCTCCCCACTAAGGATTGTAATACCCGCACTGTAATCTTGCGAGATGCCATACACTCATTAATTTTGTCCCGTAATACAACCAATTTGTCTTCTGGCAACCTAGATGACATTGCCTCTGCATCTAATTCAATACCCAGATATGTTAACTTTGTTGATGGCCCCTCTGTTTTTTCAGGGGCCAAGGGGACCCCAATCTCGGCGGCCACACCTTGAAATAAACGTAAGGCTGCAGCACATTCCCCAGCCCGAGGGTGGCCAATTATCAAAAAATCGTCCAGGTATTTGGACACGGCTCCTCCCTTAAGCCTTCGGGTAAACATCCACTCTATTAGGGTACTGAATCGCTCGAACACAGAGCAAGAGATTGCACAACCCATCGGCATGGCTCTGTCATAATAATACCGTCCCTGGAACTGGAATCCTAGCAGGTGAAAACTGCCAGGGTGCACCGGCAACAAACGAAATGCAGATTTTACATCGCACTTTGCCATTAGCGCACCTTTCCCCATCGCTCTCACCTTGTCAACCGCTTCGTCAAATGACGCATACTTAATGGTTGAAAGTTCCTTTGGGATGGCATCATTAACAGAACCTCCCCGAGGGTAAGACAAGTGGTGTATTAAACGAAATTCCCCCTCTGCTTTTTTAGGCACTATTCCCAACGGGGATATGATCAGGTTGCCGAAGGGCGGGCGATCAAATGGTCCAGCGACCCTACCCTCGGCAACTTCCTTTCCTATCTTTGCCTCCACCACTTCTTCCATCCCCACTGTTGATTTGAGGTTCCTAGCCATCTTATGCTGCCAAACCGAGCCCGCAGGAATAACAAAACCCCGTCTAAAACCTTCCACTATGTACTCCACCTCCGCCCTATCAGGATGCCCTCGTAGTGCCCGTTCTAGCTGGTCAATTTTGACCGGGGTCGGGCCCCTTTCCTGTCCGTGTCCCTCCCGAGGAGGGGGGGGCGCCTTTTCCTCCTGCTCGCCCTTGGCTATATCCCCCTTTTCCACCCTTTTGCCTTGGCCGGGAGCAGTTAATCTCTGGGTGGCCACCCCAGCAATTTGCACATACATGCCGGAATCTGCACACCTGCCTATTACACCGGCCGGTCTTGTTATACTCCCAACAGGGGCCTGGGCTGCTCTGGTTGCCCCTTTTTCCATCCCCCCGAAAGGAATCTTGCCCCCAACCTACCCCACCCCGGACCAAAGGGTGCCCACTGTCTGCCCTGGGCACCCGAGTGACATCTACCATGCACTCCAACCAAAGGTCCGGAGCGTGCATGTCCCAACGCAATTCCGGGGTGGTGGCGGCCCTATGCCTAAACACCTCATCATACCTCAACCACGCACCCACGGGCCCGGTTCCATAAGCCCTGCGGACGATGTCCGCATACTTATGGAGCTCCAAGCCCCGACTGGGGTCAGCCTGAAGTATCACCCCCATGTACACAGCGAAGGTCGATGTCCAATTTGCCCAATTGCGATCGGCCTTGGGGCGTTTAAACTTTTCTTTTTCCATCCCTTCTTCCGGCTCAGAGTGATCCAAAATGGGATCACTAAAGAGGAGAGCATAAATGTCCACATACTCCCCTTTTATTATCTTATCCTTTACCGCCGGTAATAAATGCGCCCCGAAAGGGGCCACTACACTAGGAATAGCCCCCCCCCAGGTGGTGGCGGGGGGCGGCTCTCTACCTGCATTCCTTCCCCCGTGTTGGCTGCGACTATGGTCTCCTGTCCCGCCCCCAGGCTAATGGCTAATTCACTTCCTTGTTCACTCCCTGGCGGGCCCCCGCTCACTTGTGATGGCACGACGGGGGTCTTGGGCGGCATGCATTGGGGGAGACACCCCCCCTAAGTTTGTCAACCCCACTAAAGGGGCCGGGGGTACAATTGCCGGGGTCATCCAGACCCAGGACCCGTTCCAGCAGACCAATTGCGGTGTCCCATTTGATGGGGGTGGCATTGTCCCTGCCCTCTCTTGCGCACCTGCTGCTTGCTCGGGCAGCCCCCCCTGGGGCATTCCTGGGAATTGCTCTCAAGGCCTACCAGCATCCCTTTCACCTGCCCTGGTTCCTGTCACTCCCGTGTTCCTTCCCCACTCGGGGATCTCCGCTCACCTGGTGCTCTGCTCTCTTGAGGCCATGTCTGTCCCCTTGCGTTCTGCGGAGTGCTAACTGCCACATTCCTGTTCTCGCACCTAAGTCCTTGCTCGATAGCCTGTATCCTTCTCCAGATGTCCCGGTTCTCTGCCTCTTCATTCTCGTCTGCTGCTTCGACCCTCCTTCGATTGGTGGAAGGTGATCGGTCGTCCTGCGTAAACATTGAGACACCAGGGGGTGCAAGGCCCCCTGCCTGAGAGGCCTGATCCACCATTCCTGGTGGCAGCCATTGAGACCCAGAATCCTGGAATTGTGCAAGGCCAGGAACACCATGGGTATCCACCACCCCACTCAATTGGACCCCCAGAGGTGATCCCACCCTGGGCAACCTGGGGTACATGGCCTGTGAAAGGGGACCTACCCCTGTTGCTGTGCCTTGGGCCCCCAGGCTCCTGCCTCCCCCTTGGATTTGCTGGCTTGGGAGCCCCCTTTGCTCCC
>QEPC01013045.1:829225-922141 GCA_003113815.1 Sphenodon punctatus
TGTTTTTTGGAGTTTATGTTTTGTTGCAATGTATGAAGTGGAAGGTGTTTTGAATTGTAATTGTACTGAATTGTGTTTTTGTGTGTATTTTAAGAAAACTCTTGTACATTTAAGTGTCTTTTTAAACTGTTAAGTTTTTTGTTTTAGTGAATTTAAGGTAAATGGAACACAAACAGAATAAAAAACCAATGGAATTTCATTTAGAAATGTGGTTTCTGTTTTGCCTGACAGAGTCTGCAGTGAGGTGTATCAGGCAAAACAAAGGGGTAAACCAAATGAGCTGTGATCCCACTTTGGGTAATGTTAACCCACGGTGCAGTGGCTTGTATGCCCAGCAGCTGCTAGATTTTCACCCCACCCTAGGACAGGATGGGCAGCCAGCTAACATGCGATGCATCCTCCAAAAAACCCCTAAGACACATTGCGTGTTAGCATTACCCAAAGTGGGATAACACTGACCATAGTGAGTTAACGGGCTGCACTAGGGGTGTGCATGTCATTTTTGTTATATTAATAACGAAAATGAAAATTGTCATTTTTGTTATTGCAATAACAAAAACGACAAAAAATAATAACAAAATCAATAACAATAATGAAAGTTGTTGTTGATTTCATTATTGCTTGGCAGCCTGGCAGGTATTTTTTGAGGGAAATGTGGAGGGGGAAGAAGGGAGCAGACATCTCTGAGCCAGAAATAGTGTTGAACTCTTGAACTGGGAGGGGAAGGACCTGATGGATGTATCTCTGACCAATGAGCAGTGCAACTAGATACCAGCAGTTGAATGGCACCCTGTGATTCCTCAATGCCTCTGACTCCCAGAACCAATCAGGAGAACTCTGGCGGAGGGCACTGCAATCCATAATATTGTGGGGCTCTGCTGCTTCACTCTGTGTTAGCTCTCTTGCTTGCCAGGGTGCATTTGCAGAAGCTGCTGGTGCTTGCACTAGAAATCCTCCCATATATGAAATATCCCTTATTCCCTTCCCTACCACCAAATTCTTATTCCTTAGGTACATCTATCTATCTATCTATCTATCTATCAAGAGAGAGAGCGAGAGAGAGATTAGAGATAGGAATATACCTCTGAGTTTTCCTTTTCCCTTCCCGTCTGTCTCCCCATTCATATATTAGATGATGATGATGATGATGATAGATAGATAGATAGATAGATAGATAGATACTAGGCTGTTTTATTATATATATTAGGATTATAGGATAGGAACATTTTGTATTATACATAGGTTAGGTTTAGCTTAGATTCTGTATATATTATATAAATAAAACTACATATTGTGTACAGTATATATTATTGTGTGTCGTTCTTTCTGTATCACAATGAGAAGGGAAAGTTCAACTTCTGACAATAATTCTTCATTTGCACACAAAATCAATACTGATACCAATACCAAAAATAAAATCTTTGTTTGAAATTGGTACTGATACCGATACCGACAACAATAACAAAAAATTACATTTTGTTATTAATGAAAACACCACGTTAATAATGAAATCAATTTTAAAAAAACAAACGGGGCCCTGGTGTACACCCTTATGGTCTACCATGTGGCTGGGTCATGAACTGACAGGCAGGATGTATGTGATCCATTAAACTCTGAAGTTTTGATATTCTGGTATTTTAGCAAATTGAAACCATAAAAGTCCCCCCGCTAAGCGCCTTGTGCGCGGGACCGGAGGAGGCTGGCTGCAGCGTTGCAAGCTGCAAGCTGCCCGTGGGATTGCAGTTTGCAAGTCTCGGGGTTGAGGCGCGAAAAGGGCCCTTTCTGATTGGCCGGGTCAGGCCACATGGTCCAGTGTGCTGCGCAGCCCGTCACTTGGTTGGTGGCGCACTGAAGAAGAGGACGTGTTTTCTCGGCTCTCCCTGCAGCACAGTTTGAATTGACCGCCCTAACCCCCCCCCCTTGTACTTGGGAGCAGGTGGCTGGGAGGGACGGGGAATCCCTTCTGGGTTTCGGGAAGCATTCTTCGTTTGTGAGAGTCCCCCCCCTTGTGCTGGGAGCAGGTGGTGGGCACTGAGGTGGCAGTCCCCTTCTGGGGTTCCGGAGAGGTGTGGTGTGTTGGAAGGGGAGACCCCCCAATTGTGCGCTGGTTCTGTGGGGTTGTGGGCCTGGTCGGGTCAGCCCGGAAGTTGAAGCGGTCCCTCTGTGGAGGCAAGGGGATCAGGAGGTGCACCGGTGGTGGATTCCCAAGTGCCCCCTCCACCTTGGATCAATTTGAGGGAGCGGAGGGTCCCCCCTCCCCCCCACCTGTACGGTGTCTTGAGGTGCTGCGGGCACATCGGGGTGCGATCACCCTGACCACCCACACACACACACACACACACACACCTCATTTTTGCAGGGTATCTGGGGGTGTTGTGAGCGAAGGTTGGGTGTGCCCCCTCCCCCTCATATTGTGAGCTTTGGGGATATTACAGGGCGGATCGGGTTAGGACCAGAGGGGAAGGAGTAACTCCCTTGTAGTGCAGGGGTTTTTTTTGGCAGCACAGTCAAGGTTGACAGGGCTGCCAGACATGGGCAGGAGAAAAGGAACAAAAGGGGTCAGCGCCCCATCAGGTTCTAGGGGGCAAGGCGAGAGGGTGGTGTTGGTTCCCCCTCCGCTCAGTCAGCCAGTGAGTGCAGAACTTGTGTAGGGCATGATGCTGACAGGGAGTGAGACTGGCCCCATAGGTGTGGGTGAATGGGCAGCGAATGTGGCAGGGCCATTTTCCCTGGAGGATTTGCTCCGGCAAGCTGGGGCTGGCATGCAAACAGGGTACCCCACGCCCCCTAGTGGGTGTTTTTCAGTGGTGCAGCCCAGTCACATGGTACAGGCTCCAACTGTGGAAGGGTGCAATGAAGACCAGGGGCAGGCATTGCTGGAGGCACTCCAGGCCAGGATGAGTGCTTGGGATGGAGTGATAGGGAGGTTAATGGAGGCCAGGGTGCTGAGGGCTCCCCCCGTGTGTGGTGCGAGCGCGATGGTAACAGGGGCGGGCGGTAATCTGGTTTCCGCTTTGTCCCAACCCAGCACGAGCGAGGAGGAAGCGCGAGTACCGGTGCCGGCTAGTGGAGCCTTGGCGGCAAGCAGCCAGGCTGTTGAAGAGCTCGCGAGGAAAGTCGATCACATGGACCAGCAGATCTCATGGATTGCAGCATTACTGGAGGCTGGGGGCCAGGTAGGGACAGCGAGTGTGCCTCCCGTTGCACCGGCCCAAGCTGGTTTGCCCGCGCAGGTGGCTGTGAGCCTCGGGGGTGGTGAGTATGTCCAGCAGAGTGGGTTAGTGGATGGCGGTGGTGTAGGGTGTGAAGGCTCCCAGTTTTGGGCCGGGGGTGGGGGAGCTGCGTTGCTTCACATTGCCAGTCAGATTTCACCCTCGCAAGTGAAGGGGACGGTGGGTGTGGTAACGGGAGCGCATGTGCAGTAACAGGTGGCTGGGGTGCCACTCCCAGGACAGAGTGGTTTGGGCCAATTGCGGGTCCAGCAGGACCCAAAAGGATTGTTATGGGTGGACAACGTGTGGCACCCGCAATCAGCCTTGGGTCCTGATAGCTGCCCTGAACTGGGGGGGGGGGACAAAGTCAGGCAGGGCTAGGTCAATCCCCCCCAAGTTCAGAGTGGAGTGGGGACATCAGCAGCACTGGTGGCACTGGCAGTGGAGGTACCCCCATTGCGGAGTATGCTAGGGTTTCTGCGCCCATGGGCGTGCACCTAACACAGGCCACACGTGAAAAGATCTGGAAAGGGGAATACATTGATTTGTTTGGGATCTTGTTCTGTGACCCAATTCTGGATCCCAATGCAAAGCTCGAGCCCAGGGAATATGAAAGGGCAAAGAGGAGGAAGATATACCGGAACTGGGCTAATTGGGAGTCGCCATTCATAATTTATGCTGGTGTAATAATGCAGGCTTTTCCTGAAAGGGCTATTGCCCTCTGGAAATATTTTGACATCGTGCGGCGGGCCTATCTGACAAAGGAAGGTTTTGGATGGCTAAGGTACGATGAGGCTTTTAGGCAAAATGCCTCTATCACGCCTGAGGTCAGATGGGATGTAAAAGACCATGACTTCTGGATCGAATGCATCCAGGAAAAAGATGTGGCCAGGGCGGACAGCGGACATGTGATAGTGAAGGGGGGCGGGCAGGTGACGGATCATTTTCACGGTGAACCGTCCAAAAAAGGGGGGCTGGCGTGCTGGGACTTCAACAAAGGGTCTAGGTGTTTGGGGCCAGTTGCAGATTCAGGCATTCCTGCCTGCAGTGCAGTGGTCCCCACCCCTTTTCTAACCACCCTAGATGAAAGAGAGGGGCACAGAGGGGCAAGTGCCCCTTTCCAGGGGGGGAGCACGCGGTGGTAGTGCCCCCTAAACAGGCGCTAACAAGGGTGCCAACACCAGTTAAATGGTGGGTTTTTCAAGAGTTGTTAGAAGAGGTTGCTCTGTATGTAGTTGAGGGGTTTCGTTATGGTTTTAAGATTCCGTTTCAAGGGGTTCGCGAGCATATGTCTGCACGGAACTTGAAATCAGTAAAAGGTTTAGAAGAAGTTGTGGAATGAAAGATAAATAAGGAAGTTGCTGAAGGTAGGGTTGCCGGCCCGTTTAAAAGTTTGCCTATGGGCAATTTGAGAATTTCACCACTTGGCATTGTTCCTAAGAAGGCTCCAGAGGAGTATAGGCTTATTCACCATTTGTCTTACCCCAGGGGTCTTCTGTGAATGATGCCATCCCGCATGAAATATGCACTGTGCAGTATACTTCATTCGATGTCGCAGTGGAACTGGTTCGCGATTGTGGACGGGGGGCTTTAATGGCAAAGAGCGACATCAAATCTGCATTTCACCTTTTGCCGGTTCACCTGAGGGACTTTGACCTCCTGGGGTTTTCATTTGGGGGGCAGTTGTATTATGATAAGGCTATGCCCATGGGATGTTCCATCTCATGTGCGGCCTTTGAGAAATTTAGCACTGCGCTGGAGTGGATTGTAAAGCGTAGGGCGCAGGCTGGTCATGTGACACATTATTTGGATGATTACTTGTTCATAGGTGAAGCGGGGGCTACAGCGTGTGATGATTTGTTGAGACTGTTTAGGGAAGTTGCTCGGAAAGTTGGGGTGCCGTTAGCGGAGGAAAAAACCCAGGGTCCCGCACCGGTGATGACTTATTTGGGCATAGAGTTGGACTCAGTCATGGAGTTGTCCCGGCTGCCGGAGAGTAAGCTTACCTATCTGAAGAAGGAAGTACAGGCATGTAGAATGGCCAGTAAAGTAACGTTGAGGTCACTCCAGTCATTGCTTGGGAAGTTAAACTTTGCTTGCCAGGTTGTTGCGCCTGGCAGGGCTTTTCTATCACGTTTATATTCCAGGCCAACTACGGTGTCATTGCCGCACCATCATATCAGGATGACAAAGGAAATGAAGGAAGATTTGGATGTTTGGATGGAGTTAGCTTGGGGTTAGCTTGTGGTTAGCTTGTGGCGCAACTTGTACTTGCTTGAGGCGGAGTTGCAGGTCACTCGGATGCAGCAGGTGTGGCTGGGTTGGGAATTTATTTTCAGGGTCACTGGTGTGCCGAGAGATGGCCTTCGCATTGGGGGAATTCGGGAATTTTGAGGGATTTGACTTTTTTTGGAATTATTCCCTATAGTGGTTGCCGTCCATTTATGGGTTGACTGTTTTCAGGATAAGAGGGCTGTGTTCTGGTGTGACAATTTAGCTGTGGTTCATGTGGTAAATTCACTTTCTTCCAAGTCTGAGAGAGTTATGTGCCTCGTGAGGGTGTTTGTGTTGTGGTGTTTAAGACATAATATAATGTTTAGTACAAGACATGTTCCGGGTGTTCAGAATGATATTGCTGATGCTCTCTCTCGTTTGCAGATGCAGCATTTTTGGGAGCTTGCTCCCTTTGCGAGGAAGGAGCAGGACTTCGTTCCCAATCAGCTTTGGAGCCTTGGAGGCTAGAGCTGATGGACACGTTGAAGGGTTCTGTGTCACCTGCGACATGGCTGTCATACGAGAGAGCGATCAGGGAATTCTTGGAGTTTGCCCGGGCCCGCGGGTGGGCGTTAGTGATCCCGGTGCCTCTGGACCAAAGGGTGCCGTTCGGGCTTGAATTGCGCAGGAAGGGTTTAGTGCCAGGTACTATAGCCACCAGATGATCTGCTCTGGCTTTAATGGCTAAGTTGGTGGGGGTGCAGGATTGCAATGTCTCATCAGTGCTTAGGACAATGGTCATGTCATGGAAAAGGCAGGGCCCCACACAGGTTGATCGTAGGGTCCCATTGTCTCCCAAGATTTTGGCTGATGTGGTAAGCAAGTTGAGGGAGGTGTGCTGTGATCCCGTGGAGGTATACTTGTTTCAGGCAGTGTTTGTTGTGGCCTTTTTCGGGGCCATGCGAATTGGTGAGTTGGTGGTTAATTCCCGGAATGATAGGTCATGAAGAGACTTGCAAGTGGGAGATGTAAATATGACTGAGGTAGGTATGGAAGTTAAGATTCGTTTTTCCAAAACTGATCAGTTGGGAAGGGGATCGAGGATAGCACTGGCCCAGTCTATTGAACCGCTTATCTGCCCAGTAGTAGGCATGGAGAATTATCTAAAGGTCAGACCGGGTTTGCCTGGTTCACTGTTTATACACCAGTCAGGTCTCCCTTTGACCCGCTATCAGTTTCTGGCAGTATTAAAACATTGCCTGGGGTTATTGGGGCTGTCTGGTGTGGCATTCAGGTCTCATTCATTTAGGATCAGAGCGGCCTCAGCGACGGCAGCGGCCGGGTTCTATCCCCCTGAGATACGGACGGTGGGCAGATGGCGTTCTTCGGTGTTTAAGTCGTATGTGCGCCCGTTCCCAGTATTATAGATGTTGGTACCGGTAGCATGTAAGTGATGGTTTGTTTTAATTTTCTTTTTTCATAGAATGTGGCCGTAATCCCCAGGGAAAGATAATCTGGATCATCGGCCACAGCTTTGTCAGGTGGGCAGCTAAACGAGTACAGGCAACAGACTGGGGGATACAGCTTGGCCTGGCCTCAAAAGGTTTCATTGTATGGAAAGGAAGGAGAGGGATGCTATGGCCTCAGCTTATGCCCTTAATGTTGGGTTGGGCAGGTAGATCACACCTGGATGTGATATTAATCCATCTGGGTGAGAATGATTTTTCAAGGGGATCTGGACTCGACCTATCAATAATGATAAGGCAGGATTGGGTCTGGTTGAGGGAGCTTTTCCCACGGGCCACACTTGTTTTCACTGAATTGTTACAGAGGATTAAGTGGCCAGGAGCTACTAATCCTAGAGCTGTGGATAGAGCTCGTAAAAAGGTTAACGGTGAGGTCAAGAAATGGATTGCCTCTCGGGGTGGCATTTGTCTCTGTCATCCTGAAATACGATGGACCAGGCCGGAACTCTTTTGGCAAGATGGGGTGCATTTATCGGAAAGGGGATTGGATTTGTATATTGGGAACATAAAAAGGTTGTTATTACAACTGTTGGGGTGACAGCACTTGGCATATATTGGCTTGGGTGATTGAGTTTTGTTATGGGGAAATTCAAGCAAGCGTAGCTGCTGAATTGGTGATGGTGTTCAGTATCATAGGGTTAAACTGGTAAGGGCTTTATAGCCTGGGTGTATGGGCAGATGATGGGTTCATTCTGCGAGTTGTACCTGGTAGGTAATTTAGGGGATGGGCGCCCCAAATTATCACAGAAAGGAAGGGCAGGTGCTGTGTGCATACGGGTAGGATTTAAGCGGTCCTGAAGTTTGCATCTGCAGCGTCTGTCCTTCTGGAACCAATAGATCAAGTCGGTCCATTGGATGGGGATTGGACCGGTATCTCCAATCCAGAATGGTTGGCATTATGGTACTGAACGCGGGGGGGGGGGGGGGGGGGGGGTGAGAGATAGTTGAAGGGTTAAGTTATATCATCTCATCATCCCCCCCTTTTGTTATTCACCCAAGTTAATTTGGTCTAATTTTAATCAGAATCTAATTGGCTGGTTAATTGAAATGGGGATGATTAATTGGATACTAATTTGCCTCACAATTTGGCATGGGAAAGATTTGAAGTAGGGTAATTGGCTTATTATTCTATCCACCGTTATTCATGGTTGTCAATGGAGTTTAATTGGCTTAATTGGTTTTCTTGTTTCTTAACAGGTTATTAATTAAATTCAGCTTCAATAAAACAGCTGTGGCCAGTTTTACCCATGGCCTTTGTGTCTGTGCCTTATTCCTAGTGCGGGGGCAATGAATGCCCATTGAAATAAACAGAATGCCCATACAAATGAATGGAAAATGAAATTTTAAACATGAATGAAATTAAAATGAAATTAAAAAAACAGGAAAAAAATCCAACGTAAACAAAATTAAAATGTTCCTCCTGCACATCCCTATCAAGCAGTTGTGCCCTGGCAGCAGCATCTTTAAAGGTAGCCGCAGTGGTGTAGCAAGATTCCCAAGTGAAAGATGGGCGCAACAGCAGCACTGCTCCTTTAAAGCTGCCTACTTCCTTTCAGCTTCCTATTGCCTTTTCCTCCCAAGAGGCAGGGGCAGATCCAAGGGCAGCGTGTAACAGAGTGTGAGGGGTGCGGTGTCACATCTCCAACTGGAGTAGCTCCAAGAGAGCCGTGAGGAATCCAGGTCACAAAACTCTGCCACACAGAAGTCACACAGTCTTAGTCCTTCTGATTTGGCTCCAATTCTGGGCTAAATCTCATTGTATGAACTGCATATCTGACACCCTTAAATCAGACCTCCCCCTCCCATACAGCCAGTCCATTCCAACAAGGAATGTCTTTGGGGTATCTCCCACTTGAGGAGTACCCAATGTCTATTTATATATCCCTACAGGGAAACTCTTTGGGCTGACCATGGACAGTCTCCACCTGCAGGTCCTTGTGCCCATCTGCTTCTTTTCTGTGTGAAGAACCATGATGATGCCGCCATCTTGGTTCTTCCTGTCCTTGCGGATTGCAGGCCTGGAGTCAATCTCTGTAGACCCATCAATGGCTTGTGATACCTGGTGACTTTGCTTTCCTCTGTGGAGAGCTCAGCCTATAACTACTTCCTCTGTGGATTTCCCCCGTAGACTGCGGGCTTGTCTCTTAAATACAAAGGATTCTTCAGTGCTTTCAATCCTGATAGGTTCCTGGGGCCATCCTCTATCAGGCTAGCACCTGTACGGTTTATCATGAGCTTGAAGCATGATCCTTCTTTATTATCCACACCTGGCACTTTTGTTCCAGTCCTGGCATGCACCCTGCTACACAGTGGCTTATCGGTCTAGTGGCACAATTCTCACTTTGGGTGTGAGAAATCCTAGGTTTGACTCCCAGACAAGACTAAAGATCCCTGTGGAAAGGAAGGGCCCATGTGAATGCTGTTTTCTTCAGAGGCAGCTGTGTTGGTGCCAATGCCACTCATCTTGCTCTTCCTCACTTTGCTGCTTTTGCCTAAGCATATAGGTGGTGTGGAAAGTGTCCAGGCCTCTCTCAAAGCAATTCACATCCACAGAAGTATGATCAAAACCCCAGACATGGCAGATGGTCCCTCCCTTGTGGTGTAGTGGTCAATCAGGATTCAGCATTTTCACCAGAGGTGCCTGGGTTAGATTTCCTGTCAGGGAAGGTTTCTGTTGCTGGGGACCAGGGTCTTTTCTCCTTAACGGAGGCTCCTTTTGCCAAATTGACCCTCACTTGCAGGTGTCCTTTCCTTCAACTTTCCAGAGACTATCACACTGAGGAAATCCCTGGTACTCTCTCCCTGGTGGTCTACTGGTCAAGATTTGCTGCTCTGACTGCTGTGGCCTGGATTTGATTCCTGGAGAGGGAATGGGCTTTGGTTGCTTTTGGGGCTTCCTGTGAGGAATCTTGTAGCCTCCTCCAACTGCTGTGGTGTGTGGTCCTGTACCGCCAATGTTGAGATGGCTGCCCAGAACAAGACCTGTCAGGGCCTTCATTGCATAGTAGGTGAAGTGGGACAACAGCTGTGCATAGTACCACAGAAAGCAATACAAGTGGGTGAAAACAAACAAGATGATAGTCCACATTAGTCCACAACAGGTGGGAGTGGACCTGCCTGTTTACTAGCTGTTTTCCACGTGTTCACCCCCACGAGACTGGAGACCACCACTCACTGATCCTGCAGCACCCACTCACAGCATGGTTTTGGAGAATCAGAGATAATGTGTGCTCACATGTCCACCTCCCATTTATTAGGTTGTGTGAAGCACCTCCTAGTATCCAGGTCTGCCAGTAACAGACTCATGGGCAGAAATCTTAGAGCTCCTCTGAGGAGCCACAAAACATGTGACTGGGGCCTGAAAGGGACCTGCACAGAATGAACCCGGACGATAGCTAATATCTCATTTTATTTTACCCAATGGTAACAGGGCCATTCACAGAATACTGTGAACCTCAGAAGTTCATAACAAAAAAAATATTTCCCCCCTGAAGATATACATCAGTTCACCATATTTTCTAATTGGATAGTTGTCCATAAGCTGCTATTTTTCCTTGTTGTTTCATGTTGTGAAAAGCATCTTTAAAATATAATGAAATATTACATTTCATTATAATAAGGGAAGGGGAAGGGGTTTGGCTGTTTGTGGGATTGAGGATTGGCATTATCTGATTTCCCCTCAGAAGGGAATCAAGCAGCCTGGAGGTGGCAGTCATCAGAGAGCTGCTGAAGGGTGGCATTAAAGGACTCTGTCCATTCTTGGGCCATTCGTGGCCATGGCCATGAAGCTGTGCTCCCCTGAAGAATTTGTCATCTCAGCGCTGCTGCTTTTAGCTCCCCCGCCCCTTAAATAAGGAGCTGCCTAACTGAGTCAGACAAATGGTCTATCTTAGCCCAGTATTGTCACAACCTGACATGGCAGCAGGTTTTCAAAACGGGCTCTCCAGCAGAGGCCTCACTCATGTGTGCTACCTGAGACCCTCCAGGACCCGCAGCAGAGGTCTCACCCAGGCATGCTACCAGAGATCCTGAATCGGAGATGCTTGGAATTGAACTTGGGACTTTATACAAGCAAAGCATGCCCTCTACCACCTGAGTTATGGCCCACCCCAAATTATAGTCCCTTTCTTTTCATGGGGATATGTTGTGGGCAGGGTGGAAGGGATGGGTGTAGAAAATACAGAATGGCATATTCATTGCAACAATAGTGAAGACTGAAGCCCAGTTTACTGGAGCCAGAGTTGGTTTTTCAGATCTGTTTTGGATGACATCCCCTGGTCTCATGGATTACCAGTTGTCTCCAGACTGCAGCTTGGCGTACCCTGTTCTAAAGGATGGAAATGAATATGCAAAGTAGCTGATGTGTGCATAAAAAATACTATCATCATGTGTAATATAATCAATGTGTGCAAATCGGATACTGTTGTGGCCTTTAAATCACTCCAAATCACATTCATTACTCTAATGCTCATTTTCAGAAGAAATAGCCTGGAAAAAACATATTCAACACACGATAATCTGAGTGCGCCTTCTTCACTTGGAAATTATTAGTCTACTGTAATTATTCAGTCTTGTTACATGCGCTCTCCTGAAACTGCTTGAGCACATTTCAGAGAAAACTGACAGGGAAAAAAAAGAAAAA
Organism: Sphenodon punctatus; assembly: GCA_003113815.1. Lineage (NCBI taxonomy): Eukaryota > Metazoa > Chordata > Lepidosauria > Sphenodontia > Sphenodontidae > Sphenodon > Sphenodon punctatus. The sequence goes on from QEPC01013045.1 coordinate 840,820, forward strand.
GGTTCAGAATCAAATATTTCAGTCTGATGGTAGCCTGAAGTCTTGCAAACATCTAATTAAAGTAGAAAACTTCTAATAGAAGACTTGCAAATACTTAATACATGAAAGGGAAGGCATAACAACAGAAAACAGGCAGAATCATAAAGAACTGTTTGCAGTGGATTTCATAAAACTGAAAATGAAACACAATTAGACACATCAGGGAGCCAAAGTGAATAAGGGAACATTGTCAGCAGTGACAGTCAAGTCCATCTAAATGGTGCACTGCTGTGCTGGAGCTGAGCTCCACGTGAGCCAACAATGAAGCAGCTGCCTGCTGGGGTTGGACATTAAAAAACAAAGGGCCAGGCATTTGCTGATGGTTCAGTACAATGGGCAGTAGCAGAAATAGCACAATTGGACCAATTGAGTGATCCTGATGTCATCCACAGGTACCCCATGCTATGCCCTTTAGGTGCTCTTGGCTGTAAATTTAATTACCCTCTCCCCTTCAGATAAACGGTTAGAGGACAAATTTGCTAAGTTAGCTTTAAAACTTCATAACAGAAAGCTTTATAGCCATTCTTGGTGCTGTTAAAGCAGGCATAGAGAACCCTGGGTGACTGGGTTGTGGAGCACTCCGACCCAGCTCCCTGATCTCAGCAAACTCCCCCACATCACAGTAGAGTAGATGACTCCTCTCCCTTGTAACCAACACAAACCTATAAACACTTGCTTCATTTAAGAGCTAAAGTGACCAACACCAGTGTCACAGATACCAGAGTAGCCAAATTAGCACACACAAAATTGCAAAAGACAAAATAAGATGATACTTTTTATTGGCCCAGCATCTGTTGGTGAATGTGTACAAGTTTTCAAGGTAGGTAGGGCTCTGTGAAGTGCAAAATCTTTCACCCTCTCACCAGTAGGGCTGAGAAGGGAGCAAGTGTACCTGTTCTGAAGGGAAACGCTGACCTTGCGGGATTGCTTGCAAGTGTCAGTTGACACTTTGTCAGTTTCTGGTGATTCTGAGCTTCCATTATTATTTTTCTCTGATAATCCTTGTCACTTTCCAAGACTTTTTGTCATTTTCTGGGACTTTTCATCACTTTCTGGGACTTTTTGGTCACTTTTGTTACTTTCTAGGACTGTTTATCACTCATTTTTGGTCACTTTGTGGGATTTTCCATCACTTTTCATCACTTTCTGGGACTTTTTTTTTTAAAAAAAAATCAGTTTCCAGGAATGTTATGATAATTTGACAACAGTTTTATGGCAATTACCAACACTTTCCCAGTGTTTAGCCAGCACGTTTTCACCTCCTCAGCCCCTGAGGGGGTATACGCTGGGCATACATGGGGCTTGGGACCGGCCCTTGGCAGTCCAGTTCAAATGGGGGGCGGGGTTTCAGGAAATTATTAAAACTGGAAAACTGGCCCAGTAAAGTTTCTGTTGTGCGAGTCTCAGCGAATGCCCTGCTTCGAATGAAAGCATCACTCACTGAGATTTTTTCGCTTCAAGCCTGCTCACCAGCAAAAGCTGTTTCAAGAAAAGGTACCATCCTAACTTCTTTGTCTCTCACCTCTGCCATACTTGTGACTGAAATGGCATGTTAAGGCCACAACTTTAAGAACCTCATGCAAGTTGTACAGTTTCACATGCTATGCTCACTTGAAATTTAGGCTCCAAGCAACCAAACTTTGCCTTGCTTTTCCAACCTCAGTCCATGTCCTCTACAGATGAACTTGTCCAGTTCCAGATACACACACATTCATGCTTTAGTGATTTGAATGGAAAGTTCACTCAGCTTAAATATAGAGTGGCCATTGCCACTGGATAATGAAATAGACACATTCCACTTCTTGTATCAGCCTGCAGCACCACTTGAAGAGAAGGAAGAAGAGCTATCAAGAAATGCGTCTTTTGGGGGACTGAGATATTTCAGGACATTTTATCAACTTAATCCAGGAGTAAAGAACTTCTGGCCTATGGGCCAAATTTGGCCTGTGGCTGTTTTTTATTTTGCCTCTTTCCAATTCCTGAATCTGGCTCAAGAATCTAACCCCAAGTACTGAAACGCTGAGCTCAGGGGAAGATAACACATATGACATCATGCGGTCAAGAATAGGGAATGGATCCATGGCATAGATCATGATCTGGATCTCCCCTTCCTTCCCCTATACAGTCTTAAGTGACTTCCCCAACTCCTTTGTGACCCACAGAGTTTGTACTAATTTTCAAAGTGGCCCATGGGAGGGAAAAGGTTCTCCACACAGACCAAGTGTGGAGAACCTTTTCCCTCCCATGGGCCACTTTGAAAATTAGTGGCAAAAAAAAATCAATGGCAAAAAATAAATAAATTCAAAGAGTTTAATTTTCCATGATTCCTGAATCACTTCTGTGTGTATCTTAAAGAACTGTAAATGAATTGGCTGCTATCCCATTACTCCCTAAGGCTAGATTATAACCTTGCATGTACTCTGTCTGTTAATATTGATCTTACCTTAACATTTGCCTCAACCTTTAAAATACAGAATCTAGGGCAGGGACCATGTCTATTCCATTAGTTTGTAAAGCACCAGGTACATTGTTTTCACTATATAAATGCTTGCTAATAATAATAAGACTGGAAGGGACCTCAAATGTAATCTACTGCAACCTAATGTTCCAAGATAAAATACCCTAAACCTACAGTATCACAAACAGATGCTTGTCCAGCTGTCCTTTGAAAATATGACATGACCTTATATTTCTCTGACAAACCATTCCCCAATTGACAGGAAAAGAAAAGGATTAGCAAATATTGAGTTTTCTTGCACCTGATCCTCTTTTTCCAGGTTTTATGGAAGAATGGATATAGACTTCAAAGTAGGCCTGAAATGACATGCGGCAGTGTCCAACAATTTTGTCAGAAACCTCCCATCCGTTGCCATTTTCCCAACACAGCATGGACACAGCATCCCCATGCCTGTTTCGATGCTTGCTGCTGCTTTCTGCTATTGCCTGTTGGAGAAATTGTCGGAATCTGTTGCAAGTCCCATAAAGTGTTGAAAAATGCTGCAAAGTGTCGAAATGTGTTGCTAAAGTGGCAGAAAAACTGTCAGAAATTTTGGAAAAACTGTTGGAACTATCGGCAACACTGTCGGAACTGTCAGAACTTTCAGAACTGTCAGAAGTTTTCACTATGATGTTAAGTGCCACAGAATACCAGCAACTATCTCAAAATGTCAGAAAGTGCCATAAATTGATGGCAAATGCTGTCAGAGCAGCGACAAGACTGTCGCAATGTCCACAGTAAGCGCAGCAAAACAGCAAACAACACTGGCGCTTCAGGCCTACTTCAGAGACCCATGTTCAATGCATTTTCCCCATTACCAGCAATGGTAAAATGCATTGAACGCTGGTTGCAGGATATAGTTTGCCCTAGACTTATCAATATCTCTCAGAAGCATTTAAAGGAACATTGCGCATAGGATTCCCTGCCCGCCCCCCCAAATGGTATCATTAAAGCATCTGCAGAAATAACTGTTCTCACAAAGGGGTTAATTGAACCATTCACCATCTCCACTGGCTCTAAATGGCTCCTTCTGCCTGCCATTCTCATTACTCCACTGATTCAAAAATGTGTAACTATAGGAGATGTAAAAATACACCCTGCCTTGACTGATCTTCCCTCTCCTCCCTCTTCAAAAAGTAAAAATAAGTGACGTCTTTCAATCTTTCCCAGTGAATAAAAGAGAAAGATCTACAGATGTTCCTGACAGTTACCATGGTTATAAAATATGTGTTCCTTCATCAAGTTCCTTTGTACATTTTGAAGTCTAAGACAACAATAGAGATAATTTTACCGTATCTATAAAATCCACAGCGTGATAAAGGAGAGGGAAAGACACTGCATAATTAATAGTTTATATTACACAAAGGGCAGTAAAAAAATCTATTAAATTCAAAGGATTTCATGACACATTCCAAATATTTAACATACACTATGATCCTCCATCAAAGATTTGTGTCAGTTTAAAATAAAAAAGTCAATTGGTATAGATAATGGACAAAGTCTGAAAGACTCTTCTATCACACTTTCACCTGTCTCAGTAAATAAAATCATTTGACTGAAAAAGCCAGAATTCCAATCATTTAGTCCAGAAGTTAGTTTGCTTAAAAAAGATTTTTTTAAAAAAAACCTGGGTAAGAGGCAAAGCTCAAAGAAGCAACATGATTCTCCCTCCTTTCTGTGCCAGTGCTTGTTTTTAACCCTGGTTCAAGTGCCATTCACTTCAAAGGGACTTGAGTCAGAATTGAGTTGCTTGGTGGGTTCTTAAGGAAGGAGTCTTAGGCTGTTTTTACAAGAGACTCTATCATGCAGGTCCACCCAGTAGGCGTGTGTGGTAGCACCCATGTAAAAGTGGGGGTGGGCTCATGCTCCTGCACCCCCCCCCCCCACCTCCCTGCATGGTGAAACCTGGAAAATCCCAGGTTGCACCATGTGGGGGCATGGGTGGTCAGTGGGAGGATGTGTGTGCACATGGCGCGCACACTCATCCGCCGCCATTTAAACCCTCCCCCACCCATCAGAAGTGTGTGTGCTTTCCACTGAGTACACACGGACATGGCTCCCCCACCCCTTCCCCCTGCCGGTTTAAAAATGACCTTAGATAGAGCTGTAATTAATATTTATGACAAATATCATACCAGATGATTTCTCCCATTTCTAGTCAGACAACACACACACACACACACACACACACACACACACCCGCCCCCAAATGGATACAAACCACATTTGGTTCTCACTTTGATTTTGGAAATAAATATCTATTTTCATAGATATTCAGGAAAATAGATATCCCCAATATCTATTTTGGGGATTCTATTTCAGTCACATGCCCTTCCCCCACTAATGCTTATGCTAACACCGCCACCCCCTTTCAAATGAGGTGACAGGTTTTGCTGGGGCTTTGTTTTTTCCCTGGCAGAGAAGAGCGGGAAACTGACATGTAACTGACAAGGGGAAAGCCCCTTGCAGCAGTCAGTTACACCAGTTGCTATTGCAGCGCTAGGGCAAGAACAGAGTGGGAGGAGTCTGTCTGGGACGGAGGGAAGAGAGCAGGCTTCGGAGGTAGCCAGCAGTGGTGGGAGGATCAGGGAGCAAAGTGGGACCAGCGGCTCTGTTTCAGAGAGGCCTGGCCCCCCTTCTTGTTGGCACTTCATTGCAGGAGAAGGAGGGACTTCAGAAAGCATCACGGCAGCAGAAGCAGCCTGGAGGGCTCAGCAGAGAGTAGTTTGTTTCTTACTTCTCCCCCTTCTCCCTCATGGTTACAGGCTCAGCTCAAACCGTGTGTGGGCTTCTGCATTCTCCTCCAGCAGGTGGAAGGGTATTTGATTAGAGCTCTGGGATTTAGGGATGTGCGAAGGCGGTTTGGAAGTTTGGAGTTTGGACCGAAGTTGACTAGTTCGGTCGACCGAACCAAACTTCCAAACCAAACTCGAATTCAACCGAACTGTTCAGTCCAATCTGAACCAGTTCAGAAGGCCAAAAACAACTTAAAATACCGGTTTTGAATGTATGAACTCAGTTCAGAAGTTCAGAATTTGACCGAACTCGACTAGTTCGGTCAACTGAACCGAACTCGATTTTTTAACTGAACTGAATTTCCGAACTCAGTTCTGTTCGCACATCCCTATTGGGATTTGACCAGGGGACTTTGCAGGTGGCTTGATCATGGCCAGAGGAAAAAGGGAACAAGGGCAACTTCTATCTCAATGCGGACTTGCAGGGGGTGGAGGCCTTGTCCCCATACCAGATTTGGTGCTCTTGCACCTGTTGCTACCCATATTGCCCTTCGCGGTAGGGGGCTGGGGCTTCTAGGCTTAGGGGTTCTGTGCCTCCCCCCTCTGCACACAGGGTTACTGGGAGGGGAAGAAGTTCCCCAATAGGGGCTAGAGTGCATGATATGCCTACTAATTTGTGGGGACAAAGGCCAGTGGCTCCTGCAGCTAATGATCAGCAGGGCTTGTTATTAAATCTGCAAAATCAGATGGATGGATGGGAAGCTAGCTTCAGGGCATTTGGGGATGGTGCTTCTCATATGCATGGTGCTTTCCCCGAGGGCCACGGCACAATTAAGCAGCTTCAAGCGGTTAATACTTTGTGCCCTGTGATGCCCACTTGCTCTAGGGGTGTTTTCAGATGTGACGGGGTGGCTTCACCCCGTCCCGAAAACAACCCAGAGATTCCCCACCGGGATCACCCAGGCATGGCAAACAGACGTGCCGGGGATCCTGGTGGGGAATCAGGGAGGGGGCAGGGCCGCGTGGCGCAACATGCGGCCGCACGGCCCCACCCCTCCACGCTCCCTCGCCGCCCGCCCTCCGGGGAGATGGGCGGGCGGTGAGGCCAATGCTGCCGCCGCAGCATCTGGCCGAGTTCACCACAGCCCGGAATCCTGCCGGGGATTCCGGGCCATGATAGTCGACCAGACGTTACTTTTTTTTTATGCCCGCCTGGAATCACTTTCACCACACTTCAGCCGATTTTTGTGCTGGTAACCCAGGAAGCATGGTTGAAATTGACCCCATGTGGGTATTCAGTGTGGCAAACATCTGGCAGCTGCTGAACAGACGTGCAGGGCACAGTGACCAGTGCCACATGTAGGTATTCAGCGTGCTTCACTGTGATCTCGTCACGTCTGAAAACACCCTAGGTTTGAACAGCAACAGGAGCATGAGGAGGTTGTGGTTCCTGAGGCAATTGATCCAGTTCAAGCCTTGTTCCAGTGAGTTAACAATATGGAACATCAGACGGCAAGGATGGCAGATGTTCTTCAGGACAGGCAATCTTCTGGAATAAGGGTGCCTGTGACAGCAGGTTCAAATTAGACAAACAAAAAACCTACAGTTTTACAAACTTAGTTAAGGCAGTTTCATATCAAGCAAGCTTTTACAAACCTGGATACTGTATATGTTAAGGCTCCCACCTTAACTTGCACACCTTGTAAGCAGCGAAGTTGTAGTATGGTGTCGCATATTGTGCTCGCTGACAACTTAGGCTCCATGCACCCACACTTTGCCTTGGTCTTTTAGCCCCAATCCTCTTCCTTCGCAGGTTGGGGGCAACACTAAAGCTAGGATGACATGCTCCTCTCTGGCCAATATTACATCGTTACTGTACTTCGAATGTGACAATAATTTATCTTTTTTTAAAAAAACAACAACTTATATTTCAAATATCCATTCTGTGGCACAAGATCAAGTATATCTCCCGACTGCTCAGGTGACTAAGAGGATGTTAATATTCCAAGATCACATGAATATTGTGCTCCATGCAGTTGTGCTGCATGTAGTCCTGTGATCTTGGAATTGCCAAGCGAGGGAGGAGAAGGGAGGGGGTGCCGCAGCGACAGCATCAGTAGTACACCGGGAGAAGCACCAGGAAAAAGAAATTGAGGGCAGGGGCTGAAAAAGCCGACAGCCCTGCCCATTGACTTCTGCTGTGCTCCACTCTGTTCCCCAGGTGAGCCCCAGCTCAGCCTAGGATCTGCCGCGCCTTCAACAGTGTTGATTGCTAGCCATGGGGACGGGGCGTCTCAGGCTGCCTGGCAGGCATTCTTAGCTGCCACCAGTGGCTCAGTGAAGAAGGGGGGGAAAACCACACAGGAAGTGCAAACACACACACAAGCAGCACGAGCAGCCAGCAGGGGGAAGATTTGTGCTACCCCTTTTGCACAAGTGTGAGATAAGTCCCGTAAAAGCACACACACACACACATAAATAAATAAATAAAACATAAAACAAACATCTTCCACTAGTCCATTTCACAATGTGAAACTAGTGGCACATACCCTGACCATTTCCTGACTTCTGTATGCTACCAGATTCTCTCTTACTGAGAAGATCAAAGAGAAAACCCTGTCAACATTGGTCGCAAGCCACAGGAAATTGCCCTGAGAACTCCCTTTGAAATCAATGGGCCTCTTACTGAAGAGAGTTAGCTCTTCCTTAACTAAAGGAGCCGCTATTGCAGCTCCTTAATTCAGGTGAGTTGAGCAGTGCTGCACATGTGCTTACCACTAGGGCATTGAACCAACAACAGGAGGTTAGTGTGGGGGAGCCAAGTAGATAGGCAGGCCCATCTTGTACAGAGTCCTGCCAGCCAGCCAGGACTGATTTTTCAGCCGGTCAAGCAAATCAGCAGGATGCTTGAACTGTGTAGCAGAGCAGCCAGCAGGGTAGTTCGGGTCAGCAGCCAGTGCTGGCTGCTGCTCTGGATATGGGTCAGCCAGGACAATCTGGGGCTCAACTGTTGGTGCAACAGTAGACCCCACTAGATTGGGCTGGCTGAACAATATATGGAGACCTCAGGGTTTGGGGGGGGAGGGGGAGTCACGAGTGGGTCTTGTTCTGGCCAAGTTAATGAGGTTAATAGAGGTAAAGACTTTGGAAATAGCACTAGGTTATCTGGGGTGATCCAGTCCAATGTGACACCTGCAGCTGCTGCTTGCAGCAAGGTGCCACCTTTAAAAGGGGAATTGTCACTGGGGAAGGGTAAGAGTCTCACACAACACACCCACACATGCCTGCGGGTGCCCCTGCTCCGTGCAACACTAACTGGGAAGGGATGCCCATCAGGATAGCAGGGTGGTCTTTACCTCTACTCAGAGAACAGACCTCTATCCTCATAGGGCGCAGGGAAACCAAGGCAGCCCCAAGGTCCACTCACCCACATACCCATGGTCAAAGGGAGGAAAGGGATGCCATGTGGGAAGATGCGTGGAAGAAGGATGTGGAAAGGGTACCCACAGACTAGGAAAGAAGGGCACTCACCCCAGACAGGAGGAACCCAGGTAGGGAGGGGGGAAGGGACTTCACACGTACAGTCACGCTCGCTCTCACTCACCAACTTACACCAAGAAGTCCAAGGGAAGGTCACAGGGAAGGTTCAGGCACAGGGGCTAAAGCCTCATCCACTCAGTTGCTCCAGGCATTTGCAGCAACACTCGCTCTGTTCAAAAGGGGGGGGCGGTCTCTCTAATCACCAACGCTGCTGTCAACGCAGCGCTGGGCTTTATTCTCTAAGCCCCGCCCCTATGCATGCTCACAAGCATTCTGAGCATCACAGCAGGGGTGGGGGAATCCCCACGCTGTGTGCTAATGAGGAGGGTGTGGCTGAGGGCAAGTGCCCTGGCAGGGATGCCGGCGGGGGCAACGTAAGTCACGGAAGCACCGGGGGTGGATCCCCACCTGGTCTGGGACTCCGCAGCGGGATGATATGGCTGGGTTGAGGCTGCCGGCACCACGTGGGGGTGACAGGGCTATGCCGAGGTGTCTCACCAATAGGTGTGCATTTGTTGCAGTCTGTCAAGGACAAACTATGGCGAGGTAAGTATGTGGACATATTTGCATTGCTTTTTAGTGACCCCATTCCTGATCCCAACGTAAGGGTTGATTCAAGGGATTTTGAAAGGGTAAAGAAAAGGAAAGTGGATTGGAATCGGGTCAGTTGGGAATCTGCTTATTTTGCAGGCATTATTTTGCAGGCTTACCCTTTCAGAGCCATGGTGCTCGGGAAATATTTTGATATTGTGAGACAAACCTATTTAAGTGGGGATGGCTTTGGTTGGCTTCATTACGATGAAGCTTTTAGACAAAGGGCAACAATTACACCAGGTATTCAATGGCAGGTGCATTCACACAGCTTATGGTTGGAGTGCATTCAATAGAAGGATGTAGTTAGGGCAGATAGTGGCCATGTAATTGCCAAAGGGGACTGCCAACCAATGGAAGTAGGTCGTTCTGAGGCTTTAAAGAAGACTTCACAGGTTTATCAACTGATCCATCATTTGTTTTACCCTAAGGGATTGTCAGTCAATGACACCATACCAGCTGAGCTATGCTCAGTACACTATGCATCTTTTGACAGAACTGTCGATATGGTGAGGTCATGCGGTAGAGGGGCTATGATTTCTAAGAGTGACATAAAGTCAGTTGTTTGCCTACTTCCTGTCTACCCTGGGGATTTTGACTTATTGGGTTTCAGGTTTCAGGTTAAGTTTTATTTTGACAAAGCAATGCCAATAGGTTGTTCCATTTCGTGCGCTGTTTTTGAAAAATGTAGCTCTGCTCTGGAGTGGATAGTTAGGATTCACACTGGTGACTGCCATATCATCCATTATCTTGATGATTATTTGTTTTCGGGAGAGCTGGGATTCAGGAATGTGCAGAGCTATTGCAAGCTTTCCACACTATCACTGAACATTTAAGTGTCCCAATAGCCGAGGAAAAAATGGAGGGTTCAGCAGTGATTATTATCTATTTGGGTATCAAGTTATCTCACATTGCAAATCTATTTTGTCTTTCAGTGGGTAAACTGACTGCACTGAAGGAAGAGGTCAGGAGGTGTACAGCTTCCCGGAAGGTGACTTTGCGCTTTTGGACAGTCTTAATTTTACGTGTACAGTTGTTGCTCCCGGAAGAATCTTTTTGACCAAGATTTATGCTAAGATGACGAGAGTCCCCCTCCCACCCCCCCATATTAGGATAACAGCAGAGATGAGGGACAATCTAGCAGTGTGGTATCATTTCCTTAGGGAACATAATCGTGTGAGTTTGTGGAGACATCAGTTGTTACTTGAAGCTGAGCTTCAAGTATATTCTGATACAGCAGGGGGTATGGTTTGGGAATTTATTTTAGAGGTAACTGGTGTGCTGAACATTGGCCAAAAGAGTGGCTTGTCTCAGATGTGATTCGGGATTTAACATTCCTGAAATTATTTCCCATAGTTACAGCAGTGCATATTTAGACTGCAGCCTAAAGGATGAACAACTTATGTACCTCTGCAAGGCTAGACTAAGATGACAAAAAGCAGACTCAAAGGGATATCACCCTTTCATGCAATAAAAACATACATATCATACAGCATCATACAGCCAGAAGATCACTCTATAACCAAACAAAGAAAAATAATACTTTGGCAAGAAAGTATTGTATATGCCATCTCTAGCTAGTAAGCTGTCAACTGATCCAACTTGAGAAACTAATGAATTAGTTTCAGGACATCAAAATTAATTAGTTTCTTTGCATCATCGGAGCAACAAAATAAATACCTTGTGTCTGTTAAATAAGTAGAGTTGGAGTAAATATAGAAAAGCCAAGCAGAGTCCAGAACATTCAAAATTGGCCAGTGCCTACATACTACAAGATATATCTGAAAACACGAAAAGCTGCAAGAATCAGATTATTTTCCTCTCAAAATTCAGAAAGAATGCAATCACTTCAAACAGCTGATAGGAAAGCAATTGAGTTCTACTCCGAGCCATTTTGCCCTTAAGTACTGCTTTGTGAAGTTTGGATATTTATCTGTGTATCAGAGGTATTTTTTCCAAGTCCCAGTGGTGGGGAAAATGTTATGTCCAAAAAAGTCTCTAACAGTTTAGTTATTATTGTCTCTACTGGCTTTTATCTTTTCACATATTTGTTGGTTCTTCTTTTTTATTTTATTTTTTTAACTTCCCCACCCAAATTTGAAGTGTCTGCTCCTAGCATTGTTTTCCAGCATCTTTGTTTTGTAGTGAACCATCTCCTTTCATTAAAGTCCCATTACAAACTCTTCATTTTCACCTTTCTATGCTGAGTGTCTGTCGGTATTCACATTTTACATTTCCTCCAACGCCTCTACATGGCTTTCAACTTTCATTATCTTCATTGGAAACACATCCATATTTTTTCTTTCATCTTTTCCTTTAAGGATTTGAAGAATGACAAAACAATTTTCAAAGAGAGCTGGGTCAGTAGCATAAGACACTTTGATAAGACTTCTCTACCGTGCAAAGCAGAGCAAAACAGGAAACAAGAGGAAGCAGACTAGGGCTGTGTGAAATTACTATTTTTCCTTTCATAAATTGTTTTGCAAGAAAACACAGCATTTTATGAAACCTAGTGAGCAATTTGGAAAATGTTTCCCAAAGGAAATCAACATTCTTTCCCATTGTTCCAGAGACAAATGTACGGACTGCAAGCATTTTGCGGCAGAGACCATATTTTCATATATTTTTTTACATCATTTGACCAATAAGAATACAATTCCCATAGAGGTCTCCAAACATGTCAAATAAAAAAATGAAATAAAAGTAATCGATGTTTCTTGTTTTTGTTGCATACAAATAAATAAAACCTCCTTTCCATATTTGGCATTGAAAACATGCAATTTTACCTAGAAGTCAAGGATTTAACACATCAAAAGACACCTTGAATATGTCAAAAATCCTCAATGATTGTCTTTTACTTTTGTAAAAAAAAGAATAGGATTTAAAATTAAATCAAATTAGCAATTTCAATGTGGGTATTTATTTACCTTAAGAAATACCCAATTTTGAAATACAATGTTTGTAGATGTAATTAATTCAAATATTTTGTAATATAGTGTGTTGGCTATATGCAGGATAATCCTTTACCTTTAAAGTCAATGAAGTTTTGCATTTGACTTTAATGGTAGAGGACTGTCCATTTGGTACAATGGAGATCCAGTATTTTGGAATTTCAGCTATTCATTACCTCAATATTTGAGGTATTTTGTATTTTGGCAATTCAGCTCTTCCTTATTTGGTTGTTAAGTATTACCTCCTTTGAACAATGAAGCACTAGAACTTTTCATTTGCTCTGTCTACCAGTTTAAAATACCCTCGTTCTCATGCGACAAATATTAACCTATCAACCCCTTACATTATTTCAAAAATAATACGCAAGAAACAAATAAAAAGCAACAAAATGGACTACTGTCAGGGACCCCCAGGCCAGAACCAGGGGTCTTCCAGTTCAATGGCAAATGCCTTGCATGGTGGACCATGGACGAATGGTTAGTGATGTGCGGTTTGGATGTTCGGCTGTTTGGTCATTCAGAGTTTGGGTTCGGTTGTTCGGTTTGGCACAGTTCAGTTCAGCTGAATATTGCCGAGCATTCAAAATAGTGCTATTGCTACCGCTATCGATACCGAATTCGAAGATTTTTTCAGTATCAGTATCATTTGGCCCTGAGACAACCCCTGGTCTCCACCTCTGGTACCAGGAAGTCTGCTCCTCAGCTGCCTCCCCCTTCCAGTCACGTTTTTCCTGCCAGATGGGTCTTCCAGTCACGTTTTTCCCTCCCCGAACTCATCCGAACTCACCCAAACATGACCGAACTGTTCAACCGTTTTCGAGTTCAGTTCAGACATTCAGTTCGGACATCCAAACAGACCGAGTTTGATCCAAACTCCGAACATCCGAACCACGTTCGCACATCCCTAGGAATGGCTGGGAGCTCTGACCTGGGCATGCAAGCCTTGTGTCTGACAGTCTGACCCCTAGGCCCTGATTAATTAGTGGTGACTTCTGCAGAGATTGGCTGGGTGAAGGTACATAACTTCCAAGTCTACAGTTTCCATTATATCAACCCAGTGCCCAGCTTTCTGTCCTCTATGCTGTCTGGCTACCCCTGCTGTTGCACTCCCAAACCACTCCTGCTCCAGTCCAGCTTGGTCTTGCCTTATCTCTCTAGTCTGGCTTGCCCATTCCTGACTGTCCTGTTCAGTCCATCCAGTATAGTTTGATTCTGCCTCATCTCGCCAGTCCATCCAAGTCATGCTCATCTTGTCCAGATACAATGTACTGCCAATGACCCAACTATAACTACCACCAAGTACCAAACTACTGAGTACCCAGTTCTTCAAATTTCAGCATCAAATCCAGACAAATTAATTAGCTTCCTATCCAAATATTTGAATATGGATGATGCGACAAAACCAAAGTATCCAATTAAGGACCAAAAGAACTTGAGAGAAACCCATTAAGCATTTCTGCTTTTCACAAATGCATTGAAAACATATTTGTGAAAAGTCAATTATGGTTTGGGCAGTTTTGTCCAGTGCTGGCAACCTATAGTAAATTTACTTGCATACAGTAAGCATTCTTATTTTGTTACTAATATAGAAAAAATCATGATTGTCAACAATTTTAAAATTTTCTACTTGGCAACACTATTTTTTTGAAAAAATAAAAATATGAGGAAAAAATATTCAAATAAGTGATACTACTTTGAATCAGAACCAAAAAGCACACCAATATATTTGTATTGCATACTAGGCATTAATGAAATGTACTGCACTCCTTTAGTTTCTTTATTATTTTCTGTACTCTTTTCCACTGTCAATATGTCTTTGATTTATTTTTTTAAAGTATATTTTATTATTGATTTTTTTTGTCATTAAAACTTCTCAAATTGTCTATGTTTTCTGTTTCCAGCATCATAAAGCTATCCAGCTGGTATATTTCACACATATTAGAACAACAGGCCACCCTTTCTTGTTAGACTTACAGGGAGTTTGTACTTTTTCCTATTCTAAGCAACCTTTCTTAGTCATGAGAAGAGACATTGTATTGGTTTCAACATCTCAGTTCCAGCGGTTTCTCAGCCTGTTTTATTCAAGGGCATTTATGAAACAATGTATCTGAACTACTGTGACTAGCAGGAACATTTTGCATTTTATGCAGTTATTCATGACTCAGTCACTATGGTTTCATTCATCCTTTTTTTCAGTGTGAAGTAGCAGTTTCTATAAACTTTCCACAGTGTCTATCGATCAATACAATTTACATTTATAAGGTGTCCTTCAGGTGTGCACCCCAAGGCTTAGTGCAGGGCTAATAGAAAAACAGATACAATAAATATTTACAAGCTTTAAAAAAATGTGTTTCAAAAAACTAAACAACTATGTTTTTAGTTCCATCTCGTAAATAGACTGTAATTGTGAAGTTCTCCTGTGTAAGAAAAAAAGAATGTTGTGACCAGAGAGCATAACATCGAAATGCGTGGGATCTTTAAGATACAATTTGAAATAAGGTAACCAGAGGGCCACCTAAAATAAAGACATGTTGGACCAAAGAATCTGGAGAACACAAATCTTAATTTGAATAGTGTCTTAGATCATCAGTAAGGCCAGACAATTACATGGTTACTCCTGTATAACAACTTACTAAAGAAAGCTTGCCAGCCAGCACCAAGGTCACTGTCATTATTTGAGTGGTAAAGAGAGCTGCCATTTCCAGATACCAAGACATATTGCACCTGAGGAATCCATGCTGAAGAGCCAATCAATAGCATATCAGTTTTATCTAGGTTACATTCAAGAAATTTTGAAGACATCCAAGTTTGAATATCATACAGGCAATTATACAAAATATCTTGATGCTTCAGAGGATTTGCAAGCACTGGAACAAATATATCTGTGTATCATCCGCACACATATGACACTGCAGGCCATGACAGCAAATAATTTTAGTCAGTGGATACATGTAAATACAAAGCAAAGTAGAATCTCAAATAGATCCCCGGGGAATTTCTGAGAGTAAGGGGGGAATGACTTGAAAAGCCGATTCCCTAGAGCAGCCCTGAAATGCTAATTCTCAAGACTAACACATTGAATGTGTCAGGAGAAGCAAGATCTAATCCAAACTGAGTTAATCAAAATAAACAATGAATGAAATAACATTCCACATGAAATAAAAGAAAGTCACAGCTGATTATATCAAGAGCAGGGAGAAAAAGTGACCTCAGCAGGAACAGAGACATGTACATGTCCTTACAGATCCATAATGGAGACTGGCATTATGAACTCACTGTACTCAGTTCAAGAAGTCAAATAATGATGATTTTTTTTTTTTTAGAAGTCGTGTTAGGGGGATTTGGTTTGGGCATCTGGACATGGGTGGATGTTTACATTAGGGTACAGAGTCAGGATCAGGCCTGAGAAGAGGTTCAGGATTGGGATCAGAAGGGGAATGAGGCAAGTGGTCAGGGTAGGAAGGGCAGGCTGTGGATTATGGATAAGGCTAAGGGAGCTCCAGCAAAGGGCAAGAGCAAGGTTGGAGGAACATGAGTAAGAGCAGGGCAAGTCTGGAGAACAAGACAGAAACAAGATAGTTGTTCTGCCCATCTTTTTGCTGGTACGAGTCATCCATATATGCTGGCATACAGCCAATTAGGAAGCTGGGGGTGGGGTGCATGGAACCTAGGAACCTATCAGGAGGATAGGCGGTGTGGTCTAACCAATGTGGGAAGGGACTATACTGATGTGCTGGCCACCAGCCTGGATCCCCAGGGTTGCTAATTTGAGGCCTGGCCCTTGACAGCACTTTCACTCTCTCAATCATTTTTATATGCGCAGTGTAAAATTGGATACCGTAGATTGATATAAGGACATGCTGCTGAAATTCTGTGATCTGAACCATGCAAAAGGTCAGACTAATTGATAATTGTTCCTGGAACAGTCAGGTTCAGAGGAGGGCACAAAGGTGGTTAGGGGTCTGGAAACCAAGTCCTATGAGGAAAGTCTGAAGGAGCTGGGAATGTTCAGCCTAGAAAAAAAAAGACTAAGGGGAGATATGATAGCAGTCTTCCACTACCTGAAGGACTGCCGCAGAAAGCATGGCAAGGATATGTTTTCTCTTGGCCCTGAAGGCAAGACTAGAAATAATGGGCTCAAATTACAAGAAAGCGGGTTTCGGTTAAACATTTCAAAGAACTTCCTAATGGCAAGAGTTGTTTAACAGCAGAACAAATTTAGTAGGGAGGTAGTGGGCTCAGGCTGTCCTTCGTTTGAGATTTTCTGACAGAGGCTGGACAGCCATCTGTCAGGAATGCTATAGCTGAGTATTTCTTGCCCGGAGCAGGGGGTTGAATTAGATGACCTCTGAGGGTTCTCCAAACTCTAATATTCTGTGATTCTCCTGCTATTAAAATATATAAGTAAAGCACAAGAGAGAACCTACAGGCTGGAAAGGCAACACTTCTTAAACAGAGCACGTATTGCCTTTCAGAAGCAGTCACACAGGGACTTGTGAAGTTGGTGGGACTGATCTCACGCCCCACAGAAACCACACGCGCGGATGCATGCACACTATGTGCGAGCTCCTAGCAGAGACATTGTGCCACACAGAATCCGGTTTGGAACTGTGGACACTATCTATGTTGTGTTTTCTGCTGGTTGTCACACTAGAAGAGGCCCCCAAGCAATTTTGCTGTGCCGTGGTCAAATATATAGCATGGACCCCCATCCTATTGAGGCATGGTTTTTGCACTGGCCTTGAGTCAGGGGTCCCATTGATGGGGTAGCTGACAGCAGAGCCTTTGTTATGGACAGATCATTACCTCCTGTGAGCATGTATCCTGGCACATGTCTGCTCCCAGAGAGGTGTAGACCCTATTAGGATGGTTCACCCCCAGAGACTAATAGAACTTGAGAGGTTCAGGAATGCTCTTGTGGAGTTACCCTCTGATCCTCATGACCACCTGCTTGATGGTCTCGTGGCTTTATGGAACACCTTGCTGATGGAGGCCATTGACTGGACGGCTCTCAGGCATCTGCTCCCCCAGCGATGGCTCCTTATGCCTGTAAGGGCAGCAAAAAAAGAGTTTTTTGTTGCCCGTATAGCCTCTGCAAAATCTCTTCCAGCGGAGCTTTTATGGGTGGTGAGGGGGGTTGGTTGTTCCACCCTCCCTCCTCCTGGAACTGGAGTCATCTAGTACCTGCTGTGACACGTTTGTTGATTATTTTGTGGAAAAAATTGCTTGGATTCACCACAACAGGAGATGATTCGGCCACTGCTGGCGGGGGTGGTCAGTACCTCCTTTCAGGAGGGCAGAGTGCCAGGTTGCGTCAAAGAGGTGGTGGTGTGGCCTCTCCTCAAAAAAACATCACTTGACATTAATTCCCTCACTAGTTATTGGCCGGTCTCCAACCTTCCCTTTTTATATATATATATAAACCTTTATTGCGCGACCAAAATTTGGTCATTGCAAAACATATTCCAATAATACAAACAGTATAAACGAAGCAAAATTTCCATATTAAAAGAAAAAAACCCCATAAAATCAATAAAGTTAAAAGGAGAAAAACAAAAGCAAACCGAACAAAGGGGATGTACACAAAAAATCACACACAATCCCAAGTTCATTCCTTGTTTGATTCAAGTTTCTTGGCGTAAATACACATCAGAAATTTAACAACCTTTCTAGTAACAAAACTAGCATGATCATGTAAGAGAAGCTTAAGATAAAAATCAGTAGATCTTCCCGGAAAAGAAGCAACAAGGGGCAAAATATATTTGGTGCGAGTTGAAGTGTACAATAAACAGTCAAGCAAAATATGTTTCATGGTGTCAATTTGATTAAGTTTGCATGGGCACAGTCTTTCCGCAAGAGGAATCCCCTTATATCTGCCCTCAACCAGGGAGGCAGGGAATACATTTAACCTAGCCAAAAGAAAGAGTCTCATTTGAATCTTAGTCAAGGAGCTACCCAAATAAAGCATAGGCCCACTGGTTCTGTTGCAAATCGGCAGATAGCAACCCAAAACTCTATTGTCCCTTATTTCTGCCTGGATTTCTTGAGTAGTAACATCTGCCAAGCAGCTTATCAGCATCCTTTTTGCTCCCTTATACCTCAAGGGCAAGAGAGTCTCAGGGTTAAAGTCCAAATGTTCTATTTTATTTTCGACCATACTAGCCCACAGATTAGGGTAATCGTCCATATTGGCCAGTTGCAATAAGGGAGCTGCCAGGTTAAAATAAAGCTTCAACCAAAAGTTAAGGGCATCCGTCCAAATTCTCTCTTGTATAGGACATAAGCCACAGTCCAAACAGAGTGCCACATTGCTTGTACCTGCCGAGGCAGAGAGAATTGTCCTAAGGAAGCTGGTCTTCAATCGTTCCAAACTTTTGATTTTACCTAGAGCCCATCGGGAAGCCCCGTAGAGGGTTTGAGGAATACTCTTAAGAAGAAATATTTTAATAGCTGGGTTGATCAGGGAGCCCCCCCCCCTTGATCTAAACGTCTGCATTTGTATAGACCACCCCCCATTAGCCTGGAACAACAGCTCAAATATCTGATAGAATTTACCTGGATAATTTCACTGCTGCCAATAAACTATCTGTAAACCCTCCACCTCTGAGGGAACACCACCACCTTTGTTTTAGCATAGTTAATTTCCCAAAGTTTCGCCCCCGCAGTAGTCTCCAAAGGAAGTAAATAATCATCTTAAGTCCAACTGTGTAGTGGAAAGAAGGATGGCGTCATCTGCATACAGTAAACATGAAACCTCTACATTCGCCAGGTGAGGAGGTTGAAACCTCTGCCCAGTTAATTCGTTGATAAGATCATTCAGGTAAATATTGAACAACAACGGGGCCAGCACACATTCCTCTTTTACACCACTCCTTGTTCTTATACTTCCTGATAGGATCCCACGCTGATCTAACCTCACCCTTATAACTGAGTTCTCATGTAGCCTAACCAGCAAAAAGAACAGTCTTTTATCAATTCCAGCGGCTTGAAGTTTGTGCCAAAGCCTTTCCCTGCTCACCAAGTCAAATGCAGCCCTGAGGTCTACAAAGGCTGCAAAAAGAGTGTTCCCACGATGAAGTTGCTTCTGAACGAAATGGTTAAGAACATAGGAGTGATCGTACGTAGATCTCCCTTTCCTGAACCCTATTTGTTCATTGGCCAATAGACCAGTTTCCTTTAGCCAAACGTCAAGTCTCCCCAGCAAATACCTAGCATAAACTTTGCTGATAATGCTAAGGAGGCTGATGGGCCTATAATTCTTTGGATCATCCTGAGCCCCCTTCTTATAAACCGGCACCACAATAGCCTGGCTCCATTTGCCAGGGATGTTCCCGGACTCATTCATTCCAGAGAACAGGGCAACCAACACAGGTCCCCACCAGTTGCTACCAAACTTCAATAATTCCGCTGTGACAAAATCAGCACCGGCCACCTTCCCGCTCTTTAGAGGGCCCAAAATCTTGGCTATTAACCCAGGGTCCACAGCTTCCTAATCCTACATCTCTGAAAATATCAGAGGCTGTATAACCCTGGGAGCCCTGCATGCATACAGCAGCTCAAAATGGGATTTCCAGGCTGTAGCCAACACGCTATTTCTCTTCAGAGCCCATCCCGCATGCCTTATTCCCCTTACAAGCTTCCAGAACTGATATGAATTAGGGTCCCTAGCAGACTTGTCTAATGTCGCCCACAAAGTCCTGTGGAACTCTTCCCTCTTTATCCTCAAAGAGGCCCTATAATACCTCTTATGGCCCATAAACGCCCGTAGGCAATAATTACTGGGTGTGACCCTATATTTCCAATAGAGAGCCCTAACTTTCTTCCTCTTCTTGAGGCAGCTCTTGTCAAACCATTGTGGATCAACAAATACCTGTCCCTTAGGGTAAAGAAGACTCGGGGAGTCCTCAGTTAAATAAGGAATTAGCTAGTTTATTAACTCCTGGTATATAGTTATTGTTGCACTACCCACTTTTGCATTAAGTATCCTCTCTGAGAAACTCCTTCCTTGGAAAGATTTCAGCCAGGCTTCAAGATCTAACTGCAGCGTTTTATCCCATTGTCTCTTTTGGGGACCCTACTTCTTAGCCGGGGATATTATACATGGAGTATTCATGGTGTTAATAGTGCCTGGAACAGCAATATCTAAATAAATTATATGGGGAAGATGGTCACTATCCAGCCTAAACCCCACCTGGAAAAAACTAACCAAGGGGATCAACATGGAAGAAACTGCGGCATAGTCAGGAGGGTTGTGCCCCCTCACAGAGAGTTAAGTAAAATTTCCAGGTCTGTCACTCCAACCCCGGCCATTTAGTAGGTACAAGAGTTTTAACAACATTGGGCCATTCAAATTTATTCCCACATCCAAAGCCAGACAAGGGAGCAAAAAAGATGCATCCTCCTCGATCCAAAACCCGCCCTCCTGAAATACTGCCTGATCATGGGGGCCTAATCGGGCATTGAAATCTCCAGCCAATAATATCCCAGTCGCCGTATATTAAGATTGCAAATTTCCCAGGTAAGAGAGCAGTTCCATCCAACAACTGACCTCATAATAAGGAGAATTAGAAGGAGGGAAGTAAACACACAATAAAAATACCTCCCTGGTCTGGGTACGCAATAGGCCACCACAGCAAAAGCAAAATTTCCTGGCAAGGGTAATAACTCCACCACCAACTCATCCAACAGGAGACAAGCCATGCCCCCTGCTGGTCTGCCCTTCCTTGGTCCCTGCGTTGCCGGCTGACACACGGACCTATATCCAGGAAGTCTGAGATCCTCCAGGCACCAGGTCTCCTGTAAGAGCAGAATATCAAAGGTCCTCAAGAAAGATAGAAAATTTGGGTCCTTTCCCTTACCACACCACCTTGCCACATTCCAGGACAAAATTTTTAAGGGTCTAGAGCTGGATGACAGAGGGCCACGGCTTGCAGAACATCAATCCTCTTTTGCCTTCCCTGATAAACCCACATCCCAACCTACCGTGTCAACCACATTATCCAATTTACTCCCTTCTGACTCTCCTACCCAGTTCTCAACATTTGACTCATCCGTCCTCAACCTATTAGAAGCTTTCCCTCGCGACCTCTGGGTATGGGTTGGTACCTCTCCTTTCCTAACCAAGCCCTTATCAAGTCTTTCCTTCTTAATTGACTTAATAGTAGAGCTGTCACAGCCTGTACTGTCTAAAGCACCCTGTTGCAACAACAAGCAAATGCCCTCCTTATCCCCAGTTTCTTCCTCATTCAGAACACGAAACCGATCCCAATTCACACTTGTTTCCTCGGGCCTAGAAGTTCCCGGGTTCGCAACAAATATCAGCTCTGGTTCTAAATAACCAGCTGGTTCAGAATTTCCTTCTATACTGGCTGGTCCTCTCAATTTCCCTTGATTAGCTCCACCACTACAACTACTTCAATAGGGCACCCTCCTTTCCCACCCCTAGTTCCAGTCTGGTCCATGTCTGCTGGATCCCCCAGCACGTGGACTTGCTGCATGGTTATTGGTGTATCTCTCCCTCCTGCCCTGGAATTCCAAACAGTCATGCGCTGGACTAGGAGGCTGGGGTGAGTAGATATGCAATCCCCAGAAGGGTTGTAGAGCTCAACAGGCCCACTCTCTGTTACCTCCATCGAACTCTGCCTTACCAGTTCTTTTACCTGCCTCTGCCCCCCCACCCCTGCCAGTGGCTACCAAAGAGGAAACTGATGATTGGGTCAACATCGGCCCTCCAAGGCCTATCAGAGGAGCAAATTGCAGGGTCTCCTGGCTGCAACCCCCATTGGCAGCCAGGGGCATAGATTTACCAGTCCCGTAAAGGCCCTCCAGCAATTGCAGGTTACTATTAACATATATTTTGGCAAGTTGAATCCCATTCCCATACAGGAAGTTACTTGCTTCCCACAAACACTCTGGAATTCTAGATTTTCTGAAAGACACAACACTTTTAAATAAGGTCTCATCCCTCTGAAGGATCCTAATACCCTTAATATTCCTATGGCTACATGATAAATGGAGGAGAGCCCTTATATGTCTCGTTACCAAGAACGGCGATGACCACTGGGGAATATCACCAGATGGTAATGGGAGAGCTGTAATAACCACCACATTATTACAAAAACTGAAGTAGCCCTCTTCCACCTTAGAGGTATCTGTGGGTCCCTGCCTATTACATCTGGCTGACTCTGTGGGAAGGCCGCCTGGTTGCAAAGGCTGTCCCTCCCCTAAATCCTTACAGTCTCCCGATTCATTCTGAGTATACACCTGAGAAGCATTCAGGTCTTTAGGGAGGGAATCACTAAGCCTCCCCTTCTTGCCCTCCTCGATTATATTTGTTAACATCCGTAATTGGGAAAAAATATGTTGCAAGGTGTTAGTAATAAGGAAAGTTTGTTCAGCTAGGATCTGAGTCCAATCATCCCCCACACCCTTGTCAGCAGGGAGAGGATTACCAGGTAGTTCCTCCTGGCCCAAAGAGTTGTCTAGGGAGGAAATAGGAGACTTCACAGCTACCAAATCAATTCTCCTTTTCCTGGCTGCACCCCATCAGGCAGGGGGGATCATGCTGGCTCAAACTAGAGAAGTGATTAGATAACTGGAGGCCAGAGGCCACATATCCTCCAGTTCCCAAGACGGAATTACTAGTCTTGTCAGTAGAGGGAAAAAACTTCTCCCGTCTCCTCTGTTTGGCCGGGGGAACACCCCCAGTGACCCGCCCAGTTTCTTTCTTTGCTTTACTGACATCATGTTCCCACGGGTCCTGACGCTCTCCACAGATAGCACAGCGGGCAGCAGCTGGCCTCAATGGCTCTCAAGGGCCTCACAGCCCTTTGGTGCTGCAGTGCCTAAAATGCCCCTGGGGTTGCTGCCAATACGGCCAGCCAAAGGAACACGTCCCCAAGCTTGCTTCGCAAAGCGCTCTGTGAGCCGCCTGTCCCAGCTCCGTCTGTCTGGTCCCACACACTCTTTACTCGGTGCTGTGGTGCCTAAAATGCCCCCGGGGTTGCCGCCAATATGTCTGGCCAAAGGAATGCCTCCCCGAGCTTGCTTAGCAGAGCGCTCTGTGAGCCGTCTGTCCCAGCTATGTCCGTCCGGTCACGCACCTCAGCACTCCCTTCAATAATTGCAGACTAATGATGGTCTTGTCTGGGTCCCACTGGTTCTCCAGGCATCAGCACCCTGGAGAGCGTAGAGCAGCACAGCTTCTCTGGGAGATGTTGCTCCTTCGCCTCCCTGGCAGAGACTCACCTTCCCTTTTTAGGCAAGGTTATTGAGGAGTAGTAGCTCAGCAGCTGCAGGGGCATCTAGACCACACCAGATATCTGGATCCCTTGCAAGTCCTGCTTTCATATGGGTTATGGCACTGAGACTGTGCTTGTGGCTTTGGTCAACGACCTCCACCATGAATTAGGTCGGGGTCGTTCAACCCTGCTAATTCTGTTAGATCTATCAGCTGCTTTTGATACCATTGACCATTAGATGTTGGTGACTCGCTTGCAGGACCATGCCAGGGTGGGCAGGATCATTCTTGAATGGTTCTGATCCTTCTTGGCTGAAAGAACTCAATGTGTAGTGCTTGGGGATTGTTCTTCATCCCCCTCAAGACCTTACATGTTGTGTCCCACAAGGTTCCATTCTGTCCCCTCTCCTGTTCAACATGTATATGCAGCCACTTGGTGATGTCATGAGATGGTATGGGGTGCGGTGTCATCAATATGCTGATGACACCCAAGTTCCCGAGGTTCGCAGTCTGGGTGTTTTCCTCGACCCGTAGCTCTGCATGGCTCTCCAGATGGGAGCAGTGGTGAGGAGTGCATTTTGTCAATTACATCTGGTACATCGGCTTCAGCCATTTGTTTCAGACAGCAATCTGGCCACAATCATCCATGCGTTCATGACCTTGAGATTGGACTGTTGTAATGCACTCTACGTGGGGTCACCCATGGTGATGGTTCGGAGACTACAGCAAGTGAAGAACACGGCAGTCAATCTCCTTATGAGGTCAGGCCACCGTAAGCACATTACACCAGTGCTCCAGACTCTGCAATGGCTGCCTATAGTCTTCCAAGCCCAACTGAAGGTGTTGGTGTTGACCTATAAAGTCCTATACGGTCTCAGTCTGACTTACCTGCGGGATTGCCTCACTCTCCATGCCTCAAAGCGACCCCTGCAGTCTGCCGGGAGTGCCCTTCTCAAGGACCCCCATGTGGCCTGTAGGGCACTACAGAGAGGGTGTTCTTGGTGGCCACACCTAGGGGTCTGGATGGCCCCAGACCTCCTTTCCTACTGGTGTGTGAGTAAGACATGGATGTTGCGCCAGGTGTTTGGTGAGGGAGATGGGGAGTGGGTTAGGGAGGGGGGAGGGATTTATTTATTTATTTATTTATTAAAAGCATTTAGTATCCCGCCCCTCTTGCCACAGGTAGCTCGTGGTGGCTCACAACAGTGTACATCAATAATTAAAAACATAAAACTATCAAATATACTATTACACCCTCATCCCTCTCCTCCACCCCCATCTCCCCTGCCAAACACCTGGTGGAACAGCCAGGTCTTGTAGCTTTTATGAAAGGAGGGGAGGTCCAGGGCCAGACACCCCCCCACTGGAAGGGAGTTCCACAGCCTCGGCGTGGCCACTGAGAACACCCTCCCCTGTGTGTCCCCCTGGAAGATTCAGGGAAGCACAAGGAGGGCATTCCCTGATGCCCGCAGGGACTTATCCAGTACCGAAGGGGTGAGGTGGTCTCGCAGATAGGCAGGGTCCAGACTGTTTAGGGCTTTATAGTTTAAAAATTGGGCTTGGAAGACTATCGGCAGCCAGTGCAGACAACGGAGCACTGGTGTAATGTGCTCCCGGTGGCCCAGTCCCACCAGGACATGGGCCTCTGATTTCTACACCAGCTGCAGCTTCCAGGCCATCACCAGGAGTAGCCCCACGTAGAGTGCATTACCATTGTCTAGTCTAGAGGTGATGAAAGCATGAATGATGGTGGCCAGGTTGGAGACTGACATTTATGGCCTAAGCCAACATACCAGATGTAGTTGGCAAAAAGCACCCCTCACTACAGCCTCCACCTCGGCATCTAGGTGGAGCTGAGCATTGAGGAGTACCCCCAGACTCTTTACCTGGGGAACAAATGGTAGACAGACTCCATCAATGATGGGGGTCGTTAACTCCATCACCTTCCCCACCAGCATCACCTCCATTTTGTTGGGATTCAGTTTCAGTCGATTAGTCCTCATCCAATACACCGCAGCCATCAGACATCGAATAAGCATGGAGACTGCAGGGTCTGAGTTGGATGAAAAAGAGAGGTATGGCTGAGTGTCATTAGTATATTGGTGACACCGTTTGCCAAACCTCCTGATCACCTCGCTGAGGGGCAGCATGTATACATTGAACAAGAGGGGGGACAACACCGAACCCTGCGGGACCCCACACGTGAGGTCTCGGTATGATGAAAAACATTCCCCAAGTATCACTCGTTGGATTCTCCCAGTCAGGAACAAGCGTAACCGTTCAAGAACAGTCCCGCCCACCCCTGCACATTCCCGCAAGCATGCCACCAACATCTCCTGATCCACCGTATCAAAAGCAGTTGATAGATCTAATAGGACCAAAAGGGTCAAGCGGCCCCAGTCCATCGCTCGGTGCAGATCATCCACCAAGACCACAAGTGCAGTCTCCGCACCATGACCCAGACGAAATCCTGACTGTGAGGGATCAAGAAACCCAACACAGTCAAGATGCCCCTGCAACTGCTGAGTCACCACCCGCTCAATACCTTCCCTAACCTTCCCAGGTCAAACCGGAAGGCCTAGTAGTGGTCTGAAGTGCTCTGAAGTGCTGCCAGACCCACCACCGCTGCTGTTGCTGCCAACGGACCCAGGGCCAGAGCCCCAGCACCACAAGGTAGGGCAATCCCTGGGGTGGGGTTTAAAACATTTTTTTTACAAGGCTGGGCAGGGTGGAGAGGGGAGGTGCTCCCCGGCACCCCTTCCACCCATGCAGCCTGGCGGGGGGAGGGAAAACCAGGGCCCCCCTGCATGAACGTGTTTGGCCCCCCCAAACCCATTTGGGTCAAACAGGCCAAACCCGAACAGTTAACCCCCCGGTGTTCACACATCTCTACTAACCGCCACAAGGATCTCGACCACATTAGCGGGTGTTGCCAACTGAAATTGTTCAGTGCCTTCCTTTTAATGTGTTTTAATTGTGTTTTGTGTCTTTTTATTGTTTTGTAAGCCGCCCTGAGCTGCTTGGAGCAGGGGAGAAGGAGGGGTGGGGTAGAAATGTTGTAATAAAATTAATTTAATAAATGGTAGCTGAGAGTTGTTAAAGTACCTTACAGAGGGTAAAGAGCATTCTGTCAGTGGGACTGCTCCCCAGGCTGCCAAGTGTGGAAAATCACAGGTGACACTGCCCAGGTCAGGCCAGGGCACTGAACTGATGATTCACGCGTAGGGAGACGTCCCACTGGCCACATGGCCCAGTTAGGGCCAGGAGCACAACAGTGCCACTTGTACAGTGCTCCCACCTCCTATCATGACAGGTAGCCATGGCAGTCAGTGAGGCACAGCCATGGCTGCTGGCCACGGCAGCCCCTGGCCTGGGTATGCCATGACTGCACAAATGTGCTAGCCCACTTAGTGCAGTCTATGACCTTGGAGATTTTCTGAGGTCACAGCCCAGGCCTCGCCAACACAGTCTGGGGCAGAAGCAGGTCATCATCTGATGACATCAAAACAGATCTTCCGGTGGCTTGCGGGCCAAAGTGGGCCACTATCAAGTCTGTTTTTACTCAGAATCCCTAAAGGCTGTGGGCCAAAGTCCTTCTTGGTCTCATGCTTGATGGCTGCCTCCAGTCCACCCAGTCCAACCCATTGGGTTAGGAAATCAAAAGCATTTGGACATGATGCTTGCTCTTGAACACTATGGACACAGAAGCTGATGTGTCTTATATACACACTGGCTTGATGGACCACTTGGCTTGGGAAGGATTTTTACATCTAATAGAGACATACTAAGTGTCTGGGACTGAGGTCTCAGTCTTTCTAGGCACCCTCAAGGACCTGTTCACACTTTTCTGTTCTCAAAATCTGTTCTCAGTCCTTCTAGATACCCTGGAAGACCAGAGGTTCCTTTTCTAAAACTGCTTCTGAGTGACTCGGCTATATCTTACAAGATCTGGAAGCTGCATACATACATAGAAATATACTCACTGGATGTTTTCAGACATGACGCTAACCCCACTTTAACCACACTTGAACATTTCTTAGGCATGTTGCAGGACTGTGTTGGTGCCCTATGCAGCCCTGCAACTTGCATAAGATATGTTCAAGTGTGGTTAGCGTCATGTCTGAAAACACCCACTGTGGGAAAATTATATGACCCACTAAAATGTCCACAATTTAACCTGAATCTCTCATAAAAATGAACTTGTGGGCCCCTTAAACTGCTGAGATGTAGAACGTGTTCCCATCTCACCCCCCTTAGCAGCTCTACCCTACAAGAATTAGTAAAGCACATTCAAGAGGCTTTGTAGACAAGAAAATCATTGCTTGTAGATCTGAATAATTGTTTGGATAGACCAAACAACCCAAAATAAGCAGAATAGGATCTCCGACATTTTCATCTTGCTGATCCCTGCCAACATGGATTTCTGATATTGCTTTTCTAATACTGTCATCATCACATTTACCACATGTCCAGTTATGCTATCCGCACACACTCAACTTGACGAATTATCATAGTGAGGATTCCAGCATGTATATGTGCTTATTGCTGGCACTACAAAGGTCACATTCAGAATTTCTGAGTCCTTGGAGACTTGGTTGGGACTATTTATTTATTTTTTCCAATTTTTACCCCACCCTTCCCAAATGGCTCAGGGTGGCTTACAAAACAAACAAAACAGCCTATAAAACAGCATAAAAACCCCTTCCCCCACAACCTTTCCCATTCCCCTCTTCAATCCCATTCCAGCCCCTAAAAAGCCTCCACCCAAACCCCACCCACAACCTTCAAACCAACCCCTATCTCCACCCGTCAAATGCTTTTTAAAGCAAAAATTATTTGTCATAGCTGGGACTGTGGGATGTATGAAAACTTTCCATCCAATTCTTTGCTTTGTAATGAGTTGGATCTTCTGCTTGCTTTTCTGATTTAACCATCTTTCTCCACTCTTCTCTTCCCACAATAAACATAGCCACCCAGAGAGTCATCCTAGGAGTCCACATTTATTTATCCCAACTGGTTTGCGAATGCTTGGGAGCACCACACAAGGTATATTGTGTATAGTGTAAATTCATCTCTATAGCAGAGTGACACTTGATTTTTCTTTTGTCTTGCTCATGGGAACTAGGAGATGGGAACACCACCACTAATTAATGGCATCAGAGACTACTGTCAGAGCAGGTCGATATCACATCAACTTCAAAGCAGGTCGATACCACATCAGCCAAAATCCCAAGACCCTTATGCACAAAGAAGGGAGCAAAACAAGACTTCAACCAGAACCTCTAAATTCAGGTCTAAGTCAATCTAAAAGCTTCAGATTTTTTTTAAAAAATGCATTGCTATTTTTATGGGTACGTGTTTCAGTCAATGTATTTCATTTCATATATAAGCTCAGAGCATTCCAACTGTGAGGCTTAGTGCCTAATCAAATAAGAATATAAAGACATACTGCATTGAAAGGCAAACAGAAAAAGAGGGATAAATACCGATTAAGATATCATACCATATTATGGTTTAAGCTGCCTGGGCACCAGATACCTGGAAGACTGCTTCCTTCCTTACCCATCATTGTGATCCTTGAGGTTAGCTGGGATTGCCTTCTTCCAATTATTATCAGTATACTGAGTTTGTACGTCAAGGGTACATACTAGGGCTGAAACTCAATTCTCGGCTTCTCGTGTTTCTCAATCAGAATCACACTTTTCATCTCATACCTGCAAATCAGATGGATTCTCACTGAGAAAAGCAAAAATCTCAAAGAAACAGAATACTCAGTGCTGATGGGGGGACGGAAGGAAGAGAGAGGAGAAAGCCACACTGTTCCCTGCCCAGCTTTCTTACTTTGTTGGGAGCTGGCGCTGTGGGGAAAGCTTTCCGATGGCAGTTTTTCAGGAATGGGAGGTGAGAGAGAAGGAGGGAAGGAGCAGAATCATCTGATATCTTAGCGTTCTATTGGCTAGCCGGAGTCTGAGCATGTGAAAAGTAGAAAAGACAATTTGTGGAGCAGGAGACTCTAATGTTTGAGGATTTTGGAAGAAGAGAGGCAACATTCCGAGGAGGGAACATAATAGAAAATGAGGGCAAAAAGATAGTGAGGGATAAGGCCATGAAGATCCTTAAAGGTGAGTACAAAAAGTTTGTTCTGGAGGTGACGGGAGAGAGGGAGTCAGTGGAGCACAGGAGGAGTCAACATAGAGTTTAAATTAGTACCTGCAAAAATGGGTACACCCATCACATTTCCGGTACCAGAACTGAACTGAATATTTCAAGTATTTTCCTGTACCCAAACCAGTTTTCATTCAGGTAACTAAAATACTGACATACCAACAAGTGATATATTGAAATACTGAAAAATCTTGAAACTCTGGGACAAACCTGGGACAATTTGTCCTGAATTTGTCCCAGATTCTTTTTGGACTTTTGGAATTTTTTGGTATGTTGGTAATCAGTCGTCAGTATTTTGGGTACTTGAATAGTGTTTGGGTATTGATTTGGGTACCCAAAACGGTACCTAAAAATGTGGATAGTACTGATGGGATTGGGTACCAAATCAGGTACCTGTTTCAGCTCTAGATATGATCAAAGCATCAGGTGAGGTGGATGACCAACCTAGGCAGCAGAGTGTTGAACATATGAAAAGGCAGACCATTTGTGTGTGTTTAAGCCTCAGCACTGAAATATTTGGTATTACTTATATGTCCCTGTCTTTAAAATGGCATAGAACCTTCCATGACCAACATGGGGAATATGTAAAGTGGATAATACTCTCACACTGCTAACAGCATCTTAAAATGAAATTCTCTTAAGAAAGGGTTATCTTTCCCCATTTGCATTCTGATTAGGGATCTTATGTCTTCATTAGTCACAGATATGCTGGTTTATAATTTTCAGAAACTGGAACTTTTATAATATTCTGGACTGATGCCAGGGTGGTCATGGAACAATACCAATTCCAAATGCATCTTAAAGAATAAACCCTGCTCTTCCTGGAGCATGGGAATGTTTAAAATATAGTTTTGTTTTTGAAAACAAGTGCTGCAGAAGTATGCAAAATGAAAGCTGGAGCTCTGCTTTTTTGTTTTTTTGTTTTTGGGGTTTTTTTTTGTTCCGACTTCTTTTTCCCCCCCACTGATTTCTCTTCAATAAAATATTCATGTCTATGTGCTCTGAAGAATTTAGCACAATTCACCTCAATTAACATATCTTTATCCTGCTATTTGATGATTCCCAAATTATAAATTTAAACAAGCTCACACAGAAAAAAATCTTTCATGGTAAACAAGCACCATTGCTTCTGGCAGGCTAAGGCCCTTGAAGCATCCCCCCTTGAAGCTGTGTATGCCTTGAAGGTGCCCATCTGGCTTTTCTGTCTCTTCTTAAAGAAAAAAAATCATGTCTTCTCCCATGGGGAGTCCTGTTCAGTTGTTAACAGCTTTAGAGTAATTTCCTCATTAAGTAATAATGTAACCTGGTCAGGAGCCTTTGCTAGGCTGTAGCTGTTTAGTTAAAACTAATTAAGATGTTTGGTTAATATTTAGTTAAAGCAGAAGGTTGGATGGCTGGGGAGACTTGTAATGGGATTGAAAGCATTTAACCTCAAGGCTCAAAGTCAGGCAGGTCAAATCCAGCTCAGAATGGTAGTGACCAAAGTTTATTAGCATTGCTCAGGGGTGCTATTATATCTAATATGTAAGGTATCTACCACTGTTAGAGGGCACAAAATAAACACAGCTCCTGCACAAAATTACATACAAGTTAGAAACCTGATCCTGCCATTTGTTCCACATTGGTAGACTCCTGTGCTCCCAAAGAGCTGCATTGCAGGGCATCCAGATGGAGATGCACAAAAGAAGTTTTCAGGATCAGAACCTGAAAAACAGTTCCATAGAGAACAGCATATGCTGAAAATTCAAAGAGGAGGAATTTTGTGATTACATTGGAAAGGTTTTCTAAGGTTGAGACTCACTTCTTGCAGGCAAATAGATTCAGAGTCCAAGTTTGGAAGGACTTCAAATCATCAAAGCATACTCAAATCTGACCATCTGTATGGGCCATCTCCTCCATGCAAAATTTTACAGTTCCAATCCTATATCCACATGTGTTCCAAGTGCATGCGGGGGGGGGGCACCTGCACCAGTGGGAAGCTGCCATGGTGTTGTTCGACTGCTGACCCTCCTTCTGTGGCATGGCGGGGCCTGTCGCACTGGGGGTCATGTCACAGGACCTCCATGGTCTCCCCCATGAGGTCCATGAGCCATGAGGCCTGATCCTCCAGCCCGTCACAGGTGTTGTATGAAAGTTAGAAGTGTGCAACAGAGGCCTATACTGTTTTTCATTTTTGTTTATATTTTAATTTTTTAGAAACTGTTGTTTTTGTTATTGTTATTAATGAAAGTTCATTTTTGTTGTTATTGGTGCCATTATCAGTATGGGTATTGATTTCTAGTAACAACGAAAATTTTGTTTTTGTTATCGTTCCCATTGTGGACTGCCCCCAATGACAGAAGTGCCAGCAGACATCTGCCCCAGACTTCTCAGAAGTTGAACTCCTTCCTTCCTTTCTAATTATAATTCAGTAGTAATAAGTGCACAATGACAATATGGAAAATTACTAATATGTATGTCTAATCTAATAACCTAAACTATATGCAATATATTCATATCTAAGTATCGATATCAATAAACTTCCATCTGCTATGTGTTCTAAGTAGCTATCTATCCTATTCCTATCTTAGGCCTTTTTTACATGGACGTTGCTCCCCAGCTCGAGCAGTGCGTCTGCTCGGAGTTGGTTCTACAATGTGTTCCCTACCGGGGTCCTGCCTCATGCAGGTCCCCAGATTCCCAGTGCCCCCCCGTTGCATCCCCTACCCCCAGGGGCCTGGGCTGCTGTGGTCTTACCAGAGGGGGTGGGGCAGCCATCATGGGCAGTTGGTTGTCCTGGGGTGCACAGTCCTGGGGTGGGGGCGTTGCCTCCTGGTGGAGGGGTTGGGCTGGCAGCGCGGGTGGGACCACAGGGGGTGCAGGCTGGAAGGGCAGCCCCGCACATGGGTCCTTTTGTCCTAGGTAGAGGAGGGGGACCCCTTGGACCAGGCCTGGATAGGGTTGCTGCTGGGGGAACCACAGGTGGCCAAGGTGCGGGGGGGGGGCACCTGCACCAGTGGGAAGCTGCCATGGTGTTGTTCGACTGCTGACCCTCCTTCTGTGGCATGGCGGGGCCTGTCGCACTGGGGGTCATGTCACAGGACCTCCATGGTCTCCCCCATGAGGTCCATGAGCCATGAGGCCTGATCCTCCAGCCCGTCACAGGTGCACCGCTGCTTGTGTTGGAGGGCAGCAGTCTGGCACCTGTCCCAGAGGCGCTCGGTGCGGGACCGAGCCATCATGGCAGCCAGGATCTCCTGGTCCCTTTCCCCCTCCACTCTGATGAGCTCCATGGTGAGCGCGAGCTCCCGGGAGTGCCACTCAGCTAACCGTTGTGACTCCTCCAGCAGCTCCCTGCCGAGGTCCTCCCTCCGGTGCCAGTTCCTGGCCCGCAAATCCTGATTCTGCTCCATGCTGCTGGCAGCTGCTCCCCTTGCATGAGCGGGCACCTGGTCTGTGAACGAGAGGTTGGACATGATGTTAGTGCTTCCGGCCTGTGTGCCCTGCTGCCCGCTATGGCCTGCCCGGGGTGCCTGGTGAGGTGGCCCGCATAGTGTGACAGCTCCCCTCAGTCCTCCCCTGTGGGGTCCCCCAGCCCTGCCTTGTCGTGGGATGGCCCCCCGGTGGTTGATAGCTGAGGGAGGGGCCACTGACTGGCAGGTGTGCTGTGGGAGCCGCTGTGGGCCCAACACCCCCTCCCACCTGCCCCCAACACCCCACCCCTGTTGGGCCCTGCTGTTTGTGGTTGCATGCTCCCAGCCCTCCCTCTGTACCTCCACCCCATCTGCACCCGGGGCCCCCGGGGCCCCCTGGCTGGTGTACCCCACCGTGGAGGGTTGCTCACCTGGTGGTGGTGGAGCTTCCAGGCCCCCCTCATGCGCCTCCTCCTCGTGCACCTCCAGGATGCCTTGTTCTGCAATGGGAAGGGGTATCATTAGTGTTTGCCAGACCCCGACCCCGCCCGCTGCACCTCCGTCCGGACCATTTCCCACTCCACCCCAGCCCCACTGGGGCGATCAGACCTGGATCCTGTTCCTCCACTTCTTGGGAGCTGTCCCAGGTCTCCACGTGCTCTGGGCATGCCCCCTGTCCCTGTGGCCAGTAGGCCTGTGGGTGTTTGGGGGATGCGTGCAGAGTGTGGTGGTCCAGCACTCGGATTCCCTGGGTGCCTCCTACCCCTGTGGGATGGGGCTGTCCCCTCCCACTTCCTGGCTGGCCTCACCAGGGGCACCTTCCCCCCCTGCTCTGTGGGGTCGGTCGGGGGGGTTGCGTGTTGGCCCAGCACCTGCCCCTGGCAAAGGCGTTGTCATGTGTGTGTGAGACCATGATGTCCCCATCCATGCAGAGGAACTTGTCCAGCTGCTCCTGGAACTCTGCTGTGTGCATGGCTCGGCCAAACTTGAGATTGTTCTCCTTGACATGTTTATATCTGGACCTCAAGTCCTTTGCCTGATGCATGCACTGGGTGACATCCCTATTGTACCGCTGCCACTGCATCTCCTGGGCAATGGCTTCATAGACCTGTCTGGTCTTGTAGCTGCACACCAGGTCATGCTGTACCCTTCCGGACCCCCACATGTGTATGAAGTCCCTGACTTCCTGTCTTGACCAGGGCTCCCCCTTTTGGGACCCGCATGTGGGGGGCCAACTGGCTTGGCGGCATGGGGCCCACCCTGTGGATGTGGTAGCCATGGTGTTGGTCATGTCCTGTTGGGGGTAGTGCATTAGGGGTTACTATGGCTCCTGCTGGCCACCTCTGCCCACCCATGGGGCCTGCCCCCTCTCCCCCCTGTGGTTCCCTTCTGATCACCTGACAGTCTGGGGGGCCCTCCTTGGCCATCATTCTGGTGGTGTGGTGCTCCATTGTCTGGGAGCTGTTCTGCGAAGATGGGGGACTGGATTATGCTGCTGACCCCTGCCCTGTGTTCCCTGGCCCATTGTTCTGGGCATGGCTCTCCCACCCCGGGGGTGTGTGTGTTCTTCGTGCTCACCTAACTCTCGCTGCTGACCCTCGGGCCGTGCCCTTGGGAAGTACTGGGCTGGGGTTCCTTGACTGTGGGGGCATCGATGTGGCCCCTCTGCTCTATGCCAGGACACATGCACCATGTTACCTCCTGGTGCATTCCTCCCCTCTTCCCCCCCCCACCAGGGTGTCCTCCTAATGCCTCCCGGTATGGGACCCCCCATACTGGCAGTCTGCCCCCCCTTGTGCCCTCTGCCTGGGGTGCATTTCCCCCTGCACTGCCTTGCCTGCCCCCCTGGGCACTCCTGGGTCCCCATGCTCACCCGCCCCTTCCCACACGTGGGGCAGCATCGGCTCCCGTGGCCTTCTCATGGGCCTTCCTGGTCACCATCTTGGGACCCCACGCGCATGTGCCTTGGTTTCGCCCTCCTTTACGAGCTCTCAGCCAGACATCCAGGTTTCCCCACCCATGGGCATGTCTGCATGGGGGCACGTGCATGCCCCGTGGTGCTGGCACAGTGGGGCTCCTCCGGTCTGGTCTGTGCGAGTATTTTCACTTTTACATGGACCCCCAGGTGTTGAACACCCATATCCATGCACAGAGGGTGCCGGCTACCTCGTGGCTGCTCCATGGGTGTTGGTGGGTGGGTCGGGCATGCGCCTTCACCCACTTGTGGACTTTTACACGGATGCTCTCCCACCCATCCGATGGGTGTTTCCGGGTGTTCATGTGTGGGTGGCGTCTGTGTAAATGTGGTCATATAATTGGTTCGGAGGCTGCAGCTAGTGCAGAATGTGGCGGCTCGTCTCCTTACAGGGATGGGACATTGGGAGCATATTACACCTGTGCTCCGAGCTCTGCACTGGTTGCCGATAGCATGCCGAGCCAGGTTCAAGGTTTTGGTGTTGATTTACAAAGCCGTTCACGGTCTGGGCCCCTCATACCTCAGGGACCGCCTCGCCCTCCGTGCCCCAGAACGGCTCCTTCGGTCCGTCAGGGGTGCCTTCTTGGAGGTCCCCTGTGTTAAGCGGGGGGTCACAGTGGAGAGGGCATTCTCGGTGGCTGGGCCGCGCCTTTGGAACTCCCTTCCTGAGGAAGCTCACCTGGCCTCCAGCCTGTTGACATTCCGGCGAAGTTGTAAAACCTGACTGTTCGCCCAGACCTTTGGGGAGTTTGGGAGGGTGGGGTAAGGGGGGATTTTTTAGCTCCCCCACTTGATTTATTACTTATTATTTATTTATATATTATGAAGGCCCAGAGCCCTGTTTTAATAATTTATATTGTTATTGTTGATTTTAAATTGTATTTTATTGTATTGTTTTATTGTTGGACGCTGTCCTGGACTGTTCGCAGGAGGGGCGGGATACAAATTTATAAATAAAATAAAATAAATAAAAATAAAAATAATGCTAATATATAATAAAAAAGCATAGTATATCTACAAGTATCTATATAATATCTAATCTATCTAATCTATATACTTAAACATATATCTGTCTCTATATATGAATGGGGAAGACAGACAGGAGAAGGTAAAAGGTAAAATAAAGGGTATAAGGAAAGGGTAAGGTATAACATGGAGGACTAGGGAAGATTTTTAGTGCAAGCACCAGAGTTCTGTAAATGCAGTTTGACACAGCAAGATCTAACAGAACAAGAGTGAAACAACCTGGCCCTGCAACATAAAGGGTTGCAGTGCCCTCCCCTGAGCTCCCATGATTGGTTCTGGGAGGCAGGAAGCAGTGAGCAATCACTGGGTGCTATTCGACTGCCTGGGACCTGCTTGCACTGCTCACTGGTCAGCAATTACATCCATCAGGTCCTTCCCCTCCCATCACAGGCCCAGTTCAAGAGTTCAACACTGTTTCTGGCTCCAAGATGTCTGCTCCCTCCTCCCCTCTCCACATTTACTTCCAAAAAATACCTGCCAGGCAATAACAAAATTGATAACGACTTTCGTTATTGTTATTGATTTTGTTACCTTCATTATCATGATTGCAATAATAGCAAAAATGAAGAATTTCATTATCGTTATCAATATAATGAAAACGACGTGCACACCCCTAATGAAAGTTTCATGCATTCACATTGTGGTCAGAAGGGCTGAAATGAAAATGTTTTTTTATTCTCATGAGGATTGAGCTGAGAGGCATCTTTCATGTAACAATCCTTCCCATGCAAACTCACCATTTTAATCCGTGTTATTGTTTTTTAATAACAAATAGGGCTGAGATGAATGCAAGTGTTCCCATTTCTTTTGGAAATACCGACCTTTTGGGAGTGCTTGTAAGTGTCTGTCGGTACTTTG
Source organism: Sphenodon punctatus (assembly GCA_003113815.1). Lineage (NCBI taxonomy): Eukaryota > Metazoa > Chordata > Lepidosauria > Sphenodontia > Sphenodontidae > Sphenodon > Sphenodon punctatus. Next base: position 877,828 of record QEPC01013045.1, read on the forward strand.
TCAGTTTCTGGTCATTCCACACTTCTACCATTTTTGTCATTATTTTTGTTGCTTTCTGGGAATTTTTTGTTACTTTCCAGGAATTTTAAGACAGTTTTACAGCAATTCCCAAGTGCTTAGCCAGTAAATATTCATCTCTAATACCCCGGGGGTGCATGTAGGGCACACGTGGGGCTTGAGACTAGCCTGTGGCAGCCTTTTTCAACTCGCAAAAAAAATAAAAATGGATAATGGCAAAAAAAAAAGAAAAAGAAAAACCCAGCAGAAAAGCCAGTCATTTTCCATTTTGTGCAAATCTCAGAAAATGCCGTTTTTCTGACAGAAGCAGCACTAGACAAGATAACAAAGTGTTTTTGCAGCCGATGTTTTTCCTGCATTTCAGTGATCTCCCAACCCCCAAAAATCTAAGGTTATGACCTTAGGCTGCCGTATCAGTCAAGTGGGAAATTGCTATGCAACCACTTGAGGTGGTCCAATCCTATGTATATCTGGGGGTAACCTTTACAAGCAGAGGCACATGGGCCAGTCATATTCAGGGGTGGGCAGTGAGGGCAGCTCAACTAGTGGGTGCGATAGGCAGGGCAGCTGGAACCTCTCAGGGTGTCCCTATTTCAACTTTTTTGAAGGTTTATAGAACTAGAGCCCCGCCAGCAGCAGTGTTTGGGTTGGAGATCATTCCCCACCCACCAATCAATCTCTTGGAGAAAGTGCAGGATTCTTTCCTTCGCTGGATTCTTCTAGTGGGGAAGGATGTCCCAGGCCCTATTCTAAGGGCTGAGATGGGAGTATTCCCTATGGTTTTGTATGCCAGGATGGCCCTGATTAGATACTGGATAAGGCTGCTCTCCTTACGTGAGGACTCCCTACCATGTCTATGCCTGCAGGAGGAACTTTCGTATGTGGGCATCAGAGGTTACCCATGGCTTAGATATTTGGACCATCTATTACAGAGCTAGGGTTTTTCTTTTGCCTACTTCTCTGTAAGATCCTTAGTGGGAATGAAAAAAGAAATCCAGAATAGGCTGCAAGACATCAACCAGCAAGAGGATTTAGCAGCTGTAAGGGGTTGGAAAGTTGCAGTGCATCCGTTGCTCTGTGGGTGGGGGTGGGTGGAGATGGGTGTTGGCCAGGAGCAAACACTCACCAATACCCACCAAAAGTGGCATTTACACAGACGCCCCCACCCATCTCCACCCAGGGAAATGCTCCCCACTCACTGGCCAACACCCATCTCCACCCAGAGGAACTGGGTGGAAGCATCATGTGTGCACAGGGCCCATGGTGATTGACTGCAGTGGTGCCCTGCAACGTGTATAATAAAATGTAACACCCATTTTATGAGTGTTAGAGTGTCTGTGTAAAAAGGGCCTATGTGTGTTTTTAAATGAGCAAGGCTGGAGGGATGCTTCACCAGAGCAGCCACTCAAGTAAAGTCCTTAGGGAGGGATTCTAACAAGCAGCCCCCAGCGTGGCTACTGAGGCAGCTGCCTTTCACACCCCATCACCACCTCCATGGACAATGGGGGAGGGGGACATGTGCTGGACTGGCCTTTGAAATTGACATGTCCCAACATGAGCACGGCGGAACCGGGCTTCCCAGCGCTTGCAACCAGTCCCTATGACTTGCAAAGGCCCTGTCCCCTGCCCACAGTGCCTATGAGCAGGGATCTGTCTGTTGGCATAGGTGGCCACCCCAGTTCATTTGGGCAGAGAACGTGTGGGCATCCATTGCCACACCTTTTTTTGGCTTGCTCCTCACAACACACTCCAGATTTCTTGGCAGTGTGCCATGAGTGGCCTTGGGTGGGTTCTGCATGGCCCATGGGAGAGCACATCCCCCCACACCACCTTCAGACAGATGGTCAGAAGAGTGGCTCCTGGCTGGGCCTGTGTGGTAGCATCTCCCTTAAAAACACCCTCTCTCTCACCTTTAGTTCCCCTCTTGGTAAAATGCTCATCATAATGATTTAATTAAATTATTCACAGGAGTGAATGGTCTGATGGTGAACTATATAAGGATTGTAAAACACATTGAACACTGACAACCTGAGTCTAAAGATTGTGTACTGGCAAAAGGGTGCACACACACAATGTGCACACAACCCACACACAACCTGTGTGCTACTCCTGTGTAAAAAAGGCAGTGTGCGTGCAAACCACAGGCAATCTACATGCAAACTGTCCTGAATCTATGCAACCATACACATGCAAATTTAGCATCAGGCCTTAAAGGTGCTATGTACATTTAATTTAATTTAATTTTTTGATTGATTGATTGATTGATTGATTGATTGATTGATTGATTGATTTCCTTCTGCTGAAGCAGCTCAGGGTGACTAACAAATAAACAATAGCAATGTGAACAACGCAGAAGTAAGCAACTCCATTTGTTTTTCTCTTTTTTCCTAGCATGCACCTCTCTTACTAGTTTGTTTGTATTACACTCAGAAGCTGAGTGTAATACTGTCTTGACTTTGTTAGGTTGTTGTTCCTGCCCTTTACTCCAATTGTTTTCCTCCTGCCCAACAAACAAAAAGAGTGGCAAGTAAGAAAGTGGAGAACGGGTAATTTCTTGGGTTCCCCTGTTCATCAGAACAGAACTGGAGGGAGGCAGTTACTCCTCAGGAATTCCTACAGATTAACAACACTGGAGAAGTCCTGCTTGTGAGAAAACTCCATTACCTTCAGTCTTAGTTAAATTATGGGGATGTATTAGTCAATGGGCTTGATCCCCAGCCTGCATGCAAAATGCACAGATTCACATTGCAGGCACATTGTGCCCTGCAGAAACTGCGCACACACACAAACTGCAGGGCATGGGGTCGTGGCCCATGTCTGTAGTGTTAAAGTTATGCACACACAAGCAAAATTAGTTCTGGTTTGGGATCAATGGCTGATTTATAACCCAGTGAAGCTATCAAAGGGTGTTTTTACATGAGCGGGTCGCAGTTGCGCGACCCACTCTTATGATTTTTCAAAAATTATACATGATGATGGACACGATCACACGCATTCAAGGCAGTCACATATTGTTTCTCAAATGCAAACTAAAAACCTCACACATCGAGATATTTAGTTCGCGGTCAGCAAACAACATGCGGCTGCCTTGAATGCGCGTGATCGCATCCATCGTCACGTATAATCCCGCCTCGTGGGATTTTCGAAAAATCACTCTACTGGGTCGCGCGACTGTGACCCACTCGTATAAAAGCAGCCATAGATAACCTTACATAAAGAAGGATTTACTACTTTACCTGCAGTTAGTAATACAAAATCAAAGTCATCTATTAAAGTCTCTGAACTGACACTTTGGAACTTACAGCTCCCTGACTTCCCTTTAGGCACTGCAGACATGGCAGAATTTTAGTGTCAGCACCCCCAACATCCTGGCATTTGAATTAAAATATTTTGTTAAAATATAAAGGAGAACGGAGCCCACCGGGAATTCTACCCCACCCCCTTTCCTCTTTGCTGCCTGTGGATTATATAGCCCAACTTACTATACATTTATTTTGAAAGCCACAAAAAATGATATATGAGAGTAATTTAAAACAAACAAATTGGGTTTAAAGTTGATATAATGGAATACAAACTACTTGGGAAAATGCTGTAGTAGTTTCCTAAAGAGTGTTTAACAAGGTTGCCACGTAGAAAATATTGAAACACACATTGAAGTTGGATATTTCAGTTCCCTCCGCAACTCCAATATTTATAATGATTTCTTATTGGTTTATTCTCTGCTACAAAGAGATGCTGAAACCAGCAAGAGAGGTATTCTTTTTCAATTATTCGAACTAACGAGGGAAAATAGACAAGTATCCAAATTCAACTCCACACTGAGTATATACAAACCAATACTGAACACTAGGGATGGGACTCTGGGCAAAATTTCGGTTTCCATCAACTTCGGTTCTCATGTATTTCGGGGTTTTTTTGTTTTGGTACTATCGGATCTTTTGCATTGATTTTTGTACCGAATTTTTAACATAGCAGTTTGGAAACCAAAAAGAACCGAAATTTCAGATTAATCTGAAATGGCCATTTTCGGGTACTTTCGGTTTTATCTGAAACGGAAATTCCCATCCCTAGTGAACACCATGAGCAATGTACAATTTAGAAGTATTTCTAGAGCTGAAATGGGTAGTGGCTTTGTTATTTGTCATGGGGGTATAGCTAGGTTGGAATGGGTCCTGGTGCAGAAGATGGAATGGCCTTCCCACCCCACCCATCTGGCCAGTGGCAGGAGAGCAGTTGCAACAACAACAATAATCATTTTATTTCTATTTCTATACCACCACCACCCACTAAATGGTGCTCAGATACCTTCACAACATACTTTGATAAAAACAATGGGCGTTTTTACACACACCTTAAAGTGCTGATCTTTCAATATTCTGGGTTTACAAGTCCACAAGTAAGTTCTGGATGCATTCTTCACACACACACACACACACACACACACACACTGCCCTGAGGCAGCCTAAAGTAGCCGCAGCTGTAGCCGTGAGGGGCTGCCATGGAAACCAAGTGGCCACAGCTGCCTGGAGCAAAGCAGTTTACCAGGAAAACTTTTTACACACAAATGTTCTGGGAGAAGTTCCATGCAGAAGTTCAAAGAGCTGGATGTTTAAGATCTGGGTGAGTGATTTAGACACATAGAAAGTTCAGGATGTAACAGCAAACATGCAGGAGAAATGCATGTGTAAAAACACCCAACATGAAAAATATTTAAAATAGAGCTCCATTTTAAAACATTTAAAATGAGAAGGTAGAAAGGAAAGAGAAAACACATTAAGGGGAAGCGGGGACTGTACCAGGGTCTGTGCTCTTCTGGACACTATTACAGGTAAACGTACACTCATAATTCATCAGGACTACTCTCATTTTGGGGTGGCCATTAGAGCACTCAAATAATATCCACAACTAAGTAGATACTAGGATATCTGTTTTTTCAGGTATTCTATTTCAATTTTGACTGGGGGTGGTGGTTTTTCAGTTCAATTATTTCAATTTTTCAGTTATTTGGGTATTTTGTCATTTTCAGCAATTGCACCTGCACTATAGTGTTAATATTGATGAAATGACATAACCAAAATCTCAAAATGATTGACATACCCAAATTGGATTAAAAAAAAACACCTACCAACCAATGAAACACAAATAAATATTGATTATTACCCAAACTACAATCTTCAGTTTGGGCAGAGTATATACAACAGTTCAAGAGCTGAAACGGGTACTTAATTTAGTACCCATAGGTAATACCTGCCTTTGGGGGTACTGCATTGGTACCCTATAGATTATCTGGGAGACACTCAGGTACCTGGAAACCGAAAAAGTCGATAACTTCCATTATTGATTTTTCAGTTAACCAATTGGAATATCAAGTTGGAAAAACCAAAAAAATCAGGATGGAAATAAAAAAAAAATTGGAACAGGAAGTCAATTTTCCAGGACCAGAAATCTACTTTCCAGGACAGAAAATCAATAAATGGGTGTTAGAAGCCATTCGATCAGTACCAAAGTAAAAAAAAAAAAAAACATTAGCAGAAATCAACATTCAGGAACCAGAAGTTGCCATTCTGGGACATCCGGCACCTGAATCGGGTTGCAGTTATGTACTGAGTACCCAAAGCTGTCAGGTCGAATTGGGTACCAGATATTCATCAGGTACACCTGCTTTTTCAGGTGCTCCTTTCAGCTCTAGTTTACATGCTTTAAGGAACCTGTTTCAGCTCTAGTATGTACAACCAATACTGAATAGCATGGGAAATATAAAATTTAGAACTATTTCACAACCTGGCCCACACACACACAGTCGCCCTTCCCCTCAGGATACTCTCATTGGGTGGAAACAGACATGCTCCACTTTAACATTTCTCATGCATGTTGCAAGACTGTATTGCTGCCCTATGCAGCCCTGCAACATGCATAAGAAATGTTAAAGTGGTGTTAAACCAGTGTTAAAGCAGAGTTAAGCTGCATGTCTGTTTTCATCCTAGTTAAGGGCATAGTTACACCCTAGTAAAAGATGTAATTTCATGACATCAAACAGATTTAGGCAGTGTGTTGAATGGTGGCCCTTCCATTGATGATTTGTTGTAAAAAGTAATATATTCCTAATATAGGGTGTTTATAAACGTAATAGTGGAGGGCTGCCATCACACCCTGGCCTGGCCCTGCTAGCAGCATAGTCTGAAGCTAGTCCATCAGCACACAACAAACGAGCCAAGGCGGGTGGCAAGGAGACAGATAGACCTGCGTCCACCTGACCCCACACCCATGCAGCGCCCAGTGCCCCCCACCCTCATGATGGGCAGCCATGGTGGCCAATGACAGATGGTCACGGTGCCCCGGCCCCCAGACCAGACCAGGAACAGCAGGCTAACACACATGATACCCATGTAGGCCTGGTTGGGGGGACTCTTGCCCAGATGTGTTGGTGGCTTACCTGAGCTGTGGGTCCTGGAGGTGTCCAGGATCACAGTCTGGGATCATTGCCAATATACATACCCACGCCGGGAACAATCCCAGGCAACATCAGCAGCCTGGTCAACAAATGTGCCAGTGACTTGTGGGCCTAAACAGGTCTCAAAGGGCCACCTATATGGTTGTTAACACACAGAGTATAACTATTGACCTGTTTGAAAGTTATGCCACTATTTAGTATTGCAGGTAAACAGGGGTGATATCTCAGATGGATCAACAGTTGAGTGCAATGTAATCCCCCATTCCATGCACTTAGCAGCTTGTACTTGGAAGGTAACAGCTTGTAGATGCTTCCAAAAAAGAAAAACAAACACCATAAGTGCATACACCATTTCTATAAAACTGCTATATACAAATTTGCTTTAGGTAAGGTAAATAGAGGGGGGGCACTTAAGATTTTGTATGATTCTTTTTACTATTGTATGCATGCTATAAGTTATGTTATTTAGCTTTCCATGAAAGTTGAAACTGTTTTTTAAAAGCAGCCACTGTACTAGAGCAATGGCTCCTGAAGCTTTGAAACCAATGAGCTGCTGTCTGACAATCCACAAAATTTCTCATGGGCCACTGTGCAGTCTGGCAACATTTGCAGAAGGTAGGTAGCTTTGATCTCCATTGGCACTGTGTCCATCTTTGTGGAAAGGTGCTGGTCATGGCTTCCCTTCAGTCAACACATAAGAACATAGCAATTGCATATTGGGTCAGACCAATGCTCCCTTTAGCCCAGCATCCTGTCTCCAACAGTGGCCAGCTTTGGTTGTTTCAGAGAAGAGCACACGTTAACAGGGAGTGGTGCATTAGCGATTTCACCCCTGACCATTTGACTAATAGCCATTTGTTTTAAGACTGCTACTAATTAATTTCATAAAGGGTCCCCTAGTTCTAGTGTTTTGAAAGGGGGGGGATAACAGTTCCCTAAGTGTTTTTAGACAAGCTCCTCCCCACCCATCATGCACGCTGCAGGGTTGCATAGGGCACCAAAATAGCCTTGCAACATGCATAATGGGTAGGTGATAGGAAGGAAGGTGCTTAATCTAAAACCACCCTCTAATTACTTTCTCCACCCCACCCATGATTTTGTAAACTTCTATCATATCCTCTCCTCAGTCGTATCTTCTTAAAGAGAAAGAGCCACAACCTATCCAGCCTCTTCTTCTAAGGATACCATTTCATGACTTCAATAATCTTTTCCCCCTTCTCTGCATCTTTTCCAGTTTTACTATGTCCTTTCTGAGATGTGGAGGGGAGACCAGAACTGCACATAATATTCAAGGTGTGGGAAGACCATGGGTTTATATAATGGTCATTATAACCATCCCCCTAGCCCCACTTTTTGCTAAAGACAAATAGAGACATCGTGGGTGAAAACAGAAGTCACATGGCATGGCAGAGACTCAATCTAGACCCGGTTGTCACCATGCTGCTGTCACAGCATGGGACAGGTCGGGGCACTGACCACAGATGACTGCAACCAGGGAGCCATCCTGCTGCCTGGCCAAGCATGGGCCAGAAAAAATGTGCAGCTGGTCAGCCCAACCCATGTGCTGCACCAAGCAGCCTGCCCCCCACTATAATGGCCACCTATGGTGGCCTCCATCTAGGATGGGTCACTATGGGACAGAACATATGTTCTAACTTGTTGTGGCCCATTTTGCCTTGGACTGAGCCTGGTGAGGGGGAGGTATCCCAGGCTGTGACTTTGGCACTTTGCCAAGTAACAGCCCTGACTAGCCTGAAGGAAACATCTGGGGGCCCAAGCACAAACATGTCAGTGACCCGCAGGTGACAGGTCAAAGCTAATCAGAGTGGATCACTGTCATGTTCGTTTCTACCCAGTGAGAACCAAAACCCAATGTGTTGTAGCCATGGCCAGAGTGCAGAACAAGGTGGGTGACTTGGGGATGCAAATAGAGAACTAAAACATCCTTTGCCCTCCAGTGAAATATAAATTCAGCCGTCATGTGGTTCTAAAGAGCAGCTCTGAACCACCACAGTCCACAGTTTTAGAATTACTATAATAGAGTACTCCATAGTAATGGTCCCAAACAAATGTTAATACTTAAACTGTAATGTTTGGGGAGATTTTCCTGTTGCAGAAATTTGCAAACTGTGGGTCAGGATCTCAATGAGGGTCATGACATTTGCAGATGGAGCAAGGTCCCAATTGATTTTGTATATACTTTGCATGACTTTGTTACAGTCTGGATCATCCGATAAATTTTCAGCTGAGAAGGGAGTGTGGCAGGATTGTATTTTGGCACCATTGTTGTTCAGTCTTTTTGTGAATGACATTATTTGTGATCTGGCTAATCTGGATTTTCACCCGCCACACCTATTGTCTTCCCCTGTTTACATATTAATGTATGCGGACTATGTGGTAGTTCTGTCAAAAACACAGATCGATTTGCAGAAGGCTATTATGGATTTTGACCATTTATGGTCTTTAAATAAACTAGTTATAAATTACACCAAAACTAAAATCTTGGCTTGGGGAACTTGCTCCAGGAAGCACACTTGGCATGTTGGAGGGAACGTTCTCGAGGAAGTTAAACAATATAAGTACCTGGGGGTTATTTTGTCTTCCTCTCTAACCTGGTCAAACCATCTTAAGATGCTTAATCTGGTTCATTATCAGCTTACGCTATTAAGCGGTTTAGTGACAAATTTGCTGGATGATCTATTCAGGCGGCCTTGTGTGCATACACAGCAAAAGTCTCCTCTAAAGTGGAGGAGGCAGAAGTGGGGGTTACACAGTGAAGAACGATTCTGAGGTGATCCAGAATAAGTTTTTATGATGACTTCTGAGCCTTTCTCAGTCAATTCCTGATTATCTTTTCCGCTTGAAAACTGGTGCTCAAGCTCTTATAGCTATGGCTATGGCGACAGCAGATCCTTAGGCATTTGAGAATCTGTCCTTGTCCAGCTGGAGTGGTTGAAGATACCATTCACTATGTTTTGGAATGTGCCTTTTATGCTCATATAAGAACTACTTGGTTAGGGCCACGCCTTAGGAAAGTAAAAAATCTTTCAAATCAGGAAAAAAATGATTTGGTTATTACACCAAAAGAATGAACCAGTCGTCATGACTGTTGCTACTTTCACTGATCTCGCTGAGCAGTGTAAATGGAAAATTGCTCAGATGGGAATTATTGGTATTGAGTAACTAGATTGTTTTGTTTGTGTTTATGTTTTTGTTGTATGGTTGGTTTTTTTGTTGTTGATTTTAACATTTTAACTGGTTGTTTTATTATGTGTGTGTGTGTGTGTGTGTGTGTGTGTGTGTGTGTGTGTGTGTAGTTTTTTTGTTTGTTTTTTTAAAGAACAAGAAGCCCATTCCTTGATTAAAAAAACACACTGCAGAGGAAGTATTTTTGCTCCAGGCCTCAAGAGATCAACTTTGTCACCTCTAAAACGTTACTGTCATTATTATCTTTCCTTAAATAGTTTTATTTTGTCCTCACTTGGTACTAGAGTGAAAGTTCAAAAAGAAAAAAGAAATAACAATTTATGAGTGGCAATTATACAGACTGCCACAGCTATGTTTTCCATTACCATCTGGCTTCTCATTCTTACAAGTTAGACAGTAGAAAGATAAGCAATGGAATTAAAATGGATAAATCTTTTGTTGATCTTCAGAAAAATAATGATTGTATCATTATGAGAATGGTGCCTCTTTTGAAAGTGTCACACATAATTGTGCATAGCGAGAGTTAAATGAACCAATAAATGGATTGGCGTTAACAATTATATTGGATATGCATGTGATTTCAAGTATTAACTAATAAAAATGATTGATAATTTTTAGATAATTGCATTTAAGAGTATGAAAGAAGTTTTAACAAAATGTGACTTGTAGCTTTTTGGAGGAGTTAATTAAATACATGTTAACCATAATAATCATTTATTATGTTGGTGGGATTATATGAATAAAAATAAAACACAAAAGAAAACAATTTATAATTTTTCAGTGGCGGCATGAGTGTCACAGGTCTATAAACATCCATCTCCATTCTTTATGAATGCTACTCTCTTCTGTCCCTATTTTCATTTAGATTCTAGGATTTGTTGCTTGTTTAACTTCCATTCATCTATCCAGAGTGTTTTGAATTCTCCCTTCACTCTAGGCTTCTTGCCGAGCTTGCCAGTAACAGCCATGACAAAACAAAACAAAAATGACTGGCATTGCTGCTAACCTCTTTCAAACCCCTGACCTGGAGCTTTATTAAGACACTCTAGAAAGAAAAAAGAAAGGAAAAAAAAGAGAAGATGACAACTTTCATATTGCAATAAAACAAAAAGGCATTGTTATCTGCTCGATCTGTCAGAGACTGTTAAGAGTTCAGCTCAGTAATATCAATCTGTGGAAGTAATTATTGCATCAAATAATGGTTCTGATTTCCACAGGCTATAACACATTTCTAATACGTGGGAGAAGAAAAAAAGGTGTTCATATTGAAGATGGGTGCTCTGGTTACAAACACAGACTTGATTAATAAATATACCAAACTCTAGCACAAGAGTGAGGAGCCCTTGATTCATGGGCCAAGTTCCATGGGACCAGTTTCCACTTCCTGGATCTGGTCCAGGAATGCAGTCCCTACCCTCAAGCTGAAAGAGTGAGCTCAGGGGAAGGTACAAGGGAGTGGAAATGCTCTCAAGAATAGGGGATGGATCCAATAAAGGACCGAGGATGGATCCAATACATAGGTCCATGTCTGGACCCTCCTCCATCTTCCATCCTGATTAGGGCTGAAATGAGAATCAACTTGTTTCTTGCAAAAATCTCATGAGAATCATTAGCAAGATGTTGGGACAACCTCGGCAATGGATCAAGATCTCCGCGAGAATCTCATCAAAAGTCACTGTCTACAGTGATTTACCATGTACCGTATATCAATTTACCATGTACACTTACGATGTATGGCAGTCGTCCCATTAATGTGCTTGTGAAAAATGGCCACCACAGCTGTTCTGCACACATGCAGCCCTCTTCCAAGATGGTGCCGGTAGCGTCACCACCATTTTGGAAAAGGGCAACCATTTTGCACATGTGCATTCCTGGGACGAACGCAGTACACAGTAAATCGGTATACGCTAAATCACAGTAAATGGTACATTGAGAAAGAGTCTCAAACAAGAAGTTGTCAAGAACCAGGGGTTTGCTTGATTATTAATTCTCGCTAAAAAGGAGTCAAAACTGCAATTCTCTATGAAAATTGAGAAAACATCGAGATTTAGTTTCAGCCTTAATTCTGACCCCACTCCTTAAGGTTCCAGTTCCTTTCTGGCCTGTACTAATTTTCAAAGTGGCTCGTGGAACTTTAGGGGAGGAGTGGTGGTTACCCTTACCCAACCATGGTCTAAGTGCTTCAGATAAGTCCCTGGGTACATTAAGATTAAGGTAAGAAGACAATTTGTCCCTTCCCTGCTCCTATATGGGTTGCCACCCTTCCACAATTCACTCAGACACTTTGGGCTGCAGGGGAAGCTTTGATTTCTCTGGGGCAGGCATGGTGTCCTTGGTGACATGGAGAACTGTGGGATCTAGGAACGGCAGGAGGCAGCCTCTTCAGAAAGTGGATGCACCATAGGGACTGTCCTGCCCCCTTTTCAATATGACACTGTTCCTATGGATTTCTGTGATGTCACAAAGTTCTACAAGGGTAGGTTTAAATAGGAAAGGGAGTATGATAACCCATTTGTCCCACCTCCTTGTCCACCATGGACCCTGCCCCTGGTGGAGTATAATAATGTCACAATACTCCATAAGGGTCAGGGTCATGTCAGAAAGAGGAACTACCATCCCTTTGCCCACATCCCCTTTGACATGGGCCCACTCCCTTAAGGATTCCTCTTGCATGGAAGGTAGCAACCCTTCTCCTACACAAGGAGGAGTCCTTTAGCTTAGTCAGAAAAATGGTTCAATGGGATAGATTTTGGGTTACGCCACACTGCACATGCAAAATATTGTTAAGGTTTAGTTTATTATGTGCAGCCACATGGCCAATACATCAATACATATAAAACATATTTATCTAATAAAAATCAAATCCAATCAAATATCTTACATTTCATGTATCCTCTACCCCGGAACACAGGTCAAATTACATACAAAATCCAATTACTTACAAGAGATGGAGGGAGAGATCAATTTCTGGCGCACAGCAGCACATCTCTCAGCAAAGATGGCCACCTGTTTAGTCCTATGGGAGTCCTGGTCACCAAGGAGAAACACAAGCTGCCTGATTGTCGTCCAGCCCTTCCCCATGCCTATACTTAACCAGAGCCCAGGACAAAGATGGTCATACAGGGGGCACCGCAGGAGATAGTGGTCAAGGTCCTCTATTTCCTTCCCACATGGACAACTCCTCTCCTCCCATTGAATTCCCTGAAACTGTGTTTAGCGTGTTTAGCCTGAGAGTACGAATCCTATCTCAGGCCAGGGTTCATGTGGGAATATAGATATGAGGCTCCTGTCTGGGGGGGGCCATAATGAATTTATAAAATGGAGCCAGCTTGGAAGCTGAGGTCACAGCCCTAAGCTGTTATCTATCCATATCCAGGATGTGTGTCTTTACTAGCCCTATAACTTGCTTACTAGTGGCATTCTGGAAAAAGAGCTCAGAGAAACCCAGCCGCACCAGTTGGTTGAACACTCCCGAACACCAAGGATCACGCCCCACTTCCTCAGTGGCTTTTTCAACCCAAGTGCGCTCAAGGAGGGAACCCTCTGGGGCATCGCGCAATTTAGCCCAGAATTCCAGGAATCTCATGTCTACTAGGGTCGTCAAGGAAGGACAACCTATCTCCGTCAATACAGTGGGCATACTTGTTGACTGAGGGCATCTAAGTATTCTCCTCCAAAATTGGGTGATGAGAGGCTGGAGAAGCCGTATCATTCCAGTGTCCATTCCCCAGACATAGGACCCATACAGGAGGCGTGACAACACCTTTTCCTCAAAGATCTGACAGGCCACCTTAACTGATGTCTTCCCATGCAGATAAAAAAAGTGTGTGATAGCCGCAGCCTCCGAGCATGCCACTGCCCTAGTAGCCCGGGCCTGGGGTTGCCAAGAGCGAGTCTCCGCCATCCTAACCCCCAGATACTTATAGTATTGAACTTGTTCTAGATGGTGCCCACGAAGAGATCAGAAATATTCCTTATGTCACGCACCAACCACCATGATGTTCGTTTTCCCATAATTTATTTTAAGATGTTTGATGTTACACCTATCCTCAAAGTCTCGTAATGCTCTGAGAAGTCCCACCCTTGACAGAGAGACAAGAACGGCATCATCCGCATACATCAGAAGGAACAGCTTCTGACTACCAACAGTAGGCAGATGATACCCCACCACATCTCCATGCTCAACTATCAAGGAATTGACATATATATTAAAAAGCAGGGGAGCAAGCAGGCATCCCTGCCTAACTCCCTTGAATGTTCGTATATAGTCTAACAATCCTCCTTCTGGGGGCATTCTGACCCGGAGAAGGGTATCTGAGTACATAGCCCTAAGAATATCAGCCGTGGATCATCCCTAAGATGGGCTAAGTCATTCCAGAGCTCCACTCTGCATACTGTGTCAAACGCTGCCGACAAATCAACAAATGCTAAGAATAGCTTGCGCTTTCGCCTCCGGTACTTATTCATTAAGTGATGAAGAATAAAGATCCATTCCCCAGTCGAGCGGTGAGCCCTGAACCCAGCCTGTTCTTCCGCCAAAGTATTCTGGGTCTCACACCATTTCTGCAAGTGCTGCAAAAGTAAGGCAGCATATAATTTAGACACAATGCACAACAGGGTGATTGGTCGATAATTTTTAGGGTCGGACTTGCTGCCCATGCAAAATATGGTGCCAGCCATAATTGCGTTGCCATTTGGTGTATGGCTGGTACCACTGAGTTTATGTGCAGTGTGGCTTGTGCCATTTGCCCATGCACATAAGGATGATTAATTTTTACATTCATTTCAACTTCTGCAGGAATAAAATTAACCGACGGGATCTGCTAGAGATGGAATCCAGTCGGAATTTTTTCATTTTCACCACTAGCCTACTCCCAGGGAGCAAAGATCTCCTAGAGTCCTGTACATGCACCTCCCACCTGAGGCAGATAGGAAATTCACAATGTCCACATCCCCTACAACCAAATACCACCTCTCCTCTTGGTTTAGCCACAACTCCCACTTTCATCATGTCCCAAAACAGTCCAGTCCCAAAGGCAACGTTCCCACCTCCACAAACCAGATCTAACCTTTCTACTTGCTGTCTTGCTTCCCAAACATGGCCCTGGTGAAAACCCAACACATATGCATGGGACTTTTGACTTGTTGCCACTAGGGCTGAAGCAATATTTTGCAAAAGCGAGAAAACTCATTGAAATTCTGGTTCTCAGTTTGTTTATGGTGAAATGAGAACCAGGACTGTTTCGCTGACTTCTCAGTGAGAAAATAAAATTTAAAATAATATTTTAAAAATCATTGCACATCCACAAATGGCTGCTGGTCTGTTTTGCACAAGTGCAAAATGAAAAATGGCCACTGGCCTTAACGAAAATGGCAGCAATAACATCACCACCATTTTCACTAAGGGATGTGGCCTTTTGTGCATGCACAAAACAGTCTGGTGGCCATTTTGCAAATATCTTTTAATTTTATTTTACTGCCAGATAACTTGTTCTGAGACCAAGATCTCACAAGATCTCAGTTAGGGATGGGCCAACAGAACGCCGTTCGGATGTTCGGACATTTGGTCATTTGGTTCAAAACCTGAGTTCGGGTTTGGCTGTTCGGTTCGGTGGAGTTCAATTTGGCTGAACCTGGCCAAACATTCAAAAAAGTGCTATCGGTACTGAAACTAAAACCAAATTTTTTTTGGTATCAGTATTTTTGGCCCTGAAACCACCCCCGGTGTCCACCCCTGGTGCCAGGAAGTCTGCTCCTCAGCTGCCTCCCCCTTCCAGTCACATTTTTCCCACCCAAAGTAATGTTTTTCCTGACCCCAAACTCATCCGAACTTTTCCGAACTGTTCGACTGTTCGAACATTTGGTTCGGAAGTTAGGTTCGGTCATTTGAACAGGCCGAGTTTGGGCTGAACTCCGAATGGCATTCGCCCATCCCTAATCTCAGTCCTGGTTCTAGAAATGGTGAGTCTACTTGTGAGAAATTTTTTAGTTTCTTGTTTATCCCTAATTGCAACTGCTGAGCCACTAGTGTCACTCTAACCCTTAATCCCCAATTGTTGTGGGCCATTTCTGCTCATGTTCCCTGCCCCCAAATAGTTTCCTTTCCTCTCTAAAGTCATATTCACCCTTCCTTGCCTCCTTGGGAGCATCTGTCTTTCCCTGATTTGCCCTCATTCTGGGTGTTCTTGATGGGAAGAGTATCTGTCATTTAGCCCTTGCTTGCACTAATCTTATTCTCTTCTCTGCTGTATTTGGACCACTACTCTTCGACAGACATAGTGCCTCTCAGCATCAATCTTGTCTAAGGTTTGAAAGGTTGTGTCCAGTTGGGAGGAAGAGAGTTTTTCATCCTTCCTTCCTTTTCAAAATGTTCTCGTACTGCTTTACATCCACCTGCTGGAGGTGATAACTAACTAAAGCTCTAGTTTCTTGTCTCTCCCCTACTCTCACCTCACTCCAATCCTCCTCCATCCTTTCTCTGTACTATGCCTGACCATCTGGTTCTTGTCTTGACTCTGGTGGTCTGGTTTCTTTATTCTGGTACCAACCTCCTGGTTTTTACTCTGACTCTGTTTACCTGGTGTTTCACCTGGCTTGATAATCTGGCTTTTCATTTATTAGATTTCTTTTATTAGATTTCTATACCGCCCCATCCTGCACAGCAGCTCGGGGCGGTTAACAACAATAAAAAACATTTAAAAACATTTAAAATACAATCATAAAACATATCAATAAAGCTGGTGGTATAAAAATAAATATACAGGTGGGGGATTAAAAATCACCCCCCCCCCCCCTCCCAAAGGCCTGGGCAAACAGCCAGGTCTTACAGTTCCGCCGAAAAGTCAAAAGGCTTGGGGCCAGGCGAGCTTCCTCCGGAAGGGAGTTCCACAGCCGCGGCCCTACCACCGAGAATGCCCGCTCCATCGTGGCCCCCCGCTTAACACGGGGGACCTCCAGGAGGGCACCCCCGGCAGACCGCAGGAGTCGTTCCGGGGCGCGAAGGGCGAGGCGGTCCCTAAGGTAAGAGGGGCCAAGGCCGTATAGGGCTTTATAGATCATTACTAGGACCTTGAACCTGGCCCGGCACACTATCGGCAGCCAGTGCAGCGCTCGGAGCACCGGTGTAATGTGCTCCCGGCGACCCGTCCCCGTAAGAAGACGGGCCGCCGCATTCTGCACCAGCTGCAGCCTCCGGGCCAGGAACAAGGGAAGCCCCACGTAGAGCGCGTTACAGTAGTCGAGTCGCGAGGTGACGAAGGCATGGATGAGGGAGGCCAGGTCCGGGCCAGAGACATACGGACGCAGCCTACGTACCAGATAAAGCTGGCGGAAGGCAGCCTTCGCGGCTGCCTCCACCTGCTGCTCCAGCCGCAGGCCTGCGTCCAAAATGACCCCCAGACTCCGGACCTGCTGAGCTACAGGGGGGCAAACCCCCCCAATCAGGGGGGCCACCACCCCCTTCGCCCTCCCCACCACCATTACCTCCGTCTTATCTGGGTTGAGTTTCAGTCTGCTCTGTCGCATCCAATCCGCCACGGCCTCCAAACATTGGGATAGCACCGAGACAGCAGGGTCTGGGTCGGTAGAAAACGAGAGGTACAGCTGAGTATCATCAGCATACTGGTGACACCGCACCCCGAACCCTCTCACGACCTCCCCCAAGGGCTGCATATAGATGTTAAATAATAATGGAGACAAGATCGATCCCTGCGGAACGCCACACGGTAAGGCGCGGGGGCTCGATGTTTCTTCCCCCAACACCACCCGTTGGCTCCTCCCCGAGAGGAATGAACGGAACCATTCAAGAACAGTTCCGTCCAGACCCCCCCGGTCACGCAGTCGTCTCAACAGCAGCCCATGGTCCACGGTGTCAAAAGCGGCCGAGAGATCGAGCAGGATGAGAAATGTCGAACATCCCGCATCCATCTCCCGGCGGAGGTCGTCCACCAAGGCCACCAACGCCGTCTCGGTGCCATAGCCGGGGCGGAACCCAGATTGAAACGGGTCAAGGAGCCCGATATTATCTAGATGACCCTGGAGCTGGAGCGCCACTGCCCGCTCAATAACCTTCCCTAAAAAGGGAAGGTTAGAGACAGGTCGGTAGCTGGCGAGCGCGTCTACGTCCAACGATGGTTTTTTCAGCAGGGGGCGCACCACAGCCTCTTTTAAGCAAGGCGACAACCTCCCCTGCCGAAGGGACGCATTCACCACCCTCGCCAGCACCGTCCCCAACGTCTCCCCGGAAGCTTTTATTAACCAGGACGGGCATGGATCTAGTTGACAACACGTGGCCCTCACAGACCCCAGGACATCCACCACATCGGCTGGCGTCACTTCCTGAAACTCACCCCATAAAGATGGACCAGACGGACCCTCCGCCCCCCCGCGCTCTTCCCCTACTGCTATCAACCCAGCGTCGAAATCGGCCTGAATCCGAGCGATCTTGTCTGCGAAGTAGATGACAAACTCCTCACAGCGGGCCCGGGACAAGTCCCCATCCAGGCGGAGGGAGGCCGGACTAACCAGCCCCCGCACCACCCGAAACAGCTCCGCTGGACGCGACTTCGCAGACGCTATGAGGACGGCGAGGAATTCCTTCCTCGCCGTCCTCACAGCCTCCACATAGGACCGCAAATGGGCCCTATGGAGAAGACGATCGGAGACAGACCGAGTCCGACGCCAGCGTCGCTCTAGCCTCCTGCCCACACGCTTCATACACCGCAGCCCCTCAGTAAACCAAGGGGTCCTGCGGTGACGAGACCGAGGCAGAAGGCGCCTCGGAGCCACCCTGTCAATGGCCTCCTCCAGCAAGATGTTCCAATGCCGGACCAGCTCATCCACAGAGTGACCGTCCACATCCAGGGTAAGCTCCCTCAGGACCTCCTGGAACCGCTGGGGTTCCATCAGCCTCCGAGGGCGGACCATCCTAACTGGTCCCTTCCCCTTCTGGAGGGGGCGCGCTAAAAGACCGGCCTGAAGGAGGTAATGGTCCGTCCACGACAAGGGCACCGCTGTCACCTCCCCCACAACCGGACCCCCCGCCTCAAGGCCAGAGCCGAAGATCAGGTCGAGGATATGTCCCCCCACGTGGGTCGGGCAGATCACCTCCTGGGACAAGTTCATAGTTGCCATGGCGGCCATGAACTCCCGCTCCGCCCCAACAAGGCCGGCATCGGCGTGGACGTTGAAGTCCCCCAGAACCAAAGTCCTGGGGGAGCCCAACACCACCTCCGAGGCCAGCTCCGCTAGAGCGGTAAGGGATGCCGCCGGGCATGAAGGGGCCCGGTACACCAGCAGCACCCCTAGCTTGCCCCCAGCCAAATCGATCACCACGTGCAGAGCCTCTACACCCACAATCTCCGGCACTGGATACCTCCTAACAGGCCAGTCTTCCCTAAAAACAATAGCTACGCCTCCTCCCCGGCCGCTCATGCGGGGCTGATGCTGCACGGCATACCCAGCTGGAACCAGATCCGCCAAAGTTGGACCGGCCAGATCATCCAGCCAGGTCTCCGTGATGCATGCGAGGTCCACGGCCCCATCCACGATCAAATCGTGGATAATCGGGGCCTTGTTGACCACGGACCTCGCATTCATCAGCACCAGCCCCCCACGCGCGGACCCTGGACCCGGCACCTCCCTCCCCCTTAGTGGGGGGGTGATGACCTCCACCTCCCTCAGGCACCGTGGACCCCTAGGGGCCCGTGCCTTCCCACCCCATGGACCATACCGTCCGCGCCCCATCACGACCCCAATGGCCATGCCCTCCCCTCCGTCCACCCAATCCCGGCCCTTCAGACCCGGCTGCTTGCCCCCCGGCCCTCCCTCCCCCCCTCCCCCCCATAACCCTCCCCCCCCAACCATACCCTCCCCATTCTCCCTCGGTCTCCCCCTCTCACGGGGAGACCGAGCCACCCCCTCCCCCCCAACCCTCCCGGTCCTCCCCCTGCTCTCACCAGGGGGAGTCCCTGGGTCCACCCCCCACATTACCCCCCCTGTCAATACCCCCACCCTACCACCCTAGCCCTGAAAGATAAAAAGCCTGCCCAATAAAAAACACAAAAACCCCCCTGCCCCCCCGCAGTCCCCCAGAAGTGCCCCCGAAGTGCCGCGCCCTTTGGCCGCGGCCCTTCGGCCGCGAGCCTGCGGCCGCAGCCTGCGGCTCCAGCCGCTGCCTGTGGGCTTTTAGCCCCTGCTACTTCCGGGTGGGGGGGGAGGGGACAGGACAGCCCACGTGGCTGCCCTCTGCGTTCCCCCCCCTGACCCCAACTCACAGTTTTTTTGTTCTTCTTGTCCCCGCAGGTATCCTGCGGGGACGAAGCAGCAGCGGCGGCAGACCCAGCAGCGGCAGGGATGAAGGCGGCAGCGGCGGGGAAGGAGGATCCCCGCTTTTGACTTAGGTTCAAAGACCTGCAAGGACAACTGTCCAGGACATGTGTGAAATTAAGACCACTGGGCAAAACGTGCAACATTCGCCTCCGGAAAAAAATCCGGGAGCAAATGCTGTGCGTGTTTTGTCTAGTGGGAAAGCAAAGTCATGTGACTTTGCCTCTGATCATGCAGAGGTTACAGGGCATTCCAGAGCAAGGAATGGGGATCCAGAAGCACAGGTTTCAGGCAGGCTAAGGGCAGGAGAGGAATCAGGCCAGGAACAGAAAGAGACCAAATATTCCTCTCAGTCTTCTGTTGCTACCAGGCAGCCTTATGTGCTGGCCAATCAAGAACCTGGGAGGTGTGGCAAGAGTGAAGACAGATATTTTAAGGGGTGTGGATTAGGTAATTCAGGGAAGCCTATATAGGGGAGTGATAGGGACACATGCAGAGTGGATCAGTAATGCTGCAGACCTGACTGCTGTTCCAGGAACCCCAGGGGTGAAGGTCCAAGATCCTAGACCTAACAGGTCCTGGTCTGGGCACCACCTGACTTTTCCATCCAAGTCAGGTTGTGTCCCCATTGTGTAAGAGGCTGTATTGCTACGTTGTTCCATCCATGAAGAGTTTACACTACAGTCTATGCATATTGAATGAATAAATTTATTGTTTAAGCCGTAGCCATAACAAAATTTACATGGGTAAGAAATACAACACACAGTACACAAAACAAATGCAAATACCCTTTCATACATATTTAAATTCCATAGGCCAAGGACCGTATTCAAAAGTAAAAAGTACCTAAAATTTATAAAACGGCTTAACCTTCACAGGGGTTATGATGCCAACATTTATCCCCTGACAAAAGCATCCCCTGAATAGCATAATCAAACAACATCATCCCACTAAACAGTATCTCCACCTCCGAGCCAAAAGCTAGTAAACTTTACTACATGGCCAAGATAATTAGAGTAGATCATGATGATAATAAGGTTTATAGTTTTACCAAAACCATAACAAATACAACAATAACGTTCCAAACTAATATGCCATATAATATCCCTGGGCAATTCTCCCATAACTTGAAAATAGACATATCGAGAGGCAAGCTATCGACCAATTTACCATTTATGAATGCTTCACAGGACCAACCTCTCCCTTTAATAGTTCGGGTGGTCCCAACACCTGTTGTCTAATCCGAACTACTGCCCAACAGTAGTTAGCCACTGCCCTAGTTGTTTCAGAGTCAATAGAACTCAAGAGTCTCTGTAGGTCGTTACCCAAAACCCCGGCCCTCAAAGGAAGACCCCCCCAAATACTTATACCTGGGCCCAGCAAATGAGGGGCAATGAAAAAGAATATGCTCAGGTGTATCCCTCTCCCCCAGATGACAGAGGGAGCACAACTGCTGGTCATATGGGATACCTGCATAATGGCAGGTATTGCCGATGGGAAGACATTTGCCCTCATTTTAAAAAAAGCTGATCGTTTATTGGCATCCTGCCACTCAAAAAGATAGTAAGAGCCTGATAAGATTGGATTATGTGGTTTAAAATCTGGGGCCACTCTCTGGGAAGCCATAACTGCTCCCTCCATTTGGAGGTTCTGATCCTGCACCTGTCTTTTAATTAGGCTCCTAGTAGCCTCCAGCCCAAGGTGCCCCAAACAATCAGGTGAGAAACCCAGTTTTGAGACTTCTAGCTCAACCACTGACTTCCAATTGTCCCCTAGATCAGATGAAAAGGTCAGGTACCTTTAAATGAAGGGGGGGTAAAGAACCACCCTGACCCAATAATTGAGCAGTACCAACAGGGCATGCACTCTGAGGGGTAAACACAGGGCTTCCACTCTTAGGATCACTTGGGGTGTCCCCATAGGAGCCCCCAAGATCATCCGTAAGAATCTATTCTGTATACTTTCCAAAGAAGAAAGGAAAGTAAGCCCCCATACCGGAAGTGCATATAATAATTGGCTCACCACCTTCGCCTTAAAAAGCCGCAAGGCTGGCAAGACCAACTTCTCCCCCCAAAGAAGAATTTAGTGATCACTGCTATAGTTCTTCCCACTACTTCCTGAACGGCCTCAAAATGAGCCTTCCATCCACTGCGGGTAGCGAAAATCACCCCCAAATATTTGAATGCTTGGACCTGCTCGATGGTACTATTCCCAATAGACCAGTGATGTACTTTCTGTGCACCTCTAGATCCCACTACCAACACCTTGGTTTTGGCAAAGTTGATAGACAACCTTTCTGTCTGGCAGTATTCACCAAAGGATGTCATTGAGCGCCTCAAACCCACTAGTGTTTGGGAAATCAATACAGTATCGTCCGCATACAATAACATCGGTACCTTTCGGTCACCAACTTTGGGGGCATGTGTGTCTTTTGATTTCATAAAGCGAACAGAATCATTCAGGAAGAGGTTAAAGAGAGCAGGGGCCAACAAGCACCCCGCCTCACTCCAGATCTCACCTGGACACAGTGAGACAGTCTGGACACAGACTGAGAGAACACCCTGCGGGTTTACCCGTACCCACAGGGAGTTACCTGAATGCAATTTGACCAGAAGATATAGCAATCTTGGTTCTATATCCATAGCATGCAACTTAGTCCAAAGGTGCTCCATACTTATGGAATCAAATGCCCTTTCTAAGTCAATAAAGCAGAGGTAAATTTTCCTCTGCCTAGAAGTAAACTTAGATATCAAAGCCGCTAGGTCAAAAATATGGTCAGTCGTTGCTAGCCCCTTTCAAAATCCCGCCTGCTCTGGTTCAACAATCTCCTTTTCCATCCAAGATTGTAATTTGGCCAACAAAAGCTTAGTATATATTTTGGCCACGATGCAAAGAAGGCTGATTGGCTGGTAGTTTCCCGGGATCCTGAGGTCCCCCTTTTTATATATTGGGACAATGATACTCAAAATCCATGAGGCCTGGAAATTACCTGTCTCGTTGATATGAGAGAATAAGGAGACTAGTATCCCTGCCCACCTGACTGGATCGTTTCTCAGGAGCTCAAGTGATATAAAATTGGGGCCCGGCGCCTTGCCATTTTTGAGGTCACCGATAAGGGAGACCACTTCCTCCGCCAAGACTGGGGGCCAACTCTGGAACCTGTCTATAGGTAAAATACTACCCCACCTTGGGTTTAGAGAAAAGATCATAAAAGACCTGCCACACCTCTGGGTGGAGGGACACTATACAGGAATAACCTCCCTTTTTTTGCGATCGTCGTATAATCTCCCACAATTTCCAGGCATCTTTATCCGTAGTCACCCTTATAAGGGCTGCCCATAAGACTTTCCAAGACTCACTCTTCTTCAAGGACAACAAGTTACAGTAGTTTTTACATACCGCAACCAGTTTAAGCCAGTTTAGATGCTGGCAGGGGTCAGCATCTAAACCAGTTTAGATGCTGACAGGGGTTAAGCCTCAAGTCCCTGGCTATGCGACAGAGCTGGGCCCTTGACTTACGGCAATCCGCGTCAAACCAAGTGGGAAGGCCACCAAAAGAAATTGCACTCCTTGCACAGGGAGCCCGGGTAGTAATCACAGGACCCAGCACCAATAACAACTCATCAAATCGGGCAATAGTGTCCAGTCCCTGGGCCCTAACAATGTCTATGCATATTTTTTCACACTGCATTTTGATAATGCAGATTGGACCCCAAAAGAGTAGTCTTTAACAGAAATCTGGCTGTGCAGAAGAAGATGTTACAAGGGAGGGACTAAGTGGAATTGTGTTACTGCTGCAGGATGCTCAGAACAATGAAATGAATGCAGATTTATCATTCCAAAGCAAGATCAAGGACAGTTCTATTGTGAGACATTCTTCCCTGTGCAGCGCATAATGAAAAGGATTTGCATTGTGCGAGTACTGAAAATATCTCAACAAATCAACTTAGACTCCTATCTCCATACAAACCTCAAACAAAAGGCCATTAGAATATGTACTGGCAAGACCTTGTGAGCCATTGTTTTTGACCCTATAAAAGGTATATTACTTTAATGTGTGCCAGTCTATGGATGCAAGACTAATTGTGTGATCCAGTAATTATTACTTTACCAAAATGATGTCATTTCAGCTGAATGCCAACAGATGACCATCTTTAACTTATGACAGACTTATCACTTTGCAGGTTTTGCTCTTTTACTTCTTTCCCTTTAGTTATTGGCCTTGATAAAGCATAGGAGTAAAATGTTAACACAAGCCTTGAAAGTTCAATTTTCACCTCATATAATGCATTTGGCTCAGAAATGACAGATACTTGGCAGTATTCAGCTTCATCAGTGTTAATCATATTTTCCTTCAGCCTATCTTCAAAGATTCCATCTGCCTTTTACATTCAGTACTTCTAGGTTCAAAGTCATTTTTTTACTTCCTTATCTTTTTTTTATAAACAAACCTGCAGTTGTTGATTATTAAAATTGTTAAACATTGTTAAACACTAGGATTTTAGAAAGTATTTCCTTAAAAAAAAATTAAAAAGCTCATCCATATAGTGTTCACCTTCAAAGCATGTTAGATCACCCTGTACATTTTTTTTTAAAAAAAGAGAACATAAAAAATAAGGTTGAAATTACCAAACTGTACTTCAGTCATGATTGCCTGTAGAAAGTCAGAAAAGTCCATCATCGTTACCAGAAAGTATAGTTAGTAAGGCATATGGGAATTCAGAAAGGTAATTACCAAAGTGCGCATTTTTAGAAATAAAATAAAATAATTTAATAAGGTGCAATGCATTAGGGCAGTGAAGCGTAGTACATTTTTTTGATCGGACTAAGATTTGGTGAGGAAAATTATTGCCTTTAATTTTCTGTTGTATCAAGTGAATAGGAATTTCTAAATGTCAATGTATATAGCACTTTGTAAGTGAGAAGCATGAACCAGGAAATCTGACATATTTATTTCTGGAAATAATTCCCAGCCTCAAAAGAAAAGCTGCCATTTTCTGTCAGATTTGCCAATGCTATGAAGGAGGCATATTTGGGCACAATAATAGAGCTGCAAATGGGTACCCAGCAAATCTGGGTTGCCTGACTTGCCCTGATTGTGTTTGGGTACCAACTGGTACCCAAATACAGCCCAATGGGCTATCTGAATCCTCAAGCTGACTCACCTCACTGCCAGGCTGCTACTCCTCCAAGTCCTGGTCACTGTTTGAGGCTTGCTGCTCCCTACTCAGTCAGTGCACTGCTCAGCTGAGCTGGGGACTACCCCACTTGGCTTTTTCTAAGCAGGTAGGTGTGAGGATGCCTCTTCCCATCCATGCACACCACTGATATGGGTCCCCCTCAGAAAAAGTCCAGCTCAGCTGAGCGGAGTGCAGGCCAGGGAGAATCAGGGAGCAGCAAGTATGGAGCAGCAACCAGGACTGAGGAGCATCAGCCCAGTGGTGAGATGAGTCAACCTGGGAAGCCTCGGGTGCTGGGATCGGCGTCCTGGGGCATCCAGGATGCCCCAGTAATACCCACATTTTTAAGCATAGGGTACCCACTGGGGGTCTGGGTACCCCATAAAGTGCCCACTGTGCGTGGCCGGAAATGCGAGTATTATCTGCAGGTAGCAAATGTGCTACCCACTTCAGCTCTACACAATAGGAACCCAATTGGCATCTGGCTTTACAGATGTTTAGTCTGTATTATTTATTTATTTATTTATTTATTACATTTGTACCCCGCCCCTCCTGAACACAGCTTGGGGCGACTTCCAACAATATAAAACAACAATATACACATTTTAAAACAGGTAAAAAATACACTATCAAAAAGTACATAAAAACAGGGCCCAGGGTCCATAAAACAATACTAGGGTAGGGGAAAATAAAAACCCACTACACCCTCCCCCACTCCCCAAAGGCCTGGGCGAACAACCAGGCCTTGCACCTTTTCAGAAATATCAAGAGGCTTGGGGCCAGACGAGTTTCCTCTGGCAGGGAGTTCCAAAGCCACAGCCCGGCCACTGAGAATGCCCTCTCCATTGTGGCCCCCCGCTTTACACGGGTGACCTTCAAGAAGGCACCCCTGGTGGACCGAAGGAGCTAAAACGGTTATCCACCACTGTTCGGTAACCTATTGAATGGATCCTCAGTATTTATCCGCTGTGCTGCACTGATGCATAATATTGCAGTGCACCATTTACCATTTGTTCATAATTCCTTTCCTGTTTATTACCCCCCTTCCCATCCTACTTTGTACTTCTAGTCAATCTAGTAACAGTAGCATTTGACTATGTGGTAACATGGTAATATAGTAAGAGTAATACAGTAAATTAACCATTAACCAATATAGTAAGAGTAATACACCAATTAACCATTGCAGTGTTAGCCGGTAATTCAGTTTGTTGGTCAGCCATCACAGTAATCTATTTATGGCTGGATAACCACCGACCAAACTATCCAGAATAATGGGTATTAACTGCAGATAATAAATTTATTATTCAGTTCAGCTCTTATATGCACAGAGTTTATTTAGGAACAAGCAAATTGGACCCAGCAAGACAAGAATGCTTTTCGCATGTTGCATCAAACTTAACAGAAATAAAAATAAACTGGATGATAGCCTACAATGTACATGCAAAAGCTGAAGTATCATGTGGCATTCAAAGCAACACTCAGGTCAATTTCACACATTACCAGGGAGGCAGAGAAAAGGGAATTGGTCACCTACCATCGGTGAATTATTTTCTCCCCTGAGCTCTGGATACTCCTCCATTCGGGTAGCTCTGCGTTTGACCCCCAGGAGGCAGAAGAAGAAATTCACTACTGTGCATGTTGTCCCGAGCTACCCCGATCCTTCTCCAGTCGATTTCCAAGCCAAGAACCAGATTATCCGTCATCAAGACAGCAGTCAGTGTGAATGAAAAACTAATGTAGGATAACATGACAAACAGCAATAAAAAATACCATATAACCAAACAGGGAAAGGAAGACTTTCCCTCCAGATAACCTTAAGAACGCCCAAGGATATTAAATAAATTATGGGTACAAAGGTCAAACTCCCTAGCCTTCTTTGTGCTGTTTGGTAGGGAGGGCAGGAGGAGTATCTGGAGTGCAGGGGAGAAAAGAATTCACTGAAGGTAGGTGACCAATTTCCTTTTCTCCCACTGCCTCCGGCTACTCCTCCGTTCGGGATGTACCCAAGCAAAAAGACTTCTAAGGGTTGGAACAAAGCGCCGGGAGAATCCAGCACCGCCTGGAGCACCATTCTACCAAAAGCAGCATCCTCTGATTTATACACATTCAATTTGTAGTGTTTAACAAAAATATGTAGAGAAGACCAAGTGGCTGCTCTGCATATTTCATTGTAAGAGGCTCTAGCTTTAAAAGCATAGGAAGTAGCCGCGCTCCTAACTGAATGAGCCCAGATTTGGAGGGGAGGAATCCTAACTCCGCTCCTAACTCCTACCTTCTTAAGATGATTGAGTAGAGACCTAGTCCAATTTGTTCTGGTGGAACTCTCTCTATGGCCCGAATGAACAGAAGTCTGAATTTCCCCCACCATAGACAGGTGTTTTGCTGGGTTGTTTGAGGAGGGGGAGGATATGAATCTTTCCTTGAGATGCCTTACCAACTCTATGGGATAGCCCTGTCTTACGCATTTATCACTAGGGGTGGGAAGTTTGGTACATCCTGTATCCGATATTGCCGGTATTTTGCTGTACTGGCAGTATCGGATTACTCCAGTATTTGAGGGTACTGGTACCGGTTCCCCATGTTGGATTTTTTTTACATTGCAGCCATTGAAATTAATGGCTGCAATGTAAAAAAAGAAACAAAAAACCCCCAACCACTTTCCCTCCCCAGTCCAGGCTGCGCAGGTGGAAGGGAGGACACACCCCAGCCACCCACCCTGCCCAGTCTGGATTTAAAAAAAATTCCCCAAAGTCCCTGCTAGTGCCGGCTCCAGGCTGCCACCAGCGACCCAGAGCCTGCACCAGCAGGTAGGTACTGTGGTACTAGGGTGATCCCTGGGGTGGGGGGTGGTTTAACACACCCAGGGATCGCCTACCTTTGGCACTCTGGGCGGCGATGGTGGTGGAGGCAGCACGGCGGTCCGGAGGCTTCCGCGCTGGCTGGTGGCTTTAGTGCTTACTAGGCCTTCCGGGGAACTTCCGGGTTTCCCCAGAAGGCCTAGAAAGCGCTGAAGCCACCAGCCAGTGCTGAAGCCGCCAGACCACCATGCTGCCGCCTCTGCCGCCCGTAGCGCCAAAGGTAGGCGATCCCTGGGTGGGGAGGTAGGGTGATCCCTAGGGTGGGGTGTGTGTTAAACCACTCCCCACCCCAGGGATCACCCTAGTACCTGCTGGTGCGGGCTCTGGGTCGCCAGCGGCGGCCCGGAGCCCGCACTAGTAGGGACTTAGATTTTAAAAAAAATTAAATCCAGGCTGGGCAGGGTGGGTGGGGGGTGCCCCCCCTTCCACCCGCACAGCCTGGGAGGGGGAGGGGGGAGGTATTGGGTTTTTTCCCCATTGATTTCAATGGGGACAGTTCCCCATTGAAATCAATGGAATAAATCCGGTATCGGTAAACCGGTTTTAATCCGGTAAACTGGTTTTTTGTAAACCGGTAACCGGTAAAACCGGTAACCGGTTTTTTGACAGATGTCCCACCCCTAATTATCACCCAAGCGTCCAAAACAGAGTTTCCCCAGACCCCTGAGAAAACGTGAAGTCTGCCCCTGACCTCCGACTCCTCTAGGTAGTCATACGTTCTCTTTGGACTGGACTAGGGAAGGGCCTCTGGGCTTTTGTTTGTCAAATCTATCCTGTCTGTGGCCCCTGTTGTGAAAAGGGAAATTGAGCGAGGGTTCTCTACTGGTTTGAGGCTGGAACTTCCTAAAAGCTCTGTAATTTCCCCTAGATTTGACTGGTGGGCCACGAAAAAAACCTCTTTTTTGACCCCACCTGATGAAGGGTTTTAGGTTTAGTCTTATCAGTGGCATCTGCAACGACCTTGTCTAGACACATGCCAAACAGTTTGAATCCCTTATAGGGGCTTGAAACTAGGAGATTTTTGGCAATGATACCCCCCTGCCACGATCTCAGCCATAGTCTTCTTCTAGCCGAGACCGTGTTTGCTACTGCACGAGCTGACCAGGTCATAGCATCCATGGTGGAATAAGCCATTAATGCTGTAGCCAGAAGGATGCGAGATGTCAATACCTGAAATCTCTTCTCTGAGATCTCCGTGCCCTGAGCTTCTTGCAGCCAAGATAGCAGGGCTTGTGCCACATAAGAGGACACGATATTGATTCTTAGAGCCGAGGCTGATGGGTCTAGCCCCCTTCTAAGGGCTGAGTCTATTGCCCTGTCTGTGAGATCCCTTGAATAGCAATCCCCCTCAGTGGGGAAAATGGTTTGCCTGGCCAGCGAGACAGCTGCTGCTCCACCTTTGGATTTTTGAACAGTGGCTCCTTCTTTCAAAAGAAAGAATATAAAGAGACCTGGGTCTTATTCATTTTATAGGCCTTGTTAGGGTGTTTCCACTCTTCTAACACTAATTTCTCAAAAGCCTTATCCAAAGGAACTCCTGGATCTTTGCCATGTACTGATGGGATGTACTCCCTCTCCTTCTTGTCCTGGGAGTCAGATGAATCCCCTTTGGTTGGCTTTTCCTTCAATTGCAAGGATTTAGACACCTGAGCCAAGAGCTTATCTCAGTAAGAGAGGAGAAACTGCCTATCCTTCTCCTTGGGATCAGGCAGGGATTCCTGGTATTCTGTCTCCTCTTCCTCAGAAAACTCCTGACTTGAAACAAAGTCAGAGGTAGAGGCCACTGAGATATGAGCCTGTTCTTTGCGCCTTTTAGGCTGCTCGTCCGCAGAGCTTTCCTCAGAAGACTGAGGAAAAGCTAAAAGGAAGGCTATGGCACACCCTTGCGGGGCTTTTGCCCTTCGTTTTCCCGCCCTTTGGTGACCCTATATCAAGGAGCCCTTGAGAGACTTTGACTTGGAGGGGGCTCTTTTTATTTTCCCTTGACCTTGGAGCTCACATAATTTGTCTAGGGACTGAAGAATTTTCCCCATAGAGTTAGCTATTGAAGACATAGTGGCTACTTGCATGTCTTTGTTAGCTGAGGTAGACTGCTCTCACGATTGGCCCTCCGTTACTGGCTCCATCTCTCTGGACTGAGGGAGGGAGTTAGAACCCGCTGCCGGAGTCAGCTTTCTGACTTGAACAGATTCTCACCATGCGGAGTCTGTTCCTAGGCGGGGGGACATCTAGCGAGACTGGGGACCGGCCCCAGTCAGATAACAAAGTCTCCCCCACTCCCCCTCTGGCTCCCCCACTCCCAGGCACCTTGCAAGGGAGCTGGCCAGAGCTCTTGAAGCGGTTCCCACGACTGGGTCTGGGGAAATCGCTGCCCCCATGGCCCCGTCTACCTGCCCTAGGTCCATGCATTTCTCCTTGACATTTAGCGGGAAGAAGAATACCAAAACAAAACCAAAAAAGAAAAAAGCTCCTGACTGTCTCAAGGTGGAAGACGGACTGGAGAAGGGTTGGGGTAGCTCGGGACACGCATACGCAGTAGCAAATTTCTTCTTCTGCCTCCTGGCGGTCAAACACAGAGCTACCCGAATGGAGGAGTAGCTGAAGGCAGGGGGAGAAACTTCTGTGAATGCAATCATGACTCTATTATCATGGGAATTTGTGCCAATAGGGATGCACTATTACGCTTTTAACCTGCAATAACACTTGCGCATGACCTGGTCCCCCAATGTAGTTTTTACAACAGTAAGAAGCCAAAGAATATCTGGCTTTCCAGAAATTCCCTGAATGTAATTTTCCAGACATCCCCCAATATAGCTTTTACAATTCTCCCAATGTAGCTTTTACAATGACAAGAAGCCAGAGGGCCTTCCAGGAGCCACACATCCCTGGAGAAAAATTGGCAAGGGATCCAGGCAGGGAACCCCACCTCTGCCATACCCTCCTCTCACAGTGGGGTTCTGGAATCCTCACACCTTCAAACCCCCTCTGCCTGTACCCCCCTCACAGGGGGGAAATGGCACAGTCCTCCATTTCTCTCCTCTCAACCCCACAAATCTCCTAAGCCTATATCCCCCATCTCCCAACCCACAGATCCCTCACTCTTACACCAGAATGACACCTTCTACCCTTGTAATTCCCAACCAACTCCCCAACCACCCTTCCCACATTCCCCAACTCTAAATATAATTTCAAAACACTTTAAAAATCAAACTCTCCACTCCCCTGCCACCAAACAGGCCTTTTCTGGCTGGCAAAGGGCCGACGCCTTCAGCAGACACGTACCAGCAGGAGCTAAGGGAGGATGGGCAAGACAGCTGAAGCACGTGATGGTCAGGAGTCCCAGCTGAGTCCAAGAAGCTCCCAACAGCAGCAAGGGGCTCCTTTTGAGTGGGAGCTTGGGGACAGCTTATACAAAGCAATCATGTTTTCAGACTACATTTATGGGAATATATATGCTTTGAGCTGGAGTAAGTGAAGTCCAGAGAATAGCATATTGGACTTGTAACTGGGAGTCCTTGATTCAAATCCTGATCTTTACTGGGTGGTCCAAGGTAAATCACTTAGTTCTCAGCCTTAGGTACTCAACTGTAAAATGGGGTTTGGGTGACAGTCCTGGTGGCTAGCTAATCAGTGTACAGTGGCATGGTCTTCCCATTGTGCATAGATTTGGAGTGGGCTTCACAACCCTTCCGTGATCTGCAGGCTGTCAACCCTTTAGACTTTGTCCCCTCCCTCTCCCCCCTCCTCCTCCCTGTCTTCTCCTCCTCCTCCCTTGGAGCAAATCCTGCTCCCACTCTGACTTCCTCCACTACAAATTCTCCCTCTCCTCCCTCTCTTCTGCTATCTCCCTGGCGAGGCAACATTACTATGCCTCCAGGGTTGAATCCTACTCTCGTGACCCTCACCGCCTCTTCTCCACCTTTGACTCACTTCTCAAGCCCCCCTGCTCCCCTCCACCCTCTTCGCTCTCTGCCCAGGACCTCGCGCCATTCTTCACCTCAAAGATTGACAAGATTCGACAGGACATTGCTTCCCACCCATCTCCTCTCCCCGCTCCCTCACTGTCTCCTCCCCTCACTCTCCTCTCTTCCTTTCCTCCTGCCTCCCTTGAGGAAATCTACTCTCTGCTCTGTTCCACCAACCCCTCCACCTGCCCTCTCGACCCAATCCCCTCCCGCCTCCTGACCTCCATTGTTCCCACTGTCGCCCCTCTCTTCTATGTGTCATTAATCTCTCCCTCTCCACTGGCT
The DNA here is from genome assembly GCA_003113815.1 of Sphenodon punctatus. Taxonomy (NCBI): domain Eukaryota; kingdom Metazoa; phylum Chordata; class Lepidosauria; order Sphenodontia; family Sphenodontidae; genus Sphenodon; species Sphenodon punctatus. Next base: position 910,118 of record QEPC01013045.1, read on the forward strand.
CCTTCCCCTCTGCCTTCAAACATGCCACTGTCTCTCCCATCCTCAAAAAGTCCACCCTCGACCCTTCTGACCCCTCTAGTTACCGGCCGGTCTCCCTCCAACCCTTCACCTCTAAGCTTCTAGAATGTGTTGTCTACTCCCATTGCCTGGATCTCCTCTCTGCCAACTCCTCTCTGGAGCCTCATTAACTGTTTCTCTGATAACTCTGCCTGGATGTCCCGGCGTCAGCTCAAACTCAACATGGCTAAGAGTGAGCTTATTTTTCCTCCCTACCCTTCCTCCCCATCTTCCCTCTCCATTCTTATTGATGGGATCACCATCCATCCTGTCCCCCAAGCCCGTAGCTTGGGCTTTGTCTTCAACACTCACCTTTCCTTCAAACATTACATTGACTCTGTTGCCAGGTCCTGTTGCTTTGCCCTCCGTAACATTGCATGGATTTGCCCCTTCCTCTCTGTCTCCTCAGCCAAAACCCTTGTTCATGCCATGGTCATCTCTTGCCTTGACTACTGCAACCTCCTCCTCTCTGGCCTCCCACGCTCTCATCTGTCCCCCCTTATTTCCATCCAAAACTCCGCTGCTAGGATCATCCTCTCGGACCGTCGCTTTGACCATGTGCAGCCTCTCCTCTCCTCACTTCACTTGCTCCCCCTTCCCACACGCATCCTTCACAAATTCCTGGTATTTACTTACAAAACCCTTCACAACCTGGCTCCCCCTTACCTCTTAGCCCTTATCTCCTTACACACTCCTACACGCACTCTCCACTCCTCTGTCCCTTCCCTTGCTCTCCCTCATCTCCCCTGCTCACCTAACCGCCTTTGTCCCTTCTCCCTTGCTGCCCCCCATGCCTGGAACTCCCTCCCTGCCCACATTCGCCTCACCCCCTCCCTCCACACATTCAAATCCCTCCTCAAAACCCACCTCTTCTTCCCCGCCTTTCCCAATGTCTGTTAGAACTTTCAGCTCAATACTTACTGTCTGCCCTCCCTGCAGACTCCTGCCTACCTGCAACCAAGCCAAGCACGTGCACCTGAGATTTCGCATCCGCTTGAATGTTTTTATCCCTTGTCTCTCTCTATGTCCCCTATCCCTGTCTTCCCCCTCTGCGTCTATTAGATTGTAAGCCGTAGGCAGGGACCGTATCTATCTCATTGTTCTGTAAAGCGCCAGGTACACAGATTGTGCTATACAAATGGTTATAATAAATAAAATAATAATAATCAATCATCATCATCATCATCATCATCAATATGCACATGATGTTCAAATCCAGACACGACTAAAATAATGATGGTGGGCTGGCCCTGTGACCTCATTGATGGAATATAGACTACCCTGGTTACTCAGGTTCACAGCCTTGGGGTGCTCCTGTACCCTGAGTTGTGCTTGGAACACCAGGGCGTGGCTGTGGCTAGGACATCCTTTCACCAACTCCCTCTGGTGAGAAGGCTGTGACCTTTTCTTTCAGATGGGGATCTGGCCACGGTCATCCATGCCTTCATTACCTCAAGTCTAGACTACTGCAATGGACTCTATGTGGGGTTGCCTTTGAAGACTGTTTTGGGGCTTCAACTGGTGCAGAACACAGCAGCTGTCTTCTTCACAGGGGTGGGGTTCCAGGAGCACATTACATCAGTGCCCCAGCATCTGCCTGGCTGCCAATAGTGTTCCAACCACAATTCAAGGTGCTGGTTTTAACCTATAAAGCCATAAGCAGTCTTGGCCTCAAAAATCTAAAGGACCACCTCTCAGATTGGCCGAGAGCACTCTTCTGCAAATTCCATCATTGGTTCAGGTCTCTTCGACCCAGGCATGCAGCCAGATATCTTTGTGACTGTTCCATGACTTTGTTATTCCCTCCCCTTAGAATTTCACCTAACCCCTTGGGATGGGCAAATGCAGTTCGGAGTTTGGCCCGAACTCAGCCTGTTCAGATGACCAAACTCGAACACGAACACGAACATACCAAACAAACCAAACACTGAACGGTGAAATGGCCGAACAGTTTGGTCAGTTCGGATCACGTTCGGGTGAGTTCGGGTGGCAAAAAAAGGTTCACTGGAAGGTCAAACATGACAGGGAGGTATCAGTCACTGAGGAGCAGACTTCCAGGCACCAGGGGTGGAGAGGCTTGCAAGAAACGAAACTAATTATCTGCCTCCCCACTTCCCAACACCTTCTGAGCTAGTCACTGTTCCTGAACAGCTAGTGTTGAGTAGGATTTTTAGATTGCTTTAAGTTTCATTTCAGTTTTGTAATGAAATGAAACTTAAACCATAAACTGAAACCTTGTGTTACCATTTCACTGTACAGACTCATTGAGTATGTATGTATTTCACTACAGACTCCTCTTCTGTTTGTGATTTCCCCCCATCCTATATATATGGGATGTATATATATCCATATATATCCATATATATGGATATATCTATATCTATATCCATATCCATATCCATATATATATGGATATGAATATGGATATGGGATAGATAGATAGATAGATAGATAGATAGATAGACAGTAGAGAGTTGTAGGAGTTAGCTTAGTGATAGAGATAGCATTAGTGATTTAGTTTTAGTGTTTGTAGGAGTAGGTCTGTGTACTTGTTAGATAATCCATTTAGTTCATAGCATTTAGAATAGTTACTAGCAGTTAGATTTATTGTAGATAGATATATATAATATTAGATAAAAAATAAATTATAAAACCCATATAAAAACAAAAAAACCAAATAAAAAACAAAAGAAAACCATATAAAACCCAATAAAAAACAAAAAAAACATATAAAAAACAAAAAACACCCATAACAACATTTCCCAAACGGCCGAACCGAACAGCCGAATGGCCTAACCTAACGGCTTGTTCGGGTGACCGAACCGAACAATCGAACCCAAACTTGGTGAACTAACCGAATGGACGAACCGAACGGACGAACCGAACGCAGCTGAACCAAACTGCCGAACCGAATGGACGAACCGAACGTAGCTGAACCGAACAGATGAACCCGAACCGCAATCTGTTCGCCCATCCCTACTAACCCCTAGTTTGAACATCTTCCAGAGACAGCATAAATCCTGTCTTTTCAGCCAGACATTTAATGGGCAGGGTTAGGATTGGGGGGGGAGGGGATTTATAGGTATTTTATGAAGCTGGGGCTTTTAGGTTCTGTATTTTACCTGTGTTTTTTATCGTGTTGTTAACTGCCCAAGCTTTTGGGGATAGGGCGGAATAGAAATCCAAATAAAAACAAACAAATAAACAAATAGATTATTCCCTCCCGTTAGAGGGAATATGCACTACCCAACCTCAGCCCTTAACAGACAATTTTATTCTTAAAGTCTATTTCATAAACTATGTATGCCTTGTAGAAGCCATCCTCCAATTTCCCAGATAAATAGAACCGTCACGATAGAAACTCTGTTATTAATGAACTATCATTTCCATTAGCTACCACCATTTATGTAAGGGGAAAAAAAACTAAATCTTTTTGGTGGTATATCAATAATCTTCTGTTCCTGACCTTTGGTAGCAAATGATGTCTCTTAAATTATGTACTCCTTAGACATCAGTCCTGTTGTGCACAAGAAAGAGGGCAAGAAAATTTGAATGGCTGGGTGACGAACTAAAGTGGTCTTGCTTTGTGCTATCGTTCTTTACAATTCTATGCACTGCACATTTTTCCTTTTCAGTGCCTTTTATAATTTCTAAGACATTTGGAGAGAAATTCATCCCTGGTGTGGTTTCAGTGATGTTAGTGGCATTGGAGAAGGAATAAATTTGGTCCTTTGCATCCTCCACACTCAACTATCACTTTAGCTCTGAGCCATTTGTTGGATTAAAAGAATGCTTTCCCTGCAAATCTCACACCTCTTGTAATCCTGTATATGACTCTGTTTCTCAATTGTAAGGAATGCTACCACATTCTAGTGACTAATGTGCAAATCTATCAATCCCTTGGTAATCTCTACAACATCTGACATGCAGTTATTTCTTTGCTTTAAATTAAAAAAAACAACAAGCTAATTTTAAGGATGTGCATAACACATGAGTTCTACATTGTACCTTTTTGACCAAAAATAAAATCCATCTCTATGCTCCTTGAATATCACTGAGTAATTATTTCCCCACCAGTCTACTTAAAAGAGTCAGGACAACAAAGATTATAAAACAAGATATTCTTTTGAATAAAAAAAGTCAAGTTCCTTTTATCAAACCAGTTTCTACCTCAGCTGTTCCAAAGAAAATAGGAAAATTTTTGATTTGCTTATTCGCTATTTTAAAATCCTTTCAAATCCTACCAACACACAACATATTATAATCTTGATCTATGGGTATTTTAAGACGTTACAAGATCACGCTCAACCACAGTGAACCACGATCAATCCTGCGGTGGGGCCAAAGCACTCTGAATGTCTGTTGAGTGGCCACCAGATGTTCACCACAGTCAATGATGTCTGTTGAGTGGCCACCAGATGTTCACCACATGGGGTCAAAATCAAGCACGCTTCCGGAGCTCCCCGCTGGACCATCCCCGAAAGCGTGGTCAAAGAGATTCCCGACGGGAACCAACAAAAATAATGTCTGGCCGGCAACCTCCGGTCGGAATCAAAGGAAATGATTCCCAGCTGGGGACAAAGCACGCAGCATCGCTGCCAGGCAACCAGCAACAACACAGGTAGTGGAGGGAGATTTAAAGGGCACACAGCAGCAGGGGGAATGGGCAGGATGGAGTGAGATGGAAGGGAGAGGCGAGCGGAGGGCAAGAGAGCAATGGAGGAGAAGGAGGTGGAGGAGGTTGTGGTAGAGGTGCGAGCAGGGGAGGAGGCAGTCGTGGTGCACCTGGAGGTGGTGGAGGGACAGTAGCAGCAGCAGCCGGGATGGGCTGACCCAGCGCCTTCTGGGTGTTTTGACCATGGCCGGGAATCAGCATCACATCTGTTGCGCTGCCCCGGTCTGTGATCTGCCAGCCAGATTCCCTGTCATGGTCCCAGTCCCGCACCGCTGTTCGGGGCTTTTTTTGACCACAGGGTGTGTGTGTGTGATTGTTCAGTTCACCCCCGCCGGGAATCCACTGTGGTGAATCGGGACCACGTAACATCTGAAATCACCCTATGTCTACAAACTAAGGCTTCTTCCAACTATAGTTTTATAATTTTATATTGATAGTGACTCATCTTTGTCTGGACATGCCTTTCCAGATCTGTGAAATTTATGCTGTAGCTGTGTCTTAGGATGGTCCCACACAGTATTATAGGAGAGGGCTCTACACATTGGGCATTTTTACACACACCTTAAAGTACTGGATTTTTCAATCTTCTGGGTCTACAAGTCCACAAGTAAGTTCCGGATGCATTCTTCACACAAACACTGCCCTGAGGCAACCTAAAGTAGCCACAGCTGTAGACGTGACAGGCTGCCATGGAAACCAAGTGACCACAGCTGCCTGGAGCAAAGCAGTTTACCAGGAGAACTTTTTAACACACAAAAGTTCTGGCAGAAGTTCTTTGCAGAAGTTCAAAGAGCCAGAAGTTTAAGATCTGGGTGAGTGATTTAGACACACAGAAAGTTCAGGATGTAACAGCAATCATGCAGGACAAATGTGTTTGTAAAACACCCACTATGGTGCCACACCACCAGGGGGAGCCCATTAGGGGCTCTCTGCATTTCCCATTTCCCTGCAGCCTAAAGCCCAAGAAGCCTGTGCTCGGCAGAGAAACTGACTAACAGCTCTTTTGTCCAAGTGTCTCAGGAAAATGGCCAAGCAGGCTTTCTGTCCCCAAAGAAAGGGGAATGTTTTCTTGTGGCTTGGCTGATGGCAAGGTGCTGTTCCTGAATATTTGTTCAATGTGCACCATGTTATCGGCTGCACAGTAATTCTTCTCAGCAGTCCCTCTGATATGTTCCAGGCAAAAAAAAACACATGACAAACCTGTGTTGGCACTGTGGCAAGATCTTTGCTTGAAAAGACCAAATGTAATACTTGCCCCCATGTTAAGCAGCAGGAACAGTGGCAAACATTGTGTGTGAAGAAGCCCAGCCTTTTGGTTATCCTCCAAGATCTGTGTTGGTATGAGAACAAAGGGAGAGGGCTGGTTACTTGCCAGACCCTGAAACAAGTTGGAGCAACTGCTCTTGCTTTTAGCTAACATCTAGCCATTTTAAGATGAGGACCTCCCCTCCTTTCGTAAAAGCTGTAAGACCTGGCTGTTCCACCAGGCGTTTGGCAGGGGAGAGGGATAAGGGTGTGAGTATGTTTTATAGTTTTATGATTTAAATTGTTGAGGTACACTGTTGTGAACCACCCTGAGCTATCTGTGTGCAGGAAAGACCGGATACGAAATTCTTTTAATAAATTAAATGTAATAAATATTGCCTTCTCACAAAAACTCTGCAGTGGGACCAGTAATGCTAGAGAGATTACTGCTGTTCCCTGGCATGCAGAATAATTCTCTAGTGTGTCCTTAGCAAGCCCAGCCAGGAATAACCCAGGGCTAGTATAGGAAGAGAAGTGGCTATTGCCACACATCCTAGCAGCATCCTGAGTTCCATGTGAACTCCTGTATTCCTCTCCATGTCCATAAAAAGGACATCGCAACTTCTACGGGTGTTTGCAGATGTTCTCTAAGGAAAAAACAGAGCTATGCATCATCAGAAAAACAAAGGAAAACAAAATTGGACACAGAGCCTCTAGAGAGATAAATAGTGAAACAAGGTTTGATGACCTGCTGCACTTTCATTTTGCCCACCCCATGTGCCCTCTTCTCCTGCAAGGAAGTTACCCTGGGAAATCTTCAGCTGCTAGGTGTCCATCACCTTATATATTTTCCCACAGATTAAACTGTGTGCGCCATATGTGCTTTTTTTCTTTAAAAATTCGCATCAAACAAAAACAAACTACACCAGAAGAAGCCAAATGTTGACTTAAAGAGACAGAAGTTTCTGTAAGTAAAATTAAACTGTAAGTACAAATGTAATACCATAACTATATAATGAACATTTTTTTATTTTAGAGGTCACTGGTCTGCAAGTCCCTGCAGGTAACAAAAGCAGAGTGGAAAAAGCTAATGCAATATCTTTAATTGGTTTATTACATAGGGACCATACCTTGTCATTTTTAATGCTGGCTAGGATTACAGAGGATTTATTCCCTCTGGGAGTTCTAGCAATTCTGGAGTCATGAGTGTTTCCATTTGCAACTCTCTTTTTAGGAGCATTTGTGTTTATTTCATTCAAAAGAACATTATAGATTTGGAGAAGAAGGGGAGAGAAGGGAGAATTATTTCTAACTAGGGCCCCTTAGAAGCTGAGAAACACACACCTTTAAAAGCTTGAGGAGATTTTAAAAATCCAGTTCCTTGGAGACATATTGGGTGGGAAAGACCAAGAAAGAGTGGATAAAGTCAAGAGATACACCGTAGAAGGATGGGTAATGCAAGTATTTCTCAAACTTCAGAGCGAAGAGAGAGACAGAAAGTATCCTTTGTGCACCTCTCCCCCCGTGCTCCTACCACTTGGCATAGCTACAATCACTACCCACTGCCCCACTTCCTGACTGTGGTTGCCCAAGATACCATAGGAATCCCTTGCATCAAAGGAGGTCTTCTTGCCAAAAGTTGGTGGGAGGTGAGTATGGGGACTACTGAGTAGCTTTGAACATACACACAAAATAGCCGAGCAAGCACCCTGAATGACATCAGGAATTTCAACACACAATTGATTTCTATGATTTTTCATGTTATGTCCGGTAACATCCATTTATAAGGTGTTGTGTTAATGAGCCCTTGGGTGTTTTTAAACAAGATGCTACCACATGTGGCCACCCAGGAGCCACTCATCTGACTGCCTGCCTGAAGGTGGTGTGGGGAAAGGCATGCTCCCACGAGCCATGCACCACCCACTCATATCCCCTCATGGAGCACTACTGAGAAATCCAGAGTCTTCCGTACGGGAAACCAAAAAAGGGCATGGCAACCAGCAGCCACATATCCTGTGCCTGTACAAATGGTGGCAGCCAACCATGCCAGAAGACTGCTCCACTGCTCACGGACACTGTGGGCAGGGGACATGGGCCTTTGCAAGTCACAGCAACCATTTGCAAGTGCTGGGGAATACAGATTCTTCAGTACTCATGCTGGGGCATGTCAGTTTCAACGGCCAGCCCAATGCACTTTCCCCTTCCCTATGGTCCATAGCAAGGGGGAGTGTGAGGCAGGTAACATTTATTCATTTATTTTATTTATTTCCAAATGCTTATATCCTGCCCCCTCCTGCACACAATGGCAGCTCGGGGTGGCTCACAACGATAACAAAAATAAACAATAACATTTATAAAAATCATAAAATACATTTAATACATTTTAAAAGGGCAGAAATACCCCCCCCACCCCCAGGTCTGGCAGAACAGCCAGGTCTTACATTGTTGTCAGAAAGAAGGGAGGTCCAGGGCTAGGCGGGCCTCTGACGGGAGGGAACTCCACAGTCTAGGAGCGGCCACTGAGAACGCCCTCCCCATCATCGCCAGCTAGAAAACGTGGGGGACTTCAATACGGGCGTCCCCAGCTGACTGCAGGGTCATACCACGGTCGGAAGCATGAGGCGGTCCTGCAGATAAGCATGGCCTAGGCCATTTAGGGCTTTATAGGTCAGCACCAACACCTTGAACCGTGTCTGGAAGACAATAGGCAGCCAGTGTAGAGAATGGAGAACTGATATAATGTGCTCACGATGGCCCGTCCCCGTAAGGAGATGGGCTGCCGCATTCTGCACCGGCTGCAGCTTCTGGACTATCACCAAGGGTAGCCCCACGTAGAGTGCATTACAGTAGTCTAACCCAGAGGTGATGAAGGAATGGATGACAGTGGCCAGATCCATGGTAACCACTCTGGGAGCTGCCCATTAGAATCGCTCCCCACTCACTCCACCTAAGGCCATTTTTACACAGACGGGAGTGGGATAGGTGTGCTCGCACAGTGGGTGGGTGTCCTTTCACATGGACACACACCCATCTCCACCCATGGGACCGCCTCCAGCTTTCCAGATGGCCTTGTGGATGGAGATGGGTGGGTGATGGGTGTGTGCAGGGAGCGTGCATACATAAACACCCACCGCCCATGGTGGTTACATGGGCACACACCCAGCACACACCTATCCCCCCATGGGGCCGTCTGTGTAAAAACAGCCTGAGTGGGTACTCCGCGACAGTGCCACCCAGTGGCCACAGACCCCCATTTCAGCCTTGCTCATTTAAAACACCCCTTGTGATTGACTGATTCAGCATATTTACAAATATCAGGTGTTGGGAAATGCTAGATAACACTTTCCCAATAATTTTGCAAGGAGGCAGTGGTTGGAAATACATCTGCAGTTGCATTGACATATACCAAGTGAAGGCTTCTTGAGAACTAGTTAGGCTGTTGCAAGTTCTAGGCCGCTTATGGACTGCCCACTCTGAAAAGAGGCATGAGTGGTTGATCTTGCTCAGTTGTGGCTTATGATAGGCTTTTCCTATCTTACAGGGACCAATGCCTTTCTTTAGAATGGTGGCCCTGACACCTCTTAGTGCTTTTAAGGGCTCCATTTGTGTGACTCAGCCAAACTCTATTAAGAAATGTTGAATGATCAATTTTTTCTAGGTTCTTTGGTTTACAGAGAAACAGTGAGACTGGCACAAATTCGGAGGATATTTTCAGCAAAAAGATATAATAGCTTCTTGAAAAAAGAGGTACTCTGATCTGGGGTCAAGTGAGGGCTAGATAAGTAGATAATGACTAGGTAAGACAGGAAGTGAAAAACCTTAGTTATAAGTGACAAAAATGTATCAAGTTATTTTAGGAGATACTGTTTCCAAACTCCATTTTACTAGAGGAAGTCTTATCATAAGAAATAGTTCAATGTCGGATATCTTTTTATGGTTGAGAACACTATCGCATTTTTGAACACCCAACTCTTCTCTCTTGGCACCCCTCAGTAGACTGTGAAAGACACCACTAAAACAAATATTCCCAGATAAAATGAGCATGAAAGTAAACTTAAACCTTGTGAAGTTTTTTAGAGAGACAAATGTCTTTCATTTTAGAGAGGCTTTCCCTTAATTTTTAGAATTTAGCAGAAGCAGCTAGTGCTGCAAGCAAAACATTGGAAAGTATTACTGTGTTTTCCAGACAAATACAGCTTAATTTTTTTATACCGGAACACATCATTAAGTAGAGATTTTGTAATGTGCATATCAACAAACACCGTACTAATTTAACCTTGCAAACTGGATGAAATTTTTTACTAGCTCAGAGAAAATCTACTAGCTCACATCTACCACATGGCAATTGCCTATATTTTAAATGCAGTATCTGGATGATTTTACAAACCACATTTATGCAGAAAGGTGTGAGGCAGATGAGTGTCTGGGTGGCAATGAGGTACAAAATATGAGTACCTGGGTGATACTGGATTTTGACCTATAAGGCGGCTAAGGGCACTTTCTGGCATGCATCAACGCACCCGATTTGCCTCCACGAGAAACTCTAGGACGCAAATCAGGTGTGGCTTTTGTCATGTGGGCAAACAAAGCTGTGCAGCTTTGGTGGTGATCGTGTGGGAGATGCAGAGCACAAAAATCCAATTTTGTAACCCTCACATGATCACTTCTTTGTTTTCCCACGTGACAAAAGCCACACCTGATTTGACTTGCGTAGTTTCTTGTGGAGGCAAATTGGCACGTTCACGTGCATTTATGCACGTCAGAAAGCACCCTAATTTTTCCATGGGTGTTGGGAGAATAATTGAGGAGGCAAGCTTGTAAGAACTAGACATTTCTGGGGAAAGCTTGAGTAGGGGCTTTGTAGAACTGGTTGAATGTGAAGGGATTTTGAAGCTTTATGGAATTCTATATTTCTTGGATGGATGTGTGAGTTGGAGTACAAGGTCTTTGCTGATGATTTTGAGATTGATAAGAACTTATCTGGGAAAATGGAGATGGCTGGGGCTTTGTGGATCTGGTTGAGTGTGGACCGAGGTGTCGAGACACAGACTGGAGGCAAGGAGCAGGAAGGGAGAGGATGAGATCAGAGCAAAGTACAGAGTGTGGCATGTTGAGTGCGGGCATGGAAAAGGGAGAGGACTCACAGGCAGTCAGGTCCTAGGTAGAGAGAGGTGAGAGGCAGACTGTCAGGTAAGATACACTGGAATGAAGAGGGGGTTCAGCAGCAGAATAAATACTCAGACTCATGGACATTACAAGGGCAACAAACACAGGAGGGCAGGTTCAATGGGCGAGGTACAGCAACAGGGCTGACAATGACTCTGAATTCTCAGATAGCCAGCACAGGTGGGCTTTCGGCACTCAACTAAATAGGGCAGAAGGGACACCATCTAGAACATCTGATGGGGCTACTTGGTCACCTGGCAACCAGCCTCGACAGGGTCTGGAGCTTAAAGGAGACATGCAGCACTTGCAGGCAGTGTACCTGGCCCGTCCTACATCCCCTGACAAATAAGTGTAAGTGGGGGCATTTAAGAAAGTTTAGGAAGATAAATTGGAGGCTCAGGGCATTGTTGGAACCAAAGGAATTTAAATGTTTGGGGCATGGGATTTGGGGAAAAGGAGGCTGTTGAGTTCATCTTCTATAACCCACTACTGGGTTCTGCTCGTCTTCTGTCCAGGGCTATCAGGTGTCTTGAGTATTTGTAAGACTGTACTAAATAATTTCATTTGTGCCCAGTAGGGATGGGAATTTTGGTTTCAGATAGAACTGAAATGGCATGAAAATGGTTGCTTCAGTTTTAAAACTGCAAACTGAAATTCCAGTTCATTTTCGGTTTGGAGTTCTTTTCCATTTATTTTTTCTGGTTTGTTCGCATTGACTTCTATGGGAGAAAATTCCAGTGATGTCAATGAGAAAAAAACGGGAGGAAAAAAACCTGCAACCAAAAATCCTCCCCAAGGCCCATCTCTAGTGCCCAGTCACTTCTGGGGATTTTCCTGCTGTATTCTCCATAGTTTCTAAACCTTGGGGGGGGGGGGGGGGG